>OX104063.1:247917325-247956139 GCA_944474145.2 Dicrocoelium dendriticum | reverse complement strand
TCAAATCATTTGAGACTTGAAAACGCTGCTTCCTTGTCTTGACGCTTGTATTTACAAGAGAATAAGTGTGTATGGACGAGCGAATCCATTCTACTGGAGTTGTCATTCTGGCTAGCAGAACAAGGATGCAAAACTATGATATACTTTGTCTAGCTAAAGAGAATGTTCATATCTGAAGCCTGAAGGTAAATATCGAAGTGTAACTTTGTGTAACAGTTATTAACAGACTATCACGATATTAGCAAAATCAACGATTTATAACGGTTAAAAGGTGGTTGTTTGACAAGTCCCTTAGGATGAGTGGGGCAAATAGTATTTTTTTTAAATAATTTAACAAGGCATCCATTCGGGTTATTTATGTCTTAGCATGGTATTTACATAAACGGGGATGTAGGTTTTCTCATCGCCACGTTACCGAGGGCTATTGAGTATATACTTGGTTTATGATATTTCGTTTCCGGTTAAAATTGACTGTCACCTAATGAAAATGGGATGTTGTGTCGTCAAAGCTTCTTTAAGTAACGTTGATCTTGGGGCAAAATGGAATTGAGTTGAAACGGTATTTCACATCCGGCGCACCTGAGATAGGAAAATGTTTGTTGACAGTCAAGTCGACTGTAGTAAGTGGCAAATTTGAGCTTATGACCTCTCAGGATATGTATGGTGCATGCGATGTAATAGGTCACAACAGGCGTGTTTTGTGTTTGCCATTGTTGGATAAACCATGATGAGGTCTTCTTGCTGAATGATCGTGGCTTCAGTCTGCTCTGGTAATGCAACTGAACCAATCCTCAAACGACTTTGTTCGCTAGACATTGCAGAGGTTCAAATGCATCAATATCGTGCGTGGGCCAGGGACGCCAGGCATGGATCGCCTACTCCATTTGAGATCTCATGCAGGCGTTCAGCACCTGCGGGATAATAGATGACGAACTTTTTGACAGACCTAGTAAAAGTCAAAAGTGATGAACAATGAACAGTGTATTTATACGAGTTAAGAAGCGTTGCTTTACTAGTCCCGATGGATAATTCCTTGGGATATGGAAATAACAATAATGATAGCAAAACACCTAGTAATAAAAATCTGAAAATAAAGATTTCTTTTGCTCCGCTGTAGTCCTGCAATCCGCTTAGATTCACAGCACCCACGGTTAAGATGAAATAATTCCATGTTAAAATCCATTTGTAGGATGGAGACGTAGCGCTAAGTGGCAAAGTGTAAGTGGATGACTGAGTCCCCAACCGTCTTTTAAATATTGTTATTGTCCGTGCAGAGATGACCGATTCTGGGAGAGCATTCCACGGGTGACAGACACGAATGGAAAAGAAATTTCTGCAGCACTCCAGACGACTGTATTGTTCTGCGAGTTTTAATGAGTGGCCCCTCACGTTTGTATTGCAGCTGAGTTGCAGTAAAGGGCGGCACACATGAAGTGGGTCACGCAGAACCAAGTATGCCATAAGCAGGTCGTCTCGTAGTCTGCGATAGCTTTCACTGAACACCCCCAACGGTTGCAGCCTCTCCTGGTAGTAAAGATTGCGCATTTCAATTACCTTCTTAGATGCCCGAAGTTGTGGCTGCTCCAGTGCATTAAGGTCAGGTTTCAGCTATGGATGCCAAGCTTGAATTGCGTATTCGATATGGGGGCGAACATACGCACTGAGCATTTGTCGAAATATGGAGCTGTTTATTTGTCCAAATGCCAGTTACAACAGCCAGACGTGTTGATTTCCAGTCTTTGAGACATTCTCTGATTGCCTGGAGCAGCCCAAATCATCTTGAACCAGGACACCCAAGTCACGTTCGACAGCTGATTGATGCAATGCATCCTTTCTGAGCCAGTATAAGTAGCTGATCTGATGTCCGATGGAAAGTACCTTGGATTTATGACGTTGAAATGCAGTAAGTTTTGGGTTGACCATTGATATACCATATGTAGTTCCCTTAGAAAAATGCTGGTCGACGTTTGTTTGGATCCTGTGCCAACTCTTGATACCGTGGGATAAAAATATGAAGTTTGAAGCGATTCCCCTTGCGAGGTCTTCAATAAACACCAAAAGCAAATGTGGACCTGGAACTCAGCCTTGCAGGACACCACACTCTAGCTGTATAGGGTCGGATAAAGAGCTCCGAACTCTGATTACTAATTGCCATTGAATTGGACAGCTGGCAGGCCAGATTAAAAGAGGGTCGTCGATCCCGTTATGCTGGAGCTTGGCGAGTAGCATCCGATGGTCTAGACCATCGAAGCCTTCGATAAAGCCAGGTAAATCACATCAACGCCTTCTCCATCGTCAGCTGACTCGGTCTAACTGCTGCGTGCGATTAGTAGATCCGTTGTGCATGACAGCTGTCGAAGGAAACCGTGCTGCTCAGTCGTGAGGATGTTACTGTTTGGCAGATGGCACACCAGGGTATCATCAAACTATAGATTCCATGACCTTCGGAGAGTATAGGAACAATTGATACTAGGCTGTATTTGGAGGATTACTTCTGCTTTCACCTTTGTGAACCGAGGTTAACATTCAAAGATTTCACATGGCAGGAACTTGCTTATGGTCTAAGCAGCGCTGAAAATACTGAGTTAATTGT
Organism: Dicrocoelium dendriticum; assembly: GCA_944474145.2. NCBI lineage: Eukaryota > Metazoa > Platyhelminthes > Trematoda > Plagiorchiida > Dicrocoeliidae > Dicrocoelium > Dicrocoelium dendriticum. The sequence continues at coordinate 247,953,546 of OX104063.1, read as the reverse complement.
CTTGCCATTTGGCTTGCTGCTGCTTTCAGTGCCTTAGGACGAATGGTGTTAACAACTGGCTAGCTGTGTTTGCCTAGAGAAGACAGCTTTTGCAATACAGCCTTCGCAGTTAAACTGATGTGAGTTATTCCTGGCGGAGAGACGAAAAAGGTTGCAAACCCGACCGAAACGTGGAGGCACATTGCATCCGCAGCTAGTTTGCTCCTTCCACAGCCGTTTTTGTTAGGCCATCGGCCGTGCTGAGTGGAGAAACCATTGCCTCACCTTTCGTAGACTATTGACGTGATTGTACATTATGGGGTTAACAATGAAGGATTTCGCATATGTTCTGCTGATATGCCACTGCCTTCTCTTAATAGTTGAGTGCAGTTTTTACCTGGGGGCTACGTAGTTTTCCCACGTTACTGGTGCTGGGGCTTCTCTGTACATCCAACAAGTTGCGTTGGGCACCGTCATCCATCTTCGCGTTCTGCTCCTAACGAAAGAAACTGATGTACACTTGTTGTAAAATTATATCTGGTTTTGCAATCAGCTGAGTTAATTTGTTGACGATCTCGAGCCAGGGAAGTTCCGGGGTCCTTCGGTAAGGAATGACAAAGTTGTAGCGCTGACCAGCTGGGCTAATCGATCGTAGCTTGTGATGGTTCGCATAGTCTCATCGTTCACATTCCCATATTCCGCAAGCGGACTAAGTTGCAACTGATGACTGTGTGATCACTTCGACCAAACGCGAAGTCTAAAACCAACTCATCAAACTGATGCTCCTCGTTGGTAAGCACAAGACCTAGGACAGATAGCCTGTTACCTGTTCGGAATCGAGTTGGCAAGGTGATGTGATTACAAAGAGGAACAATCGTTTACGAGATCTTATAGACAGGCTTTGAGTTGTTCTTCTATCCTGGCAGGATTTTTTACGTAATGTACGTCAAAAGTACCCATGATAAGTATGTGGTGTAGTTTGTTGCAAACTGTGTCTCAAAGTACCCGCTAGGTGACAGTCGGTTGCGCCAGCCTTGACGGCACCAAACCTGCCGGACCTGATGGGCTTCACTCACTGATTCTAAAGTCACTTTCGGTCATCATTTCTCCTCTCGTGACTGATCTTTTCAACAGGTCGCTGTCTGGAGGTTCGTTGCCGATTGACTGGAAATATTCAGTAATGAAGTATATTCCGAAATGCGGCCACGCTGGCAAGGTAGAAAACCACAAGCCAATTTGGAGGGTCAAGTTTGGATTACACGTTGTGTGATTGGATTGCGACACGCAACCTCAATGTAATGGACTTTGATTCACATTGAAATGAACCTTAGTCACTGCGATCGCTGGGACCGTATTCAAAGTAGATGGAAATTGAATACGGTCCCAGCGATCGCAGTGACTAAGGTTCATTTCAATGTGAATCACAGTCCATTAAATTGAGGTTGCGTGTCGCAATCCAATCACACAACGTGTAATCCAAACTTGACCCTCCAATTAGTCATCTACCGTTGTGACAAAAAACATTGCCCATCGTGACCCGGTAGCCAAAGGGGTAGTAGTGTTGGCTGCTATTCCAATGGTCGTGGGTTCAAATCCTGCTGTCTACACCTGATGAGATGAAAATTACATCGAAACGCGTCGTGGTTGTGCAGTGTTTTCGGGTAGGCAATACCCAATTTCCATCTAATTTGAATACGGTCCCAGCGATCGCAGTGACTAAGGTTCATTTCAATGTGAATCACAGTCCATTAAATTGAGGTTGCGTGTCGCAATCCAATCACACAACGTGTAATCCAAACTTGACCCTCCAATTAGTCATCTACCGTTGTGACAAAAAACATTGCCCATCGTGACCCGGTAGCCAAAGTGGTAGTAGTGTTGGCTGCTATTCCAATGGTCGTGGGTTCAAATCCTGCTGTCTCCACCTGATGAGATGAAATTACATCGAAACGCGTCGTGGCTGTGCAGTGTTTTCGGGTAGGCAATACCCAATTTCCATCTACTTTGAATACGGTCCCAGCGATCGCAGTGACTAAGGTTCATTTCAATGTGAATCACAGTCCATTAAATTGAGGTTGCGTGTCGCAATCCAATCACACAACGTGTAATGCAAACTTGACCCTCCAATTAGTCATCTACCGTTGTGACAAAAAGCATTGCCCATCGTGACCCGGTAGCCAAAGTGGTAGTAGTGTTGGCTGCTATTCCAATGGTCGTGGGTTCAAATCCTGCTGTCTCCACCTGATGAGATGAAATTACATCGAAACGCGTCGTGGCTGTGCAGTGTTTTCGGGTGGGCAATACCTAATTTCCATCTACAAGCCAATTTGTCTGACACCTGTGTTGGCAAAGGTTACTAAGGATATCTTAAAAGGCGGCTCATTGCAATCGCTACAGTCCAAGGAGGTCCTACCGCACGAATAGCATGGTTTTATGCAAGACCGCTCATGCATTACAACCTTGCTTGTGACGAAGCATGAGTGGTTGAAGGCAATAAGCAAGGGGAAGTCTGACGACGTGGTACCCATCGAATTCATTAAAGCGTTTGACAAGGTCAGCCATGAGGTTCTCCTCTACAAACTCAGGATGTGTGGTGTCGGTGATTCACTGAACCGGTAGATCCGCGACTTTGTTTTCAGAAGAAAGTGAAGGGTACAGGTAGACGACTAACTAAGTGACTGGTATCCTTCCGTAGGTGGCGTGTCTCAAGGCACTGTGCCGGAGACTACTTTGTTCCTGATTCACATCAACAATCTACCTCAGTTTCTGCGGTCTCCGGGTGCCTTTTTGAGGACGATACGAAGATTTGGAGAGCAACTGACGTTCCCGACGACTGTGGCGTACTTCAGTAAGACCTCAACCGCCTATCTACATGGTCTATATCATTTCATCCCCCGTTCAACCCAGCCAAGTCTGTATTTATGAGCATGGGGAAGGATGCTGACGGCTGAACTTACACCCTTAACAGCCAACCGCTATTTCCCACATTCTCCGTGAAGGTCCTAGGTGTACTCTCGCGCCACGATTTGAAGTCAGTGGACGACACGAACGGACAGCGCATAGTTTGGGCGAGCAAACGTAATTACGGCACATGGTCTGAAGAGATTGCCACTCGCCTATTCTCTTCCACCTTTAGACAAATGGTAGAGTGCAGTTCGCCTGCCTACCATCCGATTACTCGAGGCGAGGCACACAAGGTCGAACGGGTCCAACACGTTGCTACCAGGCTTGGGGTATGAAGACCGATGGGTGAAACTAGGACTCTATAACTTTTCCTATCGTTTGGTGCGAGTCGACCTTCATAGGACCTACCGTATCTACAACTTGGTGCCTTCCCAAGCTGAGACCAATGCTGCAATTACAAGGGCCATGCGACACACGCGGCAACAGCTACAAACTTGTCGAGTTCCTCACCCACTGTGCTTCGAACGATGAGTGGTAAATATGTGGAAAAGTTGGCCTGAACATGTGATGGAGGCAACATCTGTGCAGCAGTTATAAACGTTCTTAGATTTATATTTTACCACTATTCCATTCAGAGAACGATTACACAATTACGATGACGTCACGTTTGTAAGTCTTGTAATAGGGTGAGTCAGATATTTTAAATGTTAAATGAGAACGATAAAGATATTCACGGCTGGCAAGTTTTATAACTTTGTTCGCCATATTTCAAAAGAGTTGTAGAGAATTCATTTCTACGCTCTATAATACAGCATTCAGTAATATTTAGTATATAGTAGAGTTAAGGGGCGTTGCACAAATACAATAAGGCAAGCGTTTTGGCCTTCTAACTGCAAGCGGCCCCAAAAAGTATCAGCGAATTGCGAGGCTGCATCCTCCGCGGCTTCGCACTCTAAGTCGCTTCGGTAATACGGGACTACCCCTCCTTCATTTGTGAGCCTGTCTTTCCGGATCAGTGACATGCCCGGTAGCGAAAATTAAGCGTGCGTCATTCCCGTGTTCAAGTGTGCCTCGGTAATGGCAATGACATCATATGACCAGGAAGCTTGGCGAGCTTTCACTTCGGGCAGCTGAGTAAAATTATTCTAAGCATTTGCATACAAACAAGCCACTTGCTCGGTCTCCATGATCTCATGGAGGGATAAAGTGGTCAAGTGTGTGAGAATGCTGACCGATGGGAGGTAGGCAGTTACCTGTTTTTGGTGTGATAATGATACCTCGCCTGAAACTTGTTGCGGCCAAGGTGCGTCTCAGTATTCGTTTAGACCCACGTCAGAGTCAATTAAAGTAGCAGTCACGTTACGCTTCTATACTTTCATCGGTACGCTCGCTGCTTCGAGTGCTGCTTCTGCGACTTTAGCCGTAGTTCAGAGGGAAGACTTCTCAGAATTCCCCATCGATCCAAAACATCCGTTGCTTGTTGCTCTGAATTAACCACTAGTTTAGGATTCCAGGGCCGCATCCTCTATAATTCGGTGAGCGATGTATCCTGGTGAGCGATACCGCCACAATATTACCCAAAAAAGCGTTACACCTATGAACCGTCATTGTGCTAAATGGTGTTTTCCGGTCTCTTGAACATAGCTAGATAGATGTTTTGGCACGCAATGTATGAAGATTATGTTTAAGCAGTCTTGCTTTCCGTGGCCCTATTCGGTGTTTCTTTTTAATTGACGCGCACTCCAAGGAACATCAGGATAGATGTCTTAGCGCGTGTCTTAGCGCGCTTGCGGTGAGCAAAACTTTTTCCACGTCAGTTGAGGATTCCAATGGTACTCGGAAAATTATGGGTTCTGCTTAGTGTGGAGAGTTCGGATGACGAGTAATTCGTAATAGGTTTATGGGCATGGCTTTGACATTCATACGCACGCTTAATAACTTCCTTTGGTTTTGGTCGTCCCATAACTTACCCCGTAAAGTGATAGCAGTATGTTAAGGGACATTTGAGCATACAACAATCCGGGCACTATTGTTGGCTCCCTTTATCTTTGATCTACAAAGTACGGTAATTATTTGTCCTGACCTGCTGACAGGTAGTGATCGTTTACTGTTTGACCTTCTATTCACATTACCTGTGTTTACATCGGAAGAGGCCGCAATGGGGGCCTTCCGGCGGACATGTGTAACAATATCCCCATTTGTAACAGATTTTCCGGTGAGCTTTGTTGCGACAAGAGATATTTAAGCTAAAGATACTGCAGTTGGTATTCAGCCGATTTATGCTTTGACCCGATAGTTCGAATTCATGGTAACGCGTTTGAACTGTGGCAGTCGACCTCCACATGCTTCATTCTAGTTGGCCAGGGAAGCTGTAAGGCGTGGATGAACTTCTTTTGCGAGCATAAAGAAGGTCGAAACAACCGGATGCAAATCGATTGAGCTGTCGCAAACGCACGGAGACGCAAAACTCTTGACGACTGATGCCGGGGGACCTTGGAACTTATACTGAAGGCACGCGTTAGACTAACTTGATACCCAGCCACTACAGTATGGGCCAAAACGGCGCCGACAATGGCCACAGTTCCTCCTTGATGCAATCAGCGCTGGCAATGCTCGTTCCCGCGTTTCGACAAGTGCCGTGCCGTTCGACCAATATAAGTAGCGTCACAAACGCACTTGAACTGATAGATAACCATAGATGTGTTCAGCAACGGCAGCATCTCCTTATTGCGTGAACAAACAAGTGGTTCAGCAGAAAACGTACACTTTAACCTGGCTGCTGAGAATGTCTACTTGACTGTCGCTGAAAGACTTTTGGTTAGCCGCTTGGCAGCGGCATCCCCATTAAAAGATAACCTCAGAAATAACTCTCCTTCGCCGCAGTTATAACCGGTATCGGCTTGGGTTTTTCTTCGAAATTCTTTGCAACCAATTTATCAAGGTAGAAACTCTCGCGTAGTGTATACTTTATAAAGGCTAGTTACACATCCAAGATGTCCTGTGAAGAAATTCTATGTGTTTTTGGATAAGGCAGTGGAATAATTTTCGCTTTTCTCTCGGCGGGAGGAAACTATGCAAATTCGTGTATTGACCAATCCACATATTTTTTCGGTAGACATTCCGTTGGATGCAGCCTACTGGCCTCCTTGTTAAAAAGGCCACTGACCGCCCTGCTCCGTGGACCGTCCATTTGCATCGACCCTCTCGCTCAGAAGCCGAACTTAAGATCGGACTGTTGAAGGTGAAAAAAGCCGCGGGTCCAGATGATCTTCCTTCACCCCTCTATAAATTCGGAGGTTTTACTACTGTTGGTGCTTTACATGAATTACTAGTGAAACTGTGGGAGCAGGAAACGGTCCCACCCGACTGGAGCCGCCCCGTTATTGTTCCCATTTTCAAAGGTGGCTCGCTTTCAGAATGCGGCAACCATAGAGGAGTCAGTCTGATCTCCATCGTCTCCAAATTAATCGCATCCATAATCCTTAACAGACTGACTAGCGCTCGTGAAAGCCAGGTCCTTGAGGAGCAAGCCGGGTTTGGTCAAGGGCATGGCTGTATCGACCACATCTTCACCTTGCGCCAGTTGTTAGAGAACCGCCACACATATTGGCGGCCCAGCGTTGTCGCTTTCCTCGACATCAAAGCTGCCTTCAATTCGGTTGATCGATGTGCTCTTTGGAATTGTTTATTCAGGAAAGGTGCGCCTGAAAAATATGTAAATATTATCCAAGCATTATATGCGCGTAGCACGGGCAGAGTGAGGACTTACGGCAAGCTGTCACCACCATTCAATATCTCCAGCGGTATGAGACAAGGATGCCCGCTGTCACCTTTCTTCTTCAACTTCGCTATTGACGCAGCCATGGAGATTGTATTTACAGGACATGACTTGGTATGTGTACGGTTACTCTCAGGAGAACAACTTCTTGTCTTAGAGTATTCAGACGACATTGCCCTCATCTGTGACAGCTCCCAGACGTGCCAAGCCGCGCTGGACAGATTAGCACTGGCTGTCAGCCGCTTCGGGCTTTGCTTTGCACCAATGAAGTGCAAAGCGTTCCTCCAAGATTGGGAGGAATCGCCTCCTGCGCTGACTCTTGATGGGGATCAGCTAGAATTCGTTCGGAAATTCAACCACCTGGGAAGTTGTATCAGCGCCCTTGGGATCGAAGACGAGACCACAAACCGCATAGTAAAAGCTCGAATGGCTTTTGCTACTCTTCGCCCCCTATGGCGGCGGCGCGATATAACTCTCGCCCTGAAGAGTAGAGTGTGTAATGCAGAGTTACTTTTAACCTTACTGTACAGTTGCAAAACCTGGCCCCTAAGATCGGCGTAAATAAAGAGGATAGTTATATTCGACCATCGGTGCCTTCACAGTTTGGCTTACATATTGTGGGAACACCGCGTGAGTAACTAGCGTGTTCGACGCCTTGTATGGGCACAGAAGGAGGAACTGAACCGATCAGCACCGTTTATTCCCTCAGCAAACTCAGATGGCTCCGTCACTTGTTGCGAAAGCCAGCCCACCGACTTCCACGACGTGCGTTGTTTGCTCACTGGGGATGTGGATGGATGAAGAGGAGGGGTGGTCAAGCGATGACTTGTTCAAGAGGAATGAAGGCCCTCATTTCGAAGCTGGCCTCGGTTGGAGAGTAACGGCTAACTGGTTGGGGTCCAAAACACGATGAAGACGTTTGGCTGGATACACTTACTGACATGGCAATGAGCTGACTTAAGTGGCGTTCCTGCTGTGAGTTTCTTTGTCCCTCCCCATCCCTTTTAACCTCCCTCACCACCTACGACCACATTTCGTAGCTTTGTTTTTCGTTTTGCTTAGTAGCCTGCTGGTAGCTTACCGGAACGATGCCTATCCGTTTCTGGTAGCTCAGCTGGCATGCAACTGTTGTATTTATTTTCATTTTCCTTTATGTATTACGCCACAGTAGCTAAGGTGTGTTTCACATCTAGCCGATGAGTATAATGATGATAATTATGGAGCCATTTGCAGCGACTTTTTGACCCATATTGTAGAGGCTGGGCATCAAGTTCGTCTAAAGCTTGCCTTCAGGATAAGTTACGGGGTCCCCCGGCATCAACCCTCGATAGGTTTGCGCCTCCGTGCCTTTGCGACAGTTCAGTCGATTTGCATCCGGTTGTTTCAACCTTCTTTATGCTCACAAAAGAAGTCCATCCACGACTTACAGCTTCCCTGACCAGCCAGAATGAAGCAGGTTGAGGTCGACTGCCACAGATCTAGCGCGTTACTATGAATTAAATCAGTCAGAAAAAAATGAAATATTACCCTCCCTCTCTGAACCGTTATTTAATTATGTAAATTGAGCCAATTGTCAATAAAATTCTTTATGTTACCATTTAAGATGATGGTACTCGGCTGAAGAGCATTAAAGAAAACAATTTCTCGCTCAGTTCTCGTTTTCGTTTGGAATCTAAATAGCATTATTTGATTCGTTTTTTACTTGGTAATGCTAGGTATTTTGCATAGTAAAGTTTGATTAACCAGGCCTTCCGAGTGTTGCTTTATTTTCGTTGCCATAAATACTGTTCTACTTTCGCACGTACGGTCAATTTTCGCTTGGCGCTCTACCAAATTTAATGAGGAAAAAGCATGATGAGGACTTCGCTTATTGCAGTTCAGGGAAAGCGGATTATACAGCATTCCGTTGCTTAGAGGCAACTAATTTTCTCGGATACTTATCAGCGTCCACTGAAGTAAACTTATCGTTTATCATTTGCTAACCTACTGCAGTTAACCGTTCCGCCTTCATAACTAGGTAAACAATCAAATAACGAGTGAGATAGCGGAGACCGCATTAAAGAATTGAAGAGCATCGTCGGGGATTTCTCGCTCTCGCACCTGCTGCTGAGAAACTTTGCACACTCGAAATGATAACATTCAAAACAGAGTGAACAAAACGAACCTAAGTTCAGAGAGGTTGGAAACAATCGGTTGGTGTGGCAGTTTGGTAACGTTTCGCCATTGGCACAAGGGCTTCGTCAGACCAGGTGAAGCATTGCAATTGGGGTGGGAATTTTATAGCAAACAGGGCCGATAACCGCGTTACTCGAGACTTGAGTCTTGAGGTCATTACAGCAACCGTTCGTGATGTCACCTCAGGTGGTTTAAACACAGTGGGAATAGTCCAGGTGTTCCTTTGTGCTTCATGACATTGACGGATAAGCCCATAGTATTGACAATGGCGGTCGGTTTGCACTTTCCAATATGATTCACGCACCGATGATCGTCAAGCTAGTCGGCCTAAAACCGCCCGCCATGCATTAGGGAATTCTACCCCCTCAATTCTATTCACGCAGTCGTCAGATTTGGTAACCTCCACCGCCTCGGCAATCAACCGCTGAGATGGGGATCGTATGTCCCTCCTAATGACCTCTACGTTTTCGAGGTCTATCCGGTGACCCGTGTCTAGTGCATGCACAGCTACGGCCGAGTCTCTTGCTATTGCCTGGTATTCAAACTCGTTTCTTGGTAGTCTTGAAATGCGCCTCCTATGCTCCGAAATTCGTGTGCATAAGTCTCTCGCCGCTTGGCCTTTATACACATGTACACAGCCTTTGCATGTAATTTTCTAAACACAGGTAGTTGTCCTATCCTTGGGAAGAGGGTCCTTCAGGTGTACCAGCGCCGAACGTAACGTTTGACCTCGCGGAAATATCACTCTTAATACTCACCTGATCCTAAAATGTCTCACAGTGAAACCTCCGGACAGCACGTGTACCTCTGCAAGGATTGCATTTAATGCTTCCAAGGCCTTTCTGAAACAGCGGATTTACCTTGAAACAAAACGTTTAAACGAGATCCGCATTGACGCGAGTCGGCTGAGCCTGGATCTACAAACCGCCATAACGCTTCTCGACTACAACAGAAATTTCTATAAGGCTTCAAATGTCAAATTGAAACAAAGGCAGGATTCAAAGAAAAGACAAACGCGAATGTTCGATCGTTTAAGATCTGAGCATACTAATTCTGCCGGTCCTACTGACAGTTCCGGGTCTATTAGTACCTATTGTAATATAGCTAATATGTCAGATAGGTATTTGAATGAAACGGAATGTAGATTGTTGGAGTAAGTTTTGACATTTACCATCAATAAATCTAAGATATATGCCAAAGCGATTATCCCAAGTACTGAGAGCGCCCTGACGATGTTGCCCGCTACAAAGGCAGAGAATATTTGAGGACAGTTAGTAAATATCATTAAGTTTCAGCAACCGGGTAAACCAAATCTTCCGCAGACTGAACGTATCGCAGTAAATTCCTTGAAAGAAGATCGTAGCATTGTACTTTCACAGTCTGACAAAGGAGAATCCCTGGTTGTAATGAATCTGTCAGAATACTAGGAAAAATGGGATGACACTTGGAGACGGGTCCATATAGGGTAGTTGTTGATAAGACATTGGCGTCGGTAATGAACAAGAGTAAAACGGAGGTTGGTAACTATTTAAGAACCATGAAGGACGATTTAGTGGCAGGCATGTGGTACAGTCTCTATCCAAAATTGACTTTACTTCCGAGGGTTTATGGCTTGTCAAAGGTCCACAAACCCGAAGTCCCAGTACGGCCCATAGTCGACGGTATTAACTCTCCGACCCATGAACTTGCTAGATACTTTGCGAGGCTATTGCAGCCACTAACAGGGCGAACGAGTACATCCGTTAGAAACTCTTATGACTTCGCTCAAAAGATAACAAGTCTCAAAATTGAGTCAGATGATTTGATGGTCAGCTTCGATGTCACATCACTTTTCACAAATGTACCCAAAAAAGAGGCGTTAGGAATAGCAAGACGTTGTCTAAATGAAGACGTCACTCTGAATAATCGGACGAAACTACCAGTTAACCAGATAATCGAGGGAATGACAGTGTGTCTTAGCATGTCTTACTTCGTTTTTCAATCGAAGCTTTACAGTCAGGAACAACGTCTCGCAATGGGATGGCCAATATCCCCTGTGCTGGCGAACCTGTACATGGAAGACTCCGAGAACAGGGCGTTAACAAGCACTATTAACTCACCAAAAGTTTGGTGGCGTTATGTAGACGATACCGTTTTACTTGTTAAAAAGGATTAGAAGGACGAATTGCTTGTTCACTAAAACTCCATTGATGAGAGAATATAATTTACTATTGAGTTGGAATCTTGTAGCGACACAATACCAGTTCTTGACTGCCTGGTTCACAGGAATGGGTGAAATTTAAAGACGACACTATACGGCAAGCCAACGGATACTGATGGCGTACTCCACTACACCTCGGGTCATCCGAAACATGTTTACGCTGAGATAGCCTCAGCGCTTTTCTACAGGGCACAAACCTTGTGCACAATGGAGGAGGACAAAAAGGCTGCGCGGAAAGTGGCAATGGGCAAACTATTAGAAAATGGTTACCCAAGACGGCTAGTTAAACGTCAATTGCATAAAGTGCCACACCGGCGGTCAAGACCCACAGCAGATTGGAGAGAGACGGTCGGAATTCTCTAAAAAGAAGGCAATTCCGGGGCAATTCGGAGTGTACTAAACAAGGAAAATATAAGGGTGATGTTTCAGCAAGGTCGAACGTTACGTTCGGCGCTGGTACACCTGAAGGACCCTCTTCCCAAGGATAGGACAACTACCTGTGTTTAGAAAATTACATGCAAAGGCTGTGTACATGTGTATAAAGGCCAAGCGGCGAGAGACTTATGCACACGAATTTCGGAGCATAGGAGGCGCATTTCAAGACTACCAAGAAACGAGTTTGAATACCAGGCAATAGCAAGAGACTCGGCCGTAGCTGTGCATGCACTAGACACGGGTCACCGGATAGACCTCGAAAACGTAGAGGTCATTAGGAGGGACATACGATCCCCATCTCAGCGGTTGATTGCCGAGGCGGTGGAGGTTACCAAATCTGACGACTGCGTGAATAGAATTGAGGGGGTAGAATTCCCTAATGCATGGCGGGCGGTTTTAGGCCGACTAGCTTGACGATCATCGGTGCGTGAATCATATTGGAAAGTGCAAACCGACCGCCATTGTCAATACTATGGGCTTATCCGTCAATGTCATGAAGCACAAAGGAACACCTGGACTATTCCCACTGTGTTTAAACCACCTGAGGTGACATCACGAACGGTTGCTGTAATGACCTCAAGACTCAAGTCTCGAGTAACGCGGTTATCGGCCCTGTTTGCTATAAAATTCCCACCCCAATTGCAATGCTTCACCTGGTCTGACGAAGCCCTTGTGCCAATGGCGAAACGTTACCAAACTGCCACACCAACCGATTGTTTCCAACCTCTCTGAACTTATGACAAATCGGTCAGTTCCAAGTATCTTTTAAGAATTTGAAGCTGTACTTTATTTTTCTTATCGATGAAATGCTGCTAACACGCAAATGCCTTTTGCTTGGGCCTTTTCTCATTTGCCTTTCTGCCATTCACATTGTTGTCGTTACCGGACCCAGTGTTTTGGTTGTTGTTCTGTACTTTCCAAGCTTTGAGAGCGTCGTACATCAGTCAGGCGAGCGTGGTGGTTTCAAACTCAAATAAGTGGTCAGCTTGGTCACGCGGTCCGTGTGATGGTTTATGCTGGCGCACTGGCTGACAAGTTCACAAGGAATATCGAGTGACTGGAACCTGCTAACTGCATCTGAACACAGCTCTGAGCGCAGCTTGAGAGCTAACAAAAGCTTTCACAGTTGCATTGAGAAATACCAGATGGAAATAAGCTTTGCCTTTTCGGACTGCTTCGGGAATTCTCTAGTGAGTGGTTTCAGCCCGAAAGGTAATTGGCTCGATGTGATTTAGTAATTATCTTACGATTAATCACGGATACCGGTAAAAATCGTTAGTGATGGCACCCACTTTAATCCTAGACAATAATTCCACGTATGAAGGGTCATTGTGTGAAGCTGTTAAATCCGGTTCGAATGAGCCTACAATGACCACACTGCGAGAAGATGGATAGATGATAGAGTGGAATAATCCACATGAACCAGGAGCACGCATGTCAAGCGTGTATATGTATGACTTTCTCTAATTCCACTCGATGCCTGTTCATCCTTTTGTGAGCAGTCAAGCTCACCCTGCACGATTAATATGATGTCGCAATCCTGTTGCGCCTCAAGTCAGTGTTTATGAGTAGGCGGAAAGCATAAGATCACGATTTTCCGTTTTGTCAAGTTCAACTTATGCCGGTATTTGGATGACCGTGGCCAGATCTCTCTGAATTAGGTTATTCGCTATCGTTTTGCTGTCGTACCATACCTTGACATCGTTTACAATAAGTAGGAAATTCTAATGGAGTACCCAAAGTAAGACCAGAAATATACGTCTACCCTGTACCGACCATTGGGGCACACCACGCATTGTGTTTAATTGGTTCGAGGTGGAGCTGCGAAGTTTCACGTTGATCTGACGCTGTTACTTTTCCAACCGAGCAGACAAATACTGGTTCCACAGCTTTAACGCTTGTGAGTAACAATTACTCGGTCTTTGCGATCGAATGCTGACAGCTGACGTTGACCACCTTGCTTTCGCTTCTAGTTGACTTCTGCGAGAGTGAAGAGGGCCCGGCGAGGTAAATGATGAGTATACGTGCGACGCAAATGCCCAATTTAGCGGCGCCCCATCACATTACGGTCAATGGGCTTGAATTCCAGTGGAAAACCATAAGCGCTTCGTGTCTCTGTATCGCGACATTTATGATGTCTCGGAAGTTATCAGTAAGCCTGCAGAGGGTATTGTTTAGACTGAATCAGCGTGTGAGTGAAACTACTTATAAATTCAACCGGTGGCATCAATCGAAGATGAAAGTTTCTTTCAATCATTTCGGCAAATGTAACCTCTGATTAAGGCGACGTTGGCTGTCGAATCTGAAATCTGGTCTCTGGGTACCCATTGGAACAGCCATGTTGAAGCACTCGCTGAGTGAATGGATTGCGACACGCAATGGCAACTTGAACCGCAATTCTCTTTGAAGTGAACTCATACCACTGAGGCTGGTACATGTTACGTGTTGTTGACCTCCAGCACTGCACTTAATGACCGGACTCAAAATAAATTGCACTCATCAGGTAGAGATAGCAGGATGGTGACTCGAAATAGACTTTACAATTATTGTCCGTTCTGTTAAGCTCTTCTTTAAATGTAGTAGATTACCCCGAGAGTTTCTTGTAGAGTTCACTGTTAACAAGCATTTTGATGCAGTCACAGATTTCAAATGATCCGTAATCACTTTCTGCACGATGATTTCTCGAAGACTCGTTCCTGCCCGCGTAAACATTAAATTCGGTATTCCCGCACAGCTTTTTAGCTCGGTTTTGCCCTATTTATCACGTCTTCTACTGAACTCTACGAAGATCATTGATGCCACGTATGAACGTTTGCTTGAGTGGATGTATGAATATTTGTTTTTCAGTAGCTTCCTCTTTTTTAAGATGCTTTTGTACCCAAATTGTCTATCCGTAGTTCTAGTGTAAAATAGTGTAGAATGTGTGCTCATTCGGGTACCTAAATATTATTTTGACTTGACTTGAACCCGGAATGTATCAGCAGAGATCACAACTCATTATCTATTGAGTCGTGGCAGGCGACGCACGTTACACAAAGTAATGACCTATTAGAGAGGTCATTTTGAAGCAGAGCTTGTGTGTATTTATTTCGACAAGCAACTTCATTTGGGCCCGCAATTCACTCTGATGTGAAGCCAGATCAATTCGGCTACTGGGTCCATAGCTGAACCACATGAAGACCTCGGTTGACATCCCACCGTCTTGGGTTTTTGTCCCAAACATGCGCAGTCCACCTAGCCGGTGCGAACAAGTACGAAATCGGTCATGGGGTGCAGTATTTCCAGCTCGCATCGTTTGTTACTGTCTCACTTATTGCCGGATAGGTGACTGTGCGGTCGATCGCTGGTAAGAGACGGATTTCTCATCACAAGCAGTTTCACGGTCGATATGAGCATAGTTCCGTCGTGTGCTGAACACATCTGATTTGACGCTACTACAGCTCCTCAATACCACCTATACGGTTCGTTGCCGCGCATAACAGTGCATGCGTAGTCACCGTATGCTCATTCGAACCGTACTTGCCAGCTCTAAACAGTGATGCATCATACGTGGAAGTATCTTTTACCACTAAATTCCTAAGCGCAGCTAACCTAGTTGACTGTCATCCGTGATTGAACACAAAAGGATAACTCATTCATCTTGTACCTTTTGCCCTTCTATGCAACACCAGCCGGTGTAAAATTCTCCAGGCGGTCCGAAAAGCCTTCGCTTATTCCAATCAGGTGTTTCTCAACGCAACTGTGAAGGGACTCGTGATCTCTCAATCTGTGTTTAGCGTTGTGTTTAAATTCATTTACTAGGTCCCAAACCAGCCGGGCCTAACATCGATCGATCAACTGACCAACACTGCAACGTGTGATTACACGGAATCAAAGCTGACAGCGGGCGAGCCACGCTGACTCACGCTTGTCATTGACGGAGTAAGATGCACTAACTGAGCATCCGACAAACGTGTGACACTAAAACGTTACGCCATCGGCGCACATGTCTCACTTTAAGAGCAAGCGTGAGTTGTGTGTTAAATTGGTGAACAGGGAGCTAGTTTGCCACAGTTGCTTGAAAACCTGTCACACAAAATGCTTTGGGATGGTGTCGATAAAAACGAGGCGGTACAATAACACGACAGAGGCGTTTTGGTTCTGCCCAGTACGCAGTGCTGTCCCAGGTGTTAGTTGTCTAACTGTGCTACTGAAGAAGTGTGAAAGATTCACAGAAGCAGTTGAGTAACTGGTGTGCGCCAGGGTTACACCTATGAGAGGAAGCAGACTTGCAGTTCTATGTGAAAATAACACCTCGAATTCCTCAAATAGGCCGAAGAAGGGAACCAGGCTTCCCAGAATTACCCCGACGACTCAGTCTCGATCAGTACCAACTCCCTTCTCTCTCTTCCCCATTAGTAAAAACATTATCTGCAGCGCTCTTGCTTCAACATCTGTACAGTGTGTTACACCTAATAGTTTGTTAGTTATACAGGTGACCTTAAGCTGCAGTCAACCAGCCGTAGTAACCTACGCATCGGTTGCCGCCAAGCAAACACCGAAGATGGCACCGGTAACCTTTGTGACCGGGCTACAGCAAACTAAAATGTTGCGGCATGGATGGCCCCCATATGTGCCGTTCACGAATTCACCAAAAGCGCCGGAAACTAAGGCTCCGAAACCCGTAGCGACCAGGCGCAACCATGGTGCCTTAAACCATGTGTGCACTATTGTCCCCGAATCAAAATTCAATACAATTAAGGGTAGGCCGACAGACATTCGAAATCAATGGAGTCCCATCTGTACGACAATCTGTGTCCATGCTGATCCCATGGCATTAAAACGCATTACGCGTCACCCAAAGGCACTTCACTACGGTGAACCCCGGTTACTTAGGGTAAAATTGTACTAGGTGGATGGGACACAGACGGTTCTGCTGTCTGCGAATCGACTCCGCAAAGCCTCAAGTGGAGTGCGCCTACTACCTATAATCCCGTGGATAGAACCTTTAACGGATCCCAATAACAGATAGAGTAACATAAAAAGTCAATATAAGAAAAATCAAGATAAGGAAACTGTGATTCCTCATGATGTCCCTGATCTTACAGATTCCTCTTCCGACCATGCTAAGGCGACGATTAGTAGCAATGATAATACATGCGTGAAGCTATTTCGCATCACAATCTCGTTGACACCTCGTTGACAAGGATCCCCATATCACCAAACTACAATAGGTGAGTTCCCAGGCTGTTGAAACTGATTTTCTAATCAGAACTAAAGGCACAACGTCTTCTAGAGTACTGGACCAAGTTCAGTAGCAGACTGCCAACCTAAAGTCGTCTGTAAGGGGCAGAAACACAGCCACCTTCAGTGAAAATCCATTGGAGGCGCAAATCTTAATGAAACCCTCGATGTAGGACATGACTCGTGGCGGTTTCAACAATAGCCATAACCCTAAAGGCGCACAGCCGAGCAGATACGACTGCCAGGATCTGGGTCATCTGATACTTGAATCTCTACCAAATTCGTCTGAAGAGCCTGCAATCCATCCAAAAACGATTACCACCGAATTTGCATCGGTCAGTGTAAATTTACTTACTTCATCTATCACATACAACACACGTTCGCTCTCCGAGAAGCTCTCATGTATGTAGACAAATGCCCAACTTCTACTCAGCAAATGAGTTGAACTACGGATTCGACACGCGTCAGCAACTTGGGACCACATCGTCATCACGGAAACATAGCTGCACAGTGAGATAAGAACTGCCGAAATCGCACTAACAGGTATTTCCGTTGTCCGGAATGATCGAGCCAGCAAAGGTGGTGGGTTATCCCTCTACTTTCCCAAAATCCTGCAGTGCGAACTCATAGACGAGACGGAAACCGTCGTATCTGACTCCATTTGGTGCAGCTTACGGCTATGAGGGAAAGACATTCGCTGTTGTTTACCGTCCAACATCGTTTGCACTTGAGATAGACTTCAACTTGTCGGCTACGTTGAGGCAGGTGATAAACAGCAAGTACAGTCACATTCGTATCGCTGGCGATTTCAACTTAAAATCTCTAAAATCCCAGGCCACACTAGGACAACAATTCAAATGATACCCGCACGGTCACCTCTCAAACTTTTGCTTTTGACCATGTCTCTTCGCCCAGCAGATTCAGGAAAAATAGCAGACCATCCATATTGGAGCGGATATTTACTAATGAGTAACTGATGATGGAGGGTGACAATCGATACTCTTCTGGGACACAATGATCATGCGACTTTGCATTTTATGTACACTTGCTATGCTGAATACCCCAAGGACAGAACTCAGACAACGCGGAAAGTAACCATTTACAACACCTTAACCCGACTTGTTAAGGCGACTGAATGGAGTTTCCTATCTCAGCTTGAACCTGATATTGCCTGGGAAATTTTCGTCAGTAATTTTAACACTCTGGTTAGTGAAGCATCGGAAACTAAGACTATCAGTCCGAGAAACATGGCGTCGTATATACGGAGTAAGACACGCAAACAAATGGTGATGTGCAACACTGTGTGGTATACCCATAAAACTGCTCCGAGTCCAAGTGCGCTAGAGGCCTATGTTGTTCACGGTAACCACTGCACTCAAGTAGTACGCGAGGGAAAAGTAGCATACCAAAATACCTTAGCTGAGCAAATAACTTCAAATTGTAACCTTTTGTAAAAACAAGTGTACTGTCTCCACAAGATGACAAGTGGATTTCCCTTTTCTTCAAACAGCAGTTGGTTTAAATCGGACTGCTGATTAAATGTCGAACGTTTTGCGACGGCACTATATACCGATGGTTCTTTGCATCCTGTGGTCTCCCGAATCTTTGGAATCGACGGTGCCCACACCAGGACTCACTCATTTAAATTGTACGGCAGACATTGTGATGCGAAAGCTGCTATCCATGCGCCTGCATGCCTGTCCAGAAATTGACAACATCCGCCCAACGACGCTTGCTTTGGTGGCTGAAAAATTCTCGCCGCTGTTCCCGCACTTCCTTGATAAGCGGCAAGTTACTGCAATGTGGAAACAAAGAATAGTAATACCCATGCACAAATAAGGTAGTCGTTCCAACCCAGCTGATTATCGGCTAGTGAATCTTCTGCCAGTTCTTCCAAAACATATGAAGGCTATTGTTGCAGAGGCAATCATGTCTTATCTGGACGGCTTCAATTTCATTACTCAGCAGCAACAAGGCTTCCGCCAGAATGGGTCGTGCACAACCAAACTATTGTTAGTACGAGACAGCTGAATCGAAATTGTGGACGCTGGTGAGGGAGTTGATGTGGCCTATCTTGATTTCTCTAAGATATTCGACCGGTAGGTCCATCATAATCTTCTTGCCAAATTGCAAATATGTAGCATTGGAAACCCTCTCCACGGGTGCATCTGCATTATTCTCTTACACAGGCATCTTGATGTGAGAGTACATGAATCCATGTCAGACCTAATCCACATCGAATGCGGAGTGCTACATGGTTCGATACTGGGACCCCGTCTAATCTCGGTCTTCATACACTATCTAGTGAGTTGAATTGCGTCAAACTTTTTACTCTACACCGACGACATTAAAGTTTAGCAAGCCATCAGAGCTACAGAAGAGCGTATCCACATTCAGAACTACTTGACAGGATTTATGAATGGCCAGTCGAAAATCGTTTTCTATTCAACGTGCGTACATGTTGAGTGCTCCATTTAAGACACCGAATGATCCAAACATTAAGCTAGGGGACCACGATCGGCAGCATTGTTTTCTACTCGGAGGTATCTGTGTGCTTATTCAGAAAGATCTCGGCTGCTCGGAGCAGTCCAAAAAGGCATCCATGAAGGGGATCCAAATCGTAGGAATTTTATGAAGGGCATTCGGGCAATGTGAACGGTCTATTTTCCGCAAAATGCTTCCCGCTTACCTACGCATTTATGTCGAAGATGCAGTTCAAGCACAGCATCTAAGGCTAAAGCGGGATCTCACGGCCTTGGAGATTTCGCAACCCCGGGAGAACAAAATTTCAAGGGGCTGCGCCACTTGTTAAAAGAACAATGTTTTAGAGTGTTTGGCATTTTCAGCGGACGTTATCGCCATTTGTGTGGTGAACCTAATCATGGCTTGCCAAATTTTAACCAACACTAATGACGGCTTCCATCGCCTGTTGAAGCTGAGTCATAACAACACACTGAGGTCATTATCTGAAATTGGAAGAACACTACAGCCGGTTAGAGTATCGAAGAATTTTCTTCTTGCTGCGTGTTTGCCACGCATGAAATACCCCTTAATAGCAGGTATTTCAGCCCTCGCTTTGGCTATGTTCAAAACACTTGTCGAGGGGTACACGTGTTTTGAACACGGCATATCACGTAACCCAGCCGACGCATACAAACAGCGGAAAAACAAAAATCAATCAATGTACCATTATGTTTACCTGTAAACCATAAACGGTAACTTTGGATAATACAGCAAACCAAGTGTGAACTACACAGACGGGAACACTGATACTGGCAGGTTTGCAATTTTCGGGTAATCACTATTTTGCTTCTCTGAAATATAACATTGCCTTTTTACCATAATTTGTGGTAAACACAAGTGTTACGCAATGTCTTATTCCGAAGATCCAACAGCAGATTCGCTGATCGTCGCTCCAAACTGTGACAAATAAGATGCGTATACTCAAATCCAAGTAGTTGCTGTGTTGTGCTGCGGCTAGCGAAGTCATAGTCTCAATACTGGACGATAGTATTGCTCAGAATGGAAGTGCTCTGGCCTCAACTTAGAGAGTAACTATTTCAAAGGCAATAAAGTAAACGTAATCAGCCCGCCAACGTAAGCAAACTAAATACACGGGCAATACCAGTAGACAAATATATGCGTTCCCTATTATAATGGAGCAGCAGATAGTGTAGTTTAATCAGTGACTGAGTGCTTATCCTGCGCTGTTTTGAGTCAAGATGGAGGAGTCATAGCAATGCATTGAATCTATCTATAGAATTCCGAAAGAGTGTAAAGGTATATAAGGTGTATATATAATAAATATATGATACAGATATATATAACATGCACAATAGTTATTTCAAGTGATAGTATATTACTCCATGGTGATTACTCAAGTAATTTACCATCGCCGGCTGCACACAATGCGCAGCATGTGCCGAATAAATGTCAGGCAAACGGGATGCATTGCATGAGGCATGGTATGAAGGAGTCCTACTCAGTTAATTACTCAGACAACCATTCAGCGGTACCCTGAACCATTACGTCCAGTTTCGTTACGGCAATAAGTTTTAATTCCAGAACATTAAGTAGTGATTTCCGGGTCTAAACCCGCAATGAGCGGTGGATTCTGATATCATGCACAGTATATTGAAACAAGAAATAAAGGGCGAGTCCTTGCGCGGAGGGCAGTGATTGAAATTCATGCTTTCGTATGTTGCTGCTTGTTTCCTGGAAAAAGTCTTCCAAGTGTTCAGAGTAAGTTGATGACGGCCGTCTACTGAAACGCGAACTTAGTCAGAATTTTTCTCGGCATTAATGGCTAGAAAAAAAATTTGTTTAATCCCATGTGGTCTTATGGCGACTTCCGAAACTACATTCATAAACAAAAACCCTTGTGGATAATAATATTCCAGTTAGACAGCCTGCAAAATTATATCGGTTACACGGACATAAGTTTATAAGGCACATGTAACCACAGTCTCGTTCGTCTGCCTAGACGTGACATACATAAACTTGGAAAAGCGCTGTGTTATGCCAGTGGTGCTTCATGTTGTGTGCCCGTCAAACATCCCGCAAAAATACGCCAGAAATTGTTGTGGAAAGTGAGGTCCAATTCCTCCCCACAACTTAGCAATTTTCAGCCACTCCGAGACACGGACCCAACTGCGCATCTGTTGACAATGTTCTTTCACAAACTACCACCCCGTCGTGGTAGCGAGTTTCCCTAACTTAATGACTCATTGCATTGGCTTTGATTCGCCCTTTGTTTGCCGTAAAAGCGCCTTCAGAGGACTACCTGTCTTGCTTCCACTTCGTCTTGGTTGGGAGTCGGTTGGTCACGTGATTTTGTGTGCTTCGTTAGCTGGACAGCGTTCGCGTCTAAGTCACTACTGCACGTCTACGGTAACCCCCTCTCGTGTGCGTCCGTTCCGAGGGCTCAAAGTCTACCAGAATACGTGCGGCTAGGATCGTTCTCACGCTCGCTCGAATTCCGTCTTACCCCGGGCTAAGCTAACGCCATCAGGTCAGCGCAAGTCCATTCGATTGGCCAGCGTTCCAAGCCATTACCGCAGGCGTGTTTCAACGGTACCAGTGACAATCTCAGGCGTTCTCTCAATCCTTAACAGTGGCGACAGAGTTGAGGAATCATGACTGACGAATACGCCGATTTAAAGCTGATGCTACAGCAACAACTTATATTGATGTCCGTCTTAACTAAAAATCTTTCCAGTTCTTCCCTTCATGCAGGTCCAGTCGCTAATTCTTAGTCAGTGGACATCGTGGTTAGGGCGTCAGCGAATCCCTGTACAACACTAAGGCCGGAATAACGTCCGAATCTTGGTATAAGCGGTACGAGGACCTGTTCACCGTTGACTTGGCTTGCCAGTAGGACGCGTGGAAGTTCCGGCTGCTTCTGCGCAAACTTGGTACGCTCGAGCACCAATGCTACAGCAACTTAATCTTGCCGAGGAACCCACGCGACTTTACCTTTGAGGAGACGGTCCGAACATCGTCCGAAAGTTTTAGCGAGCAATCCTCTCTGTGCAATGCTCGCCATCAACGTCTGCAGCCGGCCATGCGCGATGCAGACGAATCCTCACGTACGCGGGCATGGTCAACCGTGAATGCCAACGTTTTCAACTTGGCTCGCTCACCGAGGACCAATTCGAATGCCTGATCTTTGTCTCGGGCCCCCAGTCTCCACACGATGCAGATATCCGGAAACATCCAAGCTACTAAAGCATAGATCAGTTACATTCAAGAACCTGGCCGAGAAGTGTCAAACGCTATAAAACCTGAAGCACGATGCTGCCATGCTCCAGAACGCCGCCGCACCTGGTATGGTCCAGGCGTCCACAGCACCGAGGGCGCAATCATCCGCGCGGGATTCGCCAGATGTATTGTTACTGTGATCGAGTTACAACGGTTATCAGAGTATGTGTGATATTACCGAATTCTAACGCATATGGCAGACGGCATCTACAGCATACACTAACGATAAGACATCAATCACACTCTTACTGTATCTCTTATTTTTTTATCATTCCACTTGGTAACCATATTTCTGGCATATGCTTCCCTATTCCTATCTCTGTCTCTAACTGTTGTTGATGCCCACACTTCTGACTAAAATTATGGCTGCTGTTTAGGTTCACAGTTAAACGTTAACTAATCACTGACAATAGTATCGTTTGTCTATAAATTTACATGCAACCTTCCAACACTAGAGGAATATAGCTGTTATTCTAACATGCTAACTATACTCATGCACGTTCGTAGTGTTATTGTTCAGGATGGTTATTGTTTTGCCATCCAATTTGTGGCAGTGCATATACAAGTGTAAGCAAAGGTCCGCTCGCAACACTACTACACGGCAATTTGAACCGGGGACCTTTGATATGTCAACTGATATATCATGTTGAATAGCTAGGTGAAAACCAGTTAGAAACACTTGTAAGCTCCGCGCTTCTGCCTGGCAGATTGATTACATTTTCACTCCTGTGTCACCATTATCCGCTGGCTAGATATGTAACTGGGGCTCGTCCCAACTTACAAGTCGCACTAACATCTGTTTGTGTCACTCACTTGACAGATGGGTCTCATGTGACACCTGACTTTGCGGGTTGCTGTATGAGGTCAATATATTCCATCTCAAGTGCCTCTATTTGCACCGTTTTACTGATGCCGCCTTCAGATAAGCGCACTGAGATTAAGACATGTCATCAAGGTTGCTTCGGGAACAGCGGCAACGCGATGTGGCATGCGAATCGAAATGCTTGGGTACATGTAACATTCTAGGCACTGATGAATTGGTCGAAATATGCTAGCGGTCAGAATGAATGACCAAGAAGAAAATGTAGTAACACGCCACGGACTGTCTGGTGGTTTCATATAACTGTTAATACTTGTTCACCTCGGACAATGAACAATGAATTTATACGGGTTAAGAAGCGTTGCTTTACAAGTCCCGTTGGATAGTTGCACGGGATATCAACATAACAATAATGATGATAAGGATAGTAAAATAGTTAATAATTTAAATACGAAAATAAGGACTTATCGTTTGCTTCGCCGCAGTCCTGCGATCCTCTTAGATTCACAGCACCCACAGTTAACAACAAATAATTCCGTGGTAAACTCCAGGTGCAGGATGGAGACGTAGTGCTAAGTAACAAAGTGTAAGTGCATGAGTGCATAGTCTAACCGTCTTTTAAATACTGTTAGTGTCGGTGCGGAGAAGACGGATTCTGGGAGAGCATTCCACGGGTGACAGACACGGATGGAAAAGAAATTTCTGCGGCACTCCAGACGACTGTATTGTTCTGCGAGTTTTAATGAGTGGCCCCTCAGGTTTGTATTGCTGCTGAGTTGCAGTAAAGGGCGGCACATATGATGTGGGTCTCGCAGAATCAAGTATGCCATAATCAGGTCGCCTCGTGGTCTGCGATAGCTTCCACTGAAAAATCCTAGTCGTCGCAGCCTCTCCTGGTAGGAACGGTTGCGCATTCCAATTACGTTCTTAGATGCCCGGTGTTGTGGCTGCTCCAGTGCATTAAGGTCGTGTTTCAGCCATGGATGCAAGCTTGAATTGCATATTTTCGACATGGGGCGAACATACGCACTGAGCATTTGTCGAAATATGGAGCTGTTTATTTGTCCAAACGCCCGCCTCAACAGCCCGACGTATTGGTTCCCGGTCTTCGAGGCCTTTTCGGATTGCCTGGAGCAACCTAAGTCATCTTGAACCAGGACACCCAAGTCACATTCGAGAGTTGACTTTTGCAGTACATCCGTTCCGAGTCGGTATGAGTAGCTGATTTGATGTCGGATGGAAAGCACCTTGCATTTACTGACGTTGAAATGCAATTGGTTTTGGGTCGACCATTGTTACACTGTATCTAAGTCACTTTGAAGCACACGTTGGTCGGTGTACGCCTGGATCCTGCACCAGATCTTGATATCGTTGGCAAACATTAGAAAGTTTGAAGCGATTCCCTGTGCAAGGTCATTAATAAACACCACAAACAAACGTGGACCTAGAACTGAGCCTTGCGGCACACCACACCCTACTGATATGGAGTTCGATAAAGAGCTCCGAACTCTGACCACTAATTGCCGTTGAAATAGAAAGCTAGCGATCCAACTTAAAATAAGGTCTGCGATCCCGTAATGCTGCAGCTTGGATAGTAGTATCCGATGGTCTAAACGATCAAAAGCCTTGGAAAAATCCAGGTAGATCACATCAACACCATCTCCAGCGTCGGCTGCTTCGGTCCAACTACTGCGTGCAATTAGTAAATTAGTTGTACATGACCTCTGTCGACGGAAACCGTGCTGTTCAGGAGTGATGAGGTTGAAGTTTTCCAGATAGCACACCAGTGCATCGGCAACTATGGATTCCATGACCTTGGAGAGTATAGGAAGAAGGGTTACTGGGCGGTAGTTGGAGGGATAAGTTCTGCTTCCACCTTTGTGAATCGGGCTTATTATTCCAAGCTTCCACATGGCGGGAACTTGGTTCTGGTCTAAGCAGTGCTGGACAAACTGAGCTAAATGTCCTGCCAGTTGTTTTGCTTCTGCTCCCAATGCCTCTGGACGAATGGTGTCCACACCCGGCGAGCTGTGTTTGCGTAGAGAAGTCAGCTTTTGCAATACAGCCTCTGCGGTAAAATTGATGTGAGTTAGTCCTGGTGAGCAGAAGACAAAGCTTGGTAGATTACTTGGTGGCAAGACTTCTTGAAACGTGGGGGCGTATTGCATCTGCAGCGCGTTTGCAGCTTCCGTAGCGGTTCTTGTTGAACCATCGGCCGTCCTTAGTGGAGTAAATCCTTGCCTCACCTTTCGTAGGCTATTAACGTGCTTGTACAGCAGTTTGTGGTTAGTACTGAAGGTTTTTGATATCCTACTGATAGGCGGCTTTGTCTTCTCTTAGCACTTGAGTGCAGTGGTTACGTTGGGCTACGTAGTTGTCCCAAGTTTCTGGTGCTGGAGCTTCTCTGTACACTCGCCATGCTGCGTTGCATACTGTCAGCAGTTCTCGAGTTCTGCTCCCAACGAAAGAATCTGATTTGCACTTATTGCAAGCTTTTATCTCTGAAGCCTGTGCAATCAGCTGACTGAATGTGTTGACGAACTCGAGCCAGGCGACTTTCGGGGATTCCTCTTCGAGGAAAGACCATGTTGTTGCGCTGACGAGCTGGGCGAGTCGGTCATACCTTGTGATGGTTCGCACAGTCTCCTCGTTATCATTCAGATATTCTGCATAGCAGACGAAGTTGAAACTGATGACTGCGTGATCACTGCGACCCAACGGGCAGTCTAAAACCTACGCATCAATCACAGGCTCCTCGTTGGTAAGCACTAGATCCAGCACAGATGGCCTGTTACCAGTTCTGAACCGAGTGGGCAAAGTGATGTGGTTGTAAAGAGGAACAGTAATTACTAGATCTTGTAAATCGGTTTTGAATTGTTCTCCGGTCGTGGCAGGGGCTTCTAAACAATGTACGTTGAAATCACCCATTATAAGAATGCGAGTGTACTTTTGTTGTAAACTGCACCTTAAAGCAGCCATTAGGTGGTAGTCAGTTTCGGGTGTTGTGTTAGGGGCGCGGTACACCAACACAATAAGGCAAGCGTTCCTGCCTTTCAACTGCAACCGGCCTCAAAGAGAGTCGGGGAACTGCGAATCTGAATCCTTCACGGCTTCGCACTGTAAGTCGTTTCGGTAGTACAGGATTACCCCTCCTCCTTTTGTGAGCCTGTCGTTCCGGATCAGCGACATGCCGGGTAGCGAAACTTCAGCGTCCGTCATTCCCGTGTGCAACCATGTCTCGGTGATACCAATGACATCATACGAGCCGGAAGCTTGGCGATCTTTCAGTTCAGCCAGTTTGTTAGAAAGGCCCTGAGCATTTGTATACAAGCAGGCCAGTTTCTCGGTCTCTAGGAGCCCGCAGAGAGGTGAAGCTGTCAAGTGTGCGAGAATGCCGACCGATGGGAGATCGGTAGTTATTCGTTTATTTGATGCGTCAATGATACCTCGTTTGCAACTGGATTTGGCCAAGGTGCGTCCCAGCCTTCGTTTAGACCTACGTCAGAGTCAATTAAAGCAGCAGTCAAGTTACAGTTCAGTACAATCGTCAGTATGCTTGCTGCTTTAATTGCTTTAATATTTGAGCTGTGCAAAGTGTTTGCGTCCTTTAACCGAAATTCGGAAGGAAGCTGTTTCCGATTTCTCCGCCATGGACCCAAAACATCCTTTGCTTGTTGCTCTGACTGAACCACCGGTTTTAGGATTCTAGGGCAGCATCCTCTATAATTCGATGAGAGAGGTATCCTGGTGAGCGATAGTGCCACAACACTATCCAAAGAAAGTGTTTCACGAATGAACCGCCACTGTTCTAAATCGTGCTTTCCGGTCTCTTGAACATCGTTAGAAGGATGTTCTGGCACGTCATGTATGAAGACTGTGTTTAGGCGGTCTTGCTTGCTGTGCCCCTCTTCGGTGTTTCGTTTTGGTTGTCGCGCGCTCCAAGGGACATCAGGATAGATACGTATCCCACAGGATTCGTGTTTTAGCGCGCATGCGGAGAGCAAAAAGTTTTCTACGTCGGTGGAGGATTCTAGAGTTACCCGAATAAGTCTGAGTTCACCATAGTGTGGCGAGTTCGGATGACGAGTAATTCGTAGCAAGTTTATGGGCTTGGCTTTGATACTCATCTGCATACACAATGAGTTCCATTGGTCTTGGTCGTTTGATAACTTATCCCGCAATGTGATGGCGGTAGATTCAGGGACATTTGAGCATACAACAGTCCGGACACTGTTGTTGGATCCCTTTTTAATCGATCTACAAGGTATGGTACTCATTTGTCTTGACCTGTTGACAAGTGATTGTTTGCTGTTTTTCTCTTTATTTGCGTTAACTTTGTTTACAATGGAAGAGGACGCATCGGCGGCCTGTCGGTAGACCCTTGCAGCAATCTCTGCATATGTAACCGATGTTCTGGGAGGCTTAGTCTCGACAAGAGATATTTGAGCTACAAATACCAAGGGTTGGTGTTTGGCTACTTCATCCTTGTTAATGCTGGATGTCAGGTCTGGTGGAATTTGCTTAACCAGACTTTTTGAATGGTGCCTGATTTTCGTTGCTGTGAGTACTGCTTGATTCATGTAGGTACAGTCTGTTTTCGCCCGGCGTTCTACCAAAGTTGGAGAAGACAACGGAGATGGAGACATGGCTGATTTCGGCGCAGGGGAAGCGGATTGTTCAGCATTCCGTTGCTTATCAGCCGCTTCGCTTCTGTGGTCCATACACGCTTCCATTGAAGTAATCTTATTATTTATCCTCTGTTGGGCTTCTGCGATTAATTAATCGCATTTCTCAGCTAGGATGAGCAAGCACTTAACGAGGGGAATGGTGGAACACGCAGTACAGAACCAAAATGCATCTTGGGAGCTATTTCGCTCCCGTAACTGTTGTTGGGACACATTTGCACATTTCGTATGGTACCATGCTAAACAGTGCGAACAAGCTAGACCGATTTTTACTACCCGATGACATTCTCCTAACCCACAAATGCCTTTCGATGGTAGTCTCTTCGGTTTCGCCTTTCTGCCATTCAATTTGGTGTCGTTACCTGACCCAGTGGGTTGGTTAGCGTTCTGTATTTTTACAGCTTTGAGTGCGGCGCACATCGGTCAGGCGAGCGTGGTGGTTGCAAGGTCAAATGAGCGGTCGGCATGGTCGCGCGGTCCGTGTGATGTGTAATGCAGCCGCACTGGCTGACAAGGTCACAAGGAATGGCGAGTGACTGCAACCTGAACAGAGCGCTGAACACAGATTGTTTCACAGCTGTGTTGTGAAACATTGGATCGGAATAAGCTTATGCTTTTCGGTCTGCCTCGAGAATTCTGTATCGAATGGTGTCACACAGAAAGGCAATCGGCTCAATACGACTGAATTAAACGCTTGCGCTTAATCACAGATGCCAGTGAAAACGGTTAGTGATGGCACAGCCTCTAATCGTAGAAGATATTTCCATGTATGATGGATCACTGTGTAGAGCTAGTAAATCCGGTTTGAATGAGCGTACAGTGACAACGCTGCAAGAAGATGGAGAGAGGATAGAAGGAAATAATCCAAATGAACCAGTAGCATGGACGCCACGCGTGTGTGAGGATGACAAGAGACCATTATAACCGGCTCTGGTTTACCATCCGACACGGATAGCCTGCAGTTAAGATAGGAGACGGCATTCACAGCACACACCAATGATAAGTCATCACTGCTCCACTATGCTTCTACTTATTCGTTAAAGTGGGCATAGCTATA
The DNA here is from genome assembly GCA_944474145.2 of Dicrocoelium dendriticum. Taxonomy (NCBI): domain Eukaryota; kingdom Metazoa; phylum Platyhelminthes; class Trematoda; order Plagiorchiida; family Dicrocoeliidae; genus Dicrocoelium; species Dicrocoelium dendriticum. The sequence goes on along the minus strand of OX104063.1, from coordinate 247,924,530 downwards.
ATTCCCCTTCTTGCACAGCGGATTTTAACTTAGTTGAGCTTATAAAAATCAGTGGACTTTATCGCACCATTTCCTTGCTAAGTTGTAAAGTTGCTTACTCCATCTCCGTCATCTTCTTTGTGGCATCCTTATCCTATTGCGCATATAACTCGAGTTTGGGCACAGTTTCACTCTAGAATGCTTAACCGCTGACATGTTGCAATGTAGTATATATATTGCACCTGCCTTGAAAGGATGAGTCACATCTAACCTACCTTTATAGGGCTTACGTAACTCGGTTGTATTTCGCGGTTATTTCATGTGTTGCCCACTACACTATTGTACTCATCATGATCTATGAGACCCTTGCTACCTTCTCAATTGGAGTCTAGTACGGTGACATTCCGAGACGATGAGCTACGGCATTTTTCCTCTTCGTATTATTATTCGGCCGCGATTTACATCACTATGTTGGCTCTATGGTACTACTCACCAGACTGTGCTACGTACACACTACTCCTTAAAATCGATTTGTAGATTACATGACCCTAGTTTGACCAGCAGCCCAATGCTAACTGGCACGACACTTAGAGAGTCGATGCATCGCGTGATAAATGTTCAATCTATCCATGAGCTCATTCGTATCTGACGTGTGCGCGGAGTTTCCGAGCGAACTGTACTGTTGATACGGCTCAATGCTAGGGTGGCAAGTGATTGAGTATGTTCCCAGTTCCGTAGATACGTGTGAATCCAAGGGTTGACAGTCCTTGGCCGCTAACAGTACGCATCAAGTGTGCAGTTTGACATCTGGAGCATACAATGTTCGACGATTGTTCCTCGTGCGACCAGGAAGAGAATTTACCCGGGGGAAATCCGTGGCAAGTGAACAAGCTCGACAATGAATGAGGAGAGTGAGCATAGTTGTATTTCCCGTTGCTCATCAGCCATACTGAATTTACCGGGGCTTGTGAAAACGCAACTACCAAGCAGATTGAAGACGGAAGCGTAGAGTCGCTAACCAGAAGTTGAGTTGAACATGACCAATCCTCTGTATAGACTAAGCAAAAGGGAATTCCAATGGTAATGGTACGTCAGTGTCTTAGTGTATTACATCGGAAATGAATCGGCGCGTAGCGACAATCGTTTTAGGAGCACTGAATGGCTGCAGCCGAGACGTACCATGGAGATCGTTACCAAATAGCTTATGGCCACAGCAGAGTACACAGCGGTATGTACAAACAGTTGAGTACTTGGATGACAGCCATGTAATTTCTTGAACGTTTGTAAAACAGTGCGCACACTGTTTAGAAAGCCGCATTGTTGGACGGTGAGCAGCGGTACCTAGTTGATGTAGAGTGGTGGTAGCTGTCTCTTCAATGAGGTCGTAAGTGGCGAATATGTGGTATTGACAACTGCCAACGCAACAATCGTACCTCGGGCAACAGATGATCGGACCCAGCGGCGACATGAAGTGATTGAAGTGAACGCCCAATCGCTTTCGCACGCTGTGCGATCTCCCACATCAGGTACGCAAACAAGGTTGGGCATATAGGAGGAAACAACCAAATACGCAATATTTTACTGTACCACTTGTTTATTACGCATTCTACATGGTAACCGTACTGATGGCAATTGCATTCCTATTCCTTTATCGGTTTCGTTCACATATGGATGCCTAAGATTTAAGACTGTCAGGTCTAAATGTTAAAGAAAATACCAACAGTTCGTCTTGGATACTTATTCTCATGCTTGTGCAATCGGTTGTTAGCGGGACCTCTAAACGATACCCATATACATTGTTACTACTATTGTTCGTGAGGTCAAATGTGTCTCTATCCAGTTTGTGGCAGTTCATATTTAACTCTGGACAAGCGCATGCGCATATGTTGCATTCGAACTGCATTGGACACTGATGACGCCAATTCCTGTATACATGCATACCGAATGAATTCGACGAGGACACTCATACCGCTTTTGTATGGCCAACTTAGTGCGAGAATGAGGCAAAGGGGGTAAAACAGAAATGAACATTACCAGGGCAATAAGAAGGTGAGTTCATGACAAACTAATTTTGATTTCAGTTGTTTCGAATCCAAGGCAAAGCTGATCGATGCGAATCTCGTGGACTGATCAAAAGGGTGGTTGCCCACGTACAGAAAAAGGCACTATTACACTCGGAATAGAAACGCGATGCGTACGCTCCCATTCGAGTAACTAATCCACGCCTAAAAGGCGGCGTATGTGGTACGTCTGCCTGCCTGATGAGTATACTTGCATTTCAGAAGTAGATGTTTTTTGAGCTCCCCGGTGTGGCTGCGCCTGATGTGAATGTTGACAAGGTGCCTACCTGTCTATCACCCACTATCCCGTCCATACTGGCTCCAGCAGACAGTTGGTCGTTGCTGGAGGGTACGGGGTCCACCGTCGTCGTGACGGTGCTAGGCTCAAAAGTGGTTTCATACTGTCTGGAAGGGGCTACGGTGCAGTCACCGCCATGTGTACGTCTGATGTGCATGATTTCCCAATTAGACCTGAATTCTTCTGTACTGCTTGTTGAAGGAGTGTGGGCCGTCTCCGTTGTTGAAACTTGGCTCCCATCCACATGCCTGACGGTCTTATTCTTTCGGGTTTACACCGGATATGGGTGTGTGGTTGGAACTGTGGGTGGTGCAGCGCAAGCCACCCATGGTCCACTTTGTAGGCGCAGGCGTCCTGTGGCTGGCCACAGTGACAGGCACATCCGGATAGCGTAACCGCCATACCATATGCTCATGTTGCATGTACATTGCGATGACTTGGACCGATATCTGAGAAATAAGATTTAGAAGTTTTCTAACGTATAGGCATAGGATTTTATGAGTTAATGTAGCAATGAAAATCAACGAACTGGCCCAGTTTACTCACTGCAAAATCAGTGTCAGTGACGACGTGGAATCCAGTTGCAAGATGAACACCAACCTAATCCACCGCAATGGCCGGTTTTTCTAGTCTTACCTGATACAGCCACTAGCAATTTTTATCACTATCGAGCTGGTACTATTTGCAGCATTGTTGGTTCCTTGATCAGACTAATTTCGTGAGTAGACGCGGCGAAAGAGTTAACGTATAAAAACAGAGTTTACTTGACATTCCGTGCTATGTTATGTTAACGTGGTGGTTAACACTTAACTGAGGTTCACGTATGCATTTCCACGCTGCTCTGCGGAGCAACGGCCGTATCGGGATACAACCACCAAGAAATGCTAACACATCTGTTCGGCCAGCGTAGTGCTTTCAATGCTTTGGAGGCTTGTCATTGACACTTAGCTACGTGTATAAGAAGGAAATCTCTTCTGATGTGCAGTTTTCATTTTTGGCTGCATATGCTCGATAGCTAGAGATTATATCTCAACAGATCACGCGCGAACAGGATGTGTATGCACAACACATACAGTCGTAATCTTATGAGCGATGGAACAATAAGTTATGTTGGCTAAAATATCATGGGCTTAACATGTCCAGTAGCTTGGCAATGATAGAAACCGGAAAGAAGGTTATACCCAATTGGACCCTAACATAATGCACAGTGATCAAGCGATAAACTGGTGTCACAAAGATAGCTATTTGGGAATCAAATTTTATCACACAATAATAAATAACCAATCATTGTGGTTAATGCTTATAGCAAATAACAGTCGATTTGCTCACCCATACGCACAGATTTAGTTGCGTTACTGTGGATTATAATTCATAGAAAGCTAGTTAGCTTGACTTTGTTCCAGAATATCCGTTCATATAATAAGTGTATAAAGCACAATACGATATCCAATCGACTTTTTTAAATAGTCAAGGTGAAGGTGATAAAGAACTGAGCTTGGATAGGGGCTCTAGGGTTGGCAAACCCGGAGGGAGAAATGAGTTCGTCGGCAATCCACACGACTATATTGTTGACTCAGTTTCAGGTGACTGTCTCTGAGGTTGGTGTTCGGGCTGAGTTTCAGTCGGTGGCGTCTGTGGTCGTTGCGTATTAGGTACACTAATTTGACGTCTCCATTAGGCCGTCGGCAGCATTCACTTACCAACCTGCATTACTTCAGTCCTTATAAGTAGGATGTTTCGCTGTTCGACGTGGAGTAGTCTCAAATGCTGCGTGGTCACCCTTTAGCAAATGCTGGTAAGCCAGGCTGGTGCATTTGACGTGAGGAAGCACGTAAGAATAGAGCATCGGTAATAAGATGAACGAATCTCGATTGCTCTCCACAAGAGACCAATAAGCTGCTTACGCCTTTTCGAAGCCGAGTTGGAATTTTGGGAACAATCGAGGTCGTCATGCACAAGCACACCGAGGTAAGGTTCATGAGAAATGGTCTTCAGGTAATGCATCCTGAGCACGTAGATTTAGGTGTGACGATGGCTCATATGGACAACCCTGCATTTGTCTCCATGGAATAGCAGCAATTTCCTCACCGACTTATTTCAGGCTTCACTGAAAATACGAAGGATGACGGTATTTAGTCTCTTGATCCTAGTCAAATCTAACGTCTTCTTCAGGGGGTAAGATTTTTGAGGTACTAATCCTTGTTAATGAAGGCTAAGCACAAGCGAGGCTCAGGTACGGAACTCTGTGGTATGCCAAACTCGAATCGAATCGGGTCGGAACAAAATATTCGGAATTTAACCTATAATTGCCGTTCAAGGAGTAAGTTACCAATCTAACTCAATACAGGGAATTTAAAGCCATAATAAAATATTTTGTGAAGTAAGTTGCGAAAACCCAAGAGATAGACCGTTTTTGATAAGTCCAAGTAGATCACAAATATTTATGTTCGCTCGTCGACAGCCTCGGTACAATTTGTCGCGTGCTATCGATGGGTTCCAGGCACATGATCGAAATTGACGAAACCGGTAGTAATGCGAAGCAGTGATGCTGTATCTTGCCAGGTAGCCCATCACTACGTCCACGATGATCGCTTCCGTGACACTGGCGACAGGAGTAGCATTACCAGGTGGTAATTTACAGGCTCAAATCGGCTGGCACTCTTGTGAATAGGAGTGCTACTACCCCGAGTTCTCTTTAATGTAACTATGGTCTCATCTATACAGCGCTGAGATAAAATTTATGCTGTTCGGATGAATGGGTGGCTGGTACATACAGTGCTCTCAGGTGAATATCATCTGCTGCAGGAGATCTGTGTGTACCTAAAGATGGCAGCTAGTTTAGCACAGTCTCTGCAAGGTATATGAGGTTGAGTAATCCTGTTGGTAGAATAATATAAACAGGAACGCCGTTCAGTTATTTTAACCCTTGAAGAGTAGGTTAGCAGTGGACCCGTAAAATTTAAACGTCACTGTCGTAAAACGTGTTTGACCACCAACCGCATTTAGCAAAATAATTCGTCGCCCCATCTTACGAAATCCATTGACGCATTTCTATAATTGCTTGGGGTCAAAAAAACCGTTTTGCCAGCTCCAGCTGGTTCATTAACTTGGTCTCGCTAATCAACCGCACAGGTTAGTTGCGTTGATTCACCTACACTCTCCAGTGTTTTGCACTGAGGGAGCTTTGTAAACACCCCATATTCGGCACCTCAAGGAAATACATTTATTGCTCGGTTTCCTAAAATGGACCTTGGTTTAAATAGACGATGGGTAAGTATTAACTCCGGTAATTCTGCGACTAGCGGAATGGTAGTGCTGAACACCGTTCCCATCCTAAATATACAGTGCACTGAGTCATGATCGTCTAACTGACGTTTTCAACGAATGTGGACAATAAGAGATACTACGAAACAGACCACCTTTCGGTCTCGTCATCGTGGTGTTCGATGTAACAATGAATGACAATGAACAATGAAATTATTAGGGTTAAGCAGCAATACATTACATTTCCCTTTGGATGGATTTACCGGGCTATCGAAAAAGAAAATAACCGTCCGGTTAGTTACGTTTAAATGCGATACTTATCTTTTGCTTCTCTGTAATACTGCTATCCCTATATTTTCACAGCACAAACATGAAACAGCTAATAAATCCAAAGAATATTCCAGAAGTGTGATGGCAATGTAGTATTAGGAAACAAAGTGTACGTGTGTAAGTGAGTCATCCCAACATCTTTTAAATATGGATAGTGATGGTGCAGCAATGACCGATTATAGAAGATCATTCCACAAGTGATAAACTTGGACGGAAAAATATTCCAGCTGTAACGCACGCAGCTGTACTGCTCTGCCAGTTTTAGTGCGTGTTCTCCCAAGTTGATACTAATGCTCAGTTGCAGTAAAGAGCGGCAAACATAATATGGATCGAGCAGAAGTAAGTATGCCATTAGCAAGTCACATCGTAGGCGGCGGAAAAGTCCGCTAAATATCCCCAACCGTTCAAGCCTGTCCTCATATGGAAGATGGTACATTCTAATAACCTACTTCGATGCTCGAAGTTGGGGCTGCCTTAACGTACTAAGGTCGTGTTTTAGCCATGTGTGCCAGGCTTATATTGCATAATCCACATAAGACGAACGGAAGCAAAAAGCATCTGCAAAAATTAGTGCGATCAATTTGTTCGAACGCCCGTCTAAACAGGTCCACATGTTGGTTACCGGTTTTGGAGACTTTCGTGGTTTGCCTGGAACAACCCAGATCATCCTGAACCAGCACACCAAAATCACGTTTGGTGACAGCTCGCTGCAGCACATGCGTTCCGAGCCTGTAACAGTGGTAGCACTGGTGTCGTATGGCGAGTACCTTGCATTTACTCACTTTGAATTGCAGTGAAATATGTATTTACGACGTGCCATGTCTATATCACTCTGAAGCAGTTTCTGGCAAGTATTCTCCCAAACCTTGCTCCAAGTCTTTACGTCATCGGCAAACAGCAGAAAGTCAGATGTACTTACCTGCCTGAAGGCTTTGATAAATAGAAAAATAATGAGGGACTTCGCACCCGGGTTTGAAGCACACCCCATTCAAGTTGTATTGGGTCAGAGAAGGAGCTCCGCACTCTGACCACCAATTGTCGCTGTAGAAAATAGTTGGTGATCCAGCTTAGAAGAGGTTCACCGATACTCTAACGCTGTAGCCTGGAAAGCAGTATTCGATGATCTAGACGGTCGACGACGGTCTAGACTGTCGAATGCTTTCGAGCAACCCATGTAGATCATTTCAACATCCTCCCCAGCGTCAGCTAACTGGGTACAGCTAATCCGTGTTATTAGCAAATTCGTTGTGCACGGTCGATTTCGACGGAAACCG
>OX104063.1:247897523-247916974 GCA_944474145.2 Dicrocoelium dendriticum | reverse complement strand
CGTTTGATGAATATCCTGTTCACTCTCCAGTTGCAACGGGAAGCTCCTCACAGAATTTGAGTTCCCCGTTTCGGAACAGCAAACGTAGTTAGTTATACATGCATGCTTAACAAGGATTAACCGATCTCCCCATTTGACATAGTTTCAACTTATTATGCCCTTGCAGTATATGTAGGTGGCATACATGCCATTCATAAACACGTTTCATATCACGGATCCGTCTGGTTGTTTTATCCGCGTCTTGCCACCAGCAATCATAATTAATTTCCGGAGTGCCCACAGGAGATCCGCTATCACGTTTTCACGCTTCGCAATAGTAAAACGAAGTAAGGCAGATGGACCATTTTCAGTATCATACGACGCAAATTTCCTTTATTTGGTTCATGATGTTTAAACATTTTGATAAAATTTGGCATTTATCGAACGCTACGCAGTTCAGCATATTTGATCACATAAAACCCTATTCATTTCCAGACAGTAAAAAAGCTTGTCTGATTTAGTTAACACACTGACTCGCTCTACTCTTCTGGAATTTTGGTACGTGCTTGTGAGATAGCCGTACGGAAATATGCATAAAGTGATTTTAGTTTCGTTCTGATTGCCTAACAATATTTTATCCTTTACAGTATCATTTTGGGTAGCTCAAGGCCCTTTGTGATGATGAGAAAACAAGAATATTTCAGTAGTTTAATAATCTATTATGGGATAAATAGCATGATTTACAGGACCCTCAGGATGGATATGCCAAATAAAATTGATATCGATATGTTCCAACGATGAATGTGAAATATCAGTAGCTAAGTCATTGCAATTTTTCAAGCTGTCGTGTAGCCTATATCGCTAAGTTGATAGTGTTGTACTCTTTCGAACGCTGTGATGTCTGGTGCGTGCGCTACATATGTAGCTAATACAGTCCAGTATGAACAGATTCTAAGTGAGCAAAATTACGTTCTACAATTCAAACAGGACTGCTGCGTCATTAGTTTCAGATTGTTGTTATGGCATTGTTTGTAGTGACAAGTTAGAGTGTGGTTGAAAAACCTGCCCTGAAATGCAGCTGGTACTTCTTCACTGTCAATTTTGTAATTTAGTTAACTACGATTAGGCAATTACGACAACGTAAAACAGGTCGTCACTCCAAGAGACAAAATAATCAGTAAAATCTTTGGTATGCGAAGAAGGAATCGTCTAGGTTATGTTAATATTATCCCTTTATAGGGAAAACGGGGTGTACTTTCATACACAGTTAAGACATACATCACAAAAGCAACAACCAGTAGCTTGAAGCAGACAAGTAAAAGCCTCACTGAACTCATGTAGACTGAAAGAAAGCTTCAAGAGTGGGAGTAACGGATAGGTTTCTTTCAACTGGCAACGTTTGGACTGATGCAAATGTTTTCCGGAAGAAAGCAACTGTGACTAAATGTTTGCTTGTATTTTAGATGCTTAGTAACCCAGTTGTCAAAACACATCGCTCCTTCATTTTCTTAACTCGAATAGCTGAAAGAGATGTGCTGTCAAATAGCTTTCCTCGCAAATAGCAACCGTATTTCCATGAAATGCGGAGACATTAAGAACTACAACTATTTACATTAACATGGTGTCTAGGCTATGTCATCAATTATTTAACCATGTTGTTGGGTCCATTTTAATCCTCAAGTTGACCTGGAAGACACTTCATTTGTATTATACTGATTTTCGTGGTAGTCACCTTAGCAACATGAGTTTGCTGAAGCAATGCATTAGTGGGAAATGCTTTTCCCATGAATCTGTTATGCATCACATTTGTGAAACAATTGCACTCTAGTGCATTTCGTACGATCTGATTTCGTAAGTTAATTTTCAGGCAATTATATTCATCAAGCTATTATGTAAGGGGTAGGATGGCGCGGATGATCTTTGGATCACGTAAAGCGAGGTCGAATCACCTCTGCGCTTGTTATGCGATACATATACCCGTTTTGTACTCCGATATTCCTTTTTTAGTTGGAATGCTAGTGATTACTACTAAGTGGGGAATCTCATAGCGATTATAATCATTATATTGCATAATGATAGTTGAAACGGCATGGGCCGTCACTTTCCACAGAGAATCGTCATCTTACGCGTTTGTGAGATCGCGTAGAGTTGACAGCAACAGATGTGATGAAAAGACTAATGCCATTGCGCTCGCACAGCTAGTCTTGTGTGGAAATCAGACCGAAGGCAGTAAAGACAGCCGCCGTTAATATCGCCGAATATTTAGATAAGTTCTTTCAACGATGCCTTGATGAAAGCTAGATTCCCACCATGTAAAAACACGTAACAATCACCCATATATACAAAAGCGAAATCACACGGGTCTCTCGAACTATCGTCTAATCACCCTCCTCCCCAGAGTTATCCAAAGTAATGGAAGGTATTAGCCCTGACACGCTCAGCGGATAAGTTGAGAGCAAAATCTTTTTGTTATAGCAGCGCTGGTTCCGCCGCAATCGGTTCTTCACTACAAACTTGTAACTCACCAGAACAAACTGGACGGAATCAGTCGATGCCATAGTGGGTTCAGCGTTGCTTACCTAGACCACTCTAAAGCGTTCGACCGGCTTCACTGCCGCATTCACCATCACAGGCTTTGGAACCATGGAATAGGTGACTCTGTTTTAGGTTTGTTAAGTAATTTACTCATTCAATGTCAGCTGGATGTGAGCGCCCGTAGTTCTATTTCCAACCCAAGTAAAGTCCCCTGCGATGTGCCCCAAGGGTCGGTACTGGGTTAACGTTTGTTTCTAGCCTAAATCAAAGGACTTGCCAGTGTGCTCCGTTCAAAGGATTCACTGTTTTCAGGTAGGCATCAAGACAGTGAACGATAACAAGACACTGCAGGGTGATCTCGACAGAATCTATACGTAGTCATCCGAAAAGCGGCTCCAGTTCAAGGTGGGAAAATGCAAAATCGTGAGCATACGTCATCAGCGAACCTTTGAATATCGACTTGGGAGCCACCAGTGGCGCCGTCCTTCCCAAGAAAGCGACCTCGCAGTAATCGTGTAAAATGACCTTGGCTGCTAAAAGCATGCAGAAAATGCATCGAGAAGAGCCGGTGAGCAACTTGGACTCTTACGCAGGGCCGTTAGAAAGTTCGAGTTTTCTAAACGAGTTATGCTAAACGCCTACATGACGTCCCAACTGGAGTACGTGATCCAGCCCCGACATTCCTGGAGCAAACACGAGATTCATAACCTTGAACCTCCGCAGCCTAGAGCGACCAAGTTCGTTACAGTTCTTATCCATGTCGCGTACCAACATAGACCACAATCTCTGGGATTGGACAGCAGTGAATATCGGCGTCAGCGAAGAGATCTCGTCTTGCTTTATTAAATACTGACGAACCCAACTCACGGCTGTAGCGATGCGTTGTAAGTAGACCAACATATAAATTTTTGGGTCCAGCTGCTCAGAGTAGCTTTGCACCACAGTCGAGATGATTGTCAACAAATATTTTTCTCCCCACTGATATCTAGAACATGAAACGTCCTCCCAACTTACGTCATTTTGGTATCAAGCTTATTGCTTTCCAAAAAAACGCATCGAAGGTTCATTATTACATTGACTTTGCGAGAAATACTCCGTTTCATTCAGAGGATGAGAATACTCCAACAAAATTGTGTTCATCGGCCATTTCCATCACTCGCAGGTTAAGAGACCTGCGTCAGCCTTCTTGTGAATAGTTTGGTAAGTCGCTTAAAACTTGGATTACCTCCGTTTTCTATTTTAATTCTTGCAGTTAGTTTTACACTCCTCAATCTGATTATCCAACAGGAGATATCAAACAATCACTCCTTTGTTCAACATACATCATTTTTCCTTATTCATCTAGCACACTTCAACAGACGATGACTGTCATTAAAGTAGAGGCTGGTAAAATCAGTGTACAGGTTTAATTCTGTTGATGGCTTACTTAAATGCGACTCTTGCTGCATTTTCCAATAGAAAGCCACAGTCGATCTAAGTGAATAAATGGGTTTGTTGTAGCTGAGCCTGCACTCCTTTGGGTTTCGTAAAGCATAGTCGTTACGCAAGATTATGTTGACCGAAAGAAGTTAACTGCTGGTGTATGGTGAAACGTGGCAATGAATTTTTGTACGGAGTTCTTACCTCACTCCAAATCCGTAGCAGTAAATCTCAACAACCGATGGGAGGTCAGTATTGCAATGATTGCGCTAGTCTTTACTCCAAATGCATCCATGTTACATCCATCACACCGCGTTTTAAGACACTACATTAGCGAACATTTTGTTTTGAATATTATTCACTGAATTACCTTCAAACTCTGATTGTCTACGATTCCCTACATATATAAACAAGCCATGTTATATCCAAGATTATTTGTCTACATATATTGGCTGCAATTTGCAGCGAAGAAATCCATTCTTAAATCTGACTCGAGGCATAGAATCTTCCGAAAATTGAGACAGCCGCAATTCAAATAACATGAAGCGAAATTGGCTTGCAAACGTTTCACCGTCATGCGAGACGGCAGCATCAGTGCGTCGAGACGTGGAGTGTAATCTCGCTGATTGAATTGTCGACCCGTGATCGGCGTGCAGGTGACCTTTCGAAAGTGACGGCTTTGATCTGTGTCCCGTGATCTCTACCCAGTTCCCCGTGGCGGCGGTCGTCTCTTGGGTTGTTCCTATTCAAGCGGCGTCTCATAATTTCTCTAAGTTCTCTCCGTCGGAGGGGTTGGTAAACTGGGTCAATCTCGATATGCATGTTGATCGAGTCTTGTGTTGAGAACCACGCTTCCAGGAATTCCCTTGCTCTTATTGTTTCACCTCGTACCAGGATTTCTGTTTTGGCCCAATCAAAGCTGTGTTCTTTTTCATACACGTGTGCTGAGACTAGCGAAGATGCGTAGTGTCTTTTGCATGCTCTTTTGTGCTCTTGTAATGGTGTTGTTAATTTTCTGCCTATTTGGCAAACATAGTCCTTTTCGCAATTTCTACAAGGTAGTCTATATACAACATTGCTTTGCTCATGAGCTTCCAGTTTCCCTTTCGGTTTCGACAGTTTTTCTCAGTGTAGCAGTTGGTTTGTGTGCTACGATAAAGTGATGTTGTTTGAATAGTCTTGCTGCCATTTCGGATATATTCTGCATATAAGGTAAAAACAACGTGTCTCTCCGTCGTTGGTGTAGACTGTCGGTTTGGTTTGTTGTGGTTCAGACACCTTCGGATGAAGCTTCGTGGATATCCGTTAAGTTGGAAACATTTAAATAGATGATTCTCTTCTTGTTGCTTTGCCTCCGTGGTACTGCAGTGTGTTTGCACTCTACCAAATAATGTCCGCACACAGCTTACTTTGTGGCATTTCGGATGGTTACTGTTAAAATTCAGAATTTGATCCGGATATGTCCATTTTCTGTACACTGGTGTTTGCAGCCTCCCTTCCATGGTTCTGGTTACCAAGACATCCAGGAAAGGCAGTTGGTATTCCTTCTCCATTTCCATTGTAAACCTGATGTCTTCAATGGCGTTGTTCAATAGCTGCTCTGCGACTGCAACTTGATTGCGTTTGATGATCACAAAAGTGTCGTCAACATATCGGACCCACAGTTTCGGATTAATGAGTGGGAGTACATCTCCCTCCAATTTCTGCATTACCATCTCCGCAATGAGTCCCGATATACGTGATCCCATTAGTGCGCCTTTCAATTATTCGTAGATCTTCCCGTTGAAAGAGAAGTAGGTTGACAGACACAACTGCAGTAGTTTGTAAACGTTTTCGGTCGTTAGGTTCCCGATTGGTTGTTCACTGCTGTTCAGGTGTTCTGTAATGACTGTTGTTGCCATTTGTAAGTTTACAGATGTAAAGAGGGCAGTCACATCGAAAGATATCATTGTTTCATCATCATCTAATCGCAGGTTTTTGAGCTTTTGTAGAAATTGCTGGGCATTATTAATGGAATATTGCGATCCACAGGTCAGATGTTTGAGGCGACTCCACATTTCTTTCGCCAAGTTGTAGGTGGGTGTTCCTGGTAGTGACACGATCGGTCGTAATGATGCACCATCTTTGTGTACCTTTGGGAGTCCACAGAATTGCGCGATCCTCGAGTCACGGGCTCTCATTCGTCCGCTCTCCTCCTTCGTGATTTGATGCTTTTCTTGAAGTTGTTTCCACGTTTTGTTTAATTTGTTTGTTAGATGTGAGGTTGGATCGGTGTCAATGCACTTGTAGGTCTTTGTGTCGTTCAAGAGACGTAAAGCTTTCTCAGTGTAATCCTCTTTATCCATTATAACAGTCATCCGTCTTTTGCCTGTCGGCAGGATGATGATCGTTTCGTCAGACTTCAAGGATTTTATTGCCTGCTTTTCTTGTCTGCTTAGGGTATTGTACCGCCTGTTGCGCATTATATCTGGAACAATAGTGTGTCTTATTTGCTTTTGAGTCTCTTCCTCAATTCCATTGGATTATAGAGCGCTTTCCAATGCTGCCAGAAAAGCTGTAGTTGCTGCATCTTTGAAGTTATAGTTTAGTCCCTTGATGAGGACTTGCTGTTCAGATTCGTTAATTTGTCGTTTAGACAAATTTCTGATCCAGCTATCACTGGTAGTTCGGTCTTTAGCACAGGTCAGTTTTGATAACTTATCGAGAAGTGCAGTATTTTACTTTGTCCTAGTATTTGTTGCCTGACGTTCTATTGCAGCGTCAAGTTTTTCTGTTAGTTGTTCTCCAATAATTTGAAGACAGGAGATCGATGTTCGTCCAGACATCGTTCATATTTCTTGAGTCGATTGTGAGCGTCGGTGATCATCAGCCGTAGCATACGCCTGCCAAATTGCCAAGCGGCTTCCCACGCTTGTGGATGATTAATCGGTAGTTCGTAGCTAACACTGCAGGGAACAATGTCTCTTCTCAGGCATTCATGAAGGAAGAATAGCTGTTGCCTTGTACAGGCTTGTCTGCAAGCGTAGTCCTCCCAACGGCGAGCAGTGCGGAGCGTTGAACGCCCGTGATTATTTAAAATGTTTTAGAAAACTGGGAGCTCGGGTTGATAATTCAGTTACTCATTTGTTCGCCGAGCTGTGAAGTTGGTTTGCAAACTTTTCACCGTCATGCGAGACGGCATCATCAGAGCAAAGGAATTCCTGGAAGCGTGGTTCTCAACAAAAGACTCGATCAACATGCATATCGAGATTGACCCAGTTTACCAACCCCTCCGACGGAGAGAACTTAGAGAAATTATGAGACGCCGCTTGAATAGGAACAACCCAAGAGACGACCGCCGCCACGGGGAACTGGGTAGAGATCACGGGACACAGATCAAAGCCGTCACTTTCGAAATGTCACCTGCACGCCGATCACGGATCGACAATTCAATCAGCGAGATTACACTCCACGTCTCGACGCACTGATGCTGCCGTCTCGCATGACGGTGAAACGTTTGCAAACCAATTTCGCAGCTCGGCGAACAAATGAGCAACTGAATTATCAACCCGAGCTACCAGTTTTCCAAAACATTTTAAACATGAAGCGAACTTTAACAATGATTTTTGTTCGAGGCTAATGCAACTACAGAGGCATATGACTTCAATGTGGTTACTAAATTTACCACTTGAGCGGTGACTGACGCTAACGTCGTTTGGCGAGATTGGTTGTTGTACTTCTGTGTGGAAAGATCTGTTTTACCTTTCATCAGATAATGTGACAACTGTTACGTTCGGCGCCTCAAAGTCATAATTACTATGTTGGTGAAAGTATGCACGTTACTAAAATGGCGGCGGTTATGCGTCCGATTACTAAAAAATAACAATACCATACATCTTTATCGTAAAAGCGAGTAAACGTATATCAGGTACACTAAGCGTTCCCAGATCATATTCTTCGTACTTTGTAAGCGTCAATAACGCTTAAGATAGTTAAACTTTGCGTTTAACACAGTTCCGCGGACTCCAATTTGAATTCAATGTACGTCAACGTCCGGAACTGGTGCGCAACCACCGGATAAACATAACTCACAGTCGATGTTTAACAACGGTGCTAGGCTACAACAATAGAATATCCTAAACATATACTTCAGCGATGTCCTCAACAAAATAGGTGCCCCCAAATACCAGTCACGGAAATGGACCACAATTCGATCTTTCAAGCACAATGCAAATTTAACCAGCACACGCAGCAGGGCATAGTGATCTCGCCACCACAGTCAAGAGCCAAAAGAAGCAATGTTAAACTCGGTCTGTCGAAGAACAGCCTTAGAGCCACAACATGACCGCATGGTTGAACACGCAAAGTCCAGACATGGCCTGTCCTAGAAACCGAACAGACGCTCATGAAGCATGTCGGTGAGTCAGACGAAAGTGCACAGGGCCAACGAGGTCGATACAGACTTTGGACCATAACTGACGCATAATGAGCTGAATAACTCAATAGGACATAGATCCAACAAAGAAGGAATTGTAAAATTGCGGTTGTGTGGGTCCAATTGGAGTGCTAGCAAAAAAGCAATGCGAATAAGGATAGTCATAAACGAAATGTGCGATGGTGGCAAAGTTCTGCGATGTATTGTAAGTTCAACATAGGTTGCGGGTGGGAATCTGGACAGTAACATTGGGAAAGGGGAATGTGGTTGTTGAGAACGTTGTGGGTTACCTCTTGGTGCTAGTGGGTAATCTGTACAGAACCTGTTTTGTATTCAAGTCTAAAACGGTTTTTAACTAGAAAAATACAACGTAGTATTTAGCATATAATAATAACGGAAGGCCTGATACCGAATTTACAGCGAATGTACATGTCATACTACTTGATCAGCTCGTGAATGTATAGTTGGAATCTCTTCGCCTAGAAAATATCCACAATATACTTCAATTTTTGGTAGCACCAGGTGAAAAACTTGGTTGTTACATTTGAACTACCCAGTGTATTGAAGTGGAAACTGGAACTTATGGTCACGCCTGACAGCATTTCTGTGAACTTTACGAAATTGGAACACAAACATTACAAGTACAGAATTTAATTGAGAATTTTTAAAATTTCGGTAATGTTAGCGAAGCGTCTGCGCAAGGTTAATCATTTCCCTCCCATAATATTTAGTGCATTCAAAGTGTAAAATACGAGCACTTTGCTCACTCTCCCGTTGTAAAATCACTTGAATTACACAAGCAAGCGTTTCACTTAAACGCACAAATGTTAACCGCAGCCTTTTCGGATTAGGGCGACTTAAGTAATTGTACTAAGCATACAGTGGATATTGCTCTGTGCTCTTAGTAAAGCAGTTAAGTTTTATTTTGTGTGTCAGTAACCTTAATATGGTAGAGATCTACCTGTTAAAGATAACACATGTGGATCTGTTTCGTCAGGCTTCATTCACATTTTTCAGTTTGCTATCCTACTATGAGTAGTAAGATTAATCACTTCTCATACGGGACTGGTTTTGTACAAGTGGACATATTGTGTGCGTAATTTTAACATTTTTGTGCATTTCACAATGAACTGGGTCACTGCTGAACGCTAAAGAAAGCGTCAGCAGCAACGCATGGGACAGTACAACAGGATGAGTTTTATGTTGTCCCTTTAGAAGGTATTCGTCAGGTTAAGGAAGTCATCACTATGGAAGCATTATGTTGTTCCCACATTTACCCACTTTTCCATGTTTTTATCGGAGAACTCGATAATAGGAACCGAAACTAAGGTATTAAATTTTAGCTTTATTAGTACAATAAGCGAAAATTCCAAGCGCTACCGATATTTAAAATAAATTCGCTATCAAATCTTCCCAGGTTTAAATACACTTGCTTATTCGATATTCCATTAGGCGCAATTCCGATCAAATATTATCACTTTTTCCGGAAAGCGCCAATAGCATAAAAAACGAATGTCAAAACACCGAACAAACCAACTCATCAACTCAAAACGCAGCTCAATAATGTTCTAAAAACAATGCCATTAATACTCGTCCTATTTATTTATTGGGTCCGCTCCTTTGGTTCCAATTGTGCGGTGACGATATGATCAGTAAGATCGAAACAGTACTTCCAAACAAAAAGCGTCCTATGGTGAGTGCCGGAAAACTAATCTTTAGCTTCTTGGCTTTAGTGTTATTTAGTTGCATTTGTATTTCTTTCCGTACGTTTCCCACTGAGAAGGCGGCTGCAGTGTACGTTGAATGCTTTGGTTTGACTTTGTTCGTTGTCTGCCGGTTCATCGCCGTGGCACTCATGTTGCTATTACTTTCGCCTGCTAATAAACTTCATTACTTGATTGATGACAGTGACTCATGGTCACTTTTTCAGGTTTAAGTTCTCTATTAATATGTCAAACGTAAACTTGGTTTCCTCCCACGCTTCTGGCTAACAAACCGTTAATTCTGACTGGTTTGCATGACAGATCCGGATATGCGTCGCAGCCTGCACATAAAAATTCCTCTTGTCTGGTGTTCAGATTGTATGGCCTTCCAGATTATCAGTTGCAAGCATTGAATATCCAGGCTGGAATTATCACTGTTTCAATCCACACTGCCTGTTGAGGGTTCGTTATTTCTTGCGATTTTTTTCTCACCTGTAGGCTCCTAGGGCGATTGAAGTGCAACAACTTGGGTGGGTGCCTCCTATTTATCATAGTCTCTGTTAGTGAAAACGCGTCCGATGTTTGTAGATACGGTGTGGATGGGTATAATAAAAGGAAAATATAGAAGATAAACATCTAACTGTTTGTCTTTCCGGTTGCTGAAAGGTTTACGCTGCTGAGCAGTTTAATTGCATGCGTTTTCTCATCTGCTTTGGCGGTATCAACGGCCAAGAATCTGGTTGGCTGGTTGTGGATGCTAGTGATATACATGTCTGGTGGTGGAAGTTTCTATCTATGACTCCGATCTTTATGCACGATCATAGTATGGTAACTTTGTGTTGCTTTTTTCTGTGAGTTAGGTTCTTACACGCGAATACTTGGATAGCTGCTCACATTTGACACTGCCAATATGCTTCGGATCACGTTTCACAGCAATGCGTATGGTGGGGTGGTTGTACTTACATCAGAATTTAGATGCATAGTACCGCTCGCCAGATAAACATTTTTGTCACACTTACGAGATGATTGTCCATGATCTAAATGGGTATACCCTCTTAATTTTACAAACCGCCGCATGGAAACTCTACGTGGAAACTTTTCTTGCTAGATGTACGTGACAACACCGAATGGCTATATGCATATTTGCATCCTACGAGCCTCCATAGTGAGGTGCTTGCTAAACTGCAGCCGGCCTAGCGGACCACCGACCACCGCAATTTGGGAAACTGTAGTGCTTACTCACTGCTCTGCAAGCTCTTCTACTGATTTTAACCTTCAGACTACAGCACTTTATGAACTTTGTTTTGCAGTAGCTTTAATCGTTTTTATATCAACAGCTTGCCACAGCAACAAGAGCAGCGCCGTCGGCGGTACCGACACCAGTTGGAGTATTCATAGTTTATACACGTATATAATGATAACGTTGACGGTTTTTGCTAACTGTTCTTTATGGGTTCTTTATTTTGCTGCCACTAGCGACCATATATGATCTTGATCATTGCTATGTTAACCGTTTGAATCTGCTTCATAAGTACGTCCGCACAATGCTTCATTTCCCGGCGCCCCCCATAGGTAACGGAAAACTCATCGAGATTTTTAGCTAGTCGTTATTTCGCTCAATCAAATTACTGATGTCATATCATGCACTGATTTATTTTAAACTATCAACCGGAATAAAATAAAAACAGTAGTAATAAGAATAGAAAAACGAATTCTTAAACTGCAACATAATTCTCGAAAGACATGCAGTTCCTAAACGATGGGCTTTACCAAGTAATCTCCGGCACATTTATGAGATGAGCATAAACATGTAAACTAAATTCGCAACTGACTTCGGATTTGCAAACAATATGTTTCTGCGTCAACAATGTACGGTTGTTTTATTACGGAGTTTGGATTTCCTGTGGTGTGAAGAAGCTCTGTACGTCCATACAAGTCACAAGAGGGTGCTTGCATATTCGCTGGATAATCAAAAGTGTAAACTATCAGAGGTTATGCAGACCAACAACGTTTTAGTAGGTAATGCGATAACATATATGTGATTTTGCAAGAGTTTGTTGTAAAACTTAAACCTAGGTTTGCCTCGAGTATGGTAAGTAATTTCATAACATTAACTAAACCCAAGATGTTAATAAAGTTGTGTAACTCCTATTGAATTTGCCTGCAAAAACACAGATGAAGCTCACAGGCATGGTGATCTGTAGAATTTTGCAACGCAAACAGCACTGTGTCAAGCGATAGATACACGTGCCTAACAACTGCTATTATAAAACCATTCAGAATCCTAAGTTTGCATTTGAATAGATGGTAGCTTATTAGTGTGGTTGAATATTCCGAGAGGTTTTAAACGGGTTAACGACAAACCTTCCTAGTGTTGCTAATGACACCTCCGGATGCTGGGGCTGTCCTGCATTGTCAGATCCAATGTGACGGTAATAAATGAGTCTGAAGTTCTTAGAATGTAACTGACATACTCGTGACATCAGAAACCTAGATTCATCAATTCTGTTCGTTACAAAGGCGTGCTCATCAATTTTCCCGAGAAGTATACGTATATTGAGGAATTTATGCCTTGTTTACGGAGCGTCGGTTAAGTCTGAATGGTTGACCACCACGATGCATTTTGTTTGTTACTTAACTTTTCCTGCAAATTTTTAAAGATAGCACTTCTGATCTTGCGACCGCACACAACCAGAGATGATGTTTGCACATGGTCCTGAAGCTATACCCATACTCTACAAGTTGGTAATGAAGTTTCTATAAACACGCCAAACCCGCACTGAGTAGGGTAAAATAAAATTCTGATAGCTCCACCACGTTTGAAATGTAAGGCTCCTTCTTACCATAAACCAGATTAGTATATCGAAGCATGGCGTGCCGCAAGGCTCAAATCTAAGGCCACGATAGCTTTTGGTATTGGTAATGAGATCGTACGGGCGGTCGCTTTGACTCCTAATGCTTGCGGAAAATATCAATATGTGAAGCAGCATTCAATAGAATATAGTCCAGCAACTTCATAAGAATGACCGTCGTGGTACGTCAGTTATCAACCCAAAAGTTAAGGCAGTTTGACTTGAGTAAACATGCACCTGACTTGCACGTTACTCTCTGTACCACACCGAGCAACAACTCCTGCTAGCTCGGAACTCAAGTACCACAGCCATCTTCCAAAGAACGTGACCTGAGAATGCTGGCTCAGGATGAATCGTGTTGCTTCAGTCAATTGGTAAATGCATCGAAATCGGATAATCAACACGTCAGTAAGCAGCGTCGTGCGTTCAGGCACATCGATGTAACTAGTTTTCGACGAAGGCTCAGTTCGTATGTCCGCCTGCATGTCGAAGGCGAAAATCAAGGCTGACGTCCACGGCTGAAGCACGAGCCCACTGCACTAGGGCAGCTTCCACGGCGCGTTTCAAATCATATGATTGTGATGCGCAATATCCCGTAAGATGAAAGACTGCAAAGTTTGAGTGATCAACGGACGACCATCTGCTAATAGCCTACTTGATTCTACAAGATCTACATCATGTGTGCCACACCTGACCGCAACCCGGAAGTGACACAAATCTGAGAGATCATTCCTTGCGATGCGCCGAAAAGTACAGCTGCCTGGAGTGTCATAGAAAATTTCCTATACTTGTATATGACCCGTGAAATGCTTCCCCTGAATGATTCCTTTCTTTAGATAGTAAAACGACTATTTTTATTGGGTGTTTAAATAACTCTGTCGGACCGTCTCAACAGACCTTGTAAGGCAGTGCGCCTTAACCGACATAAACTCATAGTTGATTGGTTATTAGGCTCACTGAACATCACAGGTTAACGTTGCAATATAAATTATTCTCTCTATACCTTAGGTGAAAATCCTATACCCAAATTAGCGCTGGTTACTTGCTTGGAAGTAACTTTAACTATTTGCTATGTCGGCCTCAGCATGTTCATAAAACCATTTGTGAGGTCAGGTAATCCTCTTTTGCATTCAGACTTACAAAGCTTCAACCAGCTCATGTTTTGCTTTTTAACTCTATGGTTACGTGCATTGTACCAGTTAAGTTGCAGTCGTCACACAGTCATCAGTTTCAACTTTGTCTATTATGCGAAATATCGGAATGAGAACAATGAGACTGTGCGAACCATCAAAAGCTACGGCAGGTTAGCCCCGTCCGTCTACACGACAACTTGGTCGTTCCTTGCCGAAGTACCTCCAGAAGTCGTCTGGCTCGATTTCATCAAGAAGTTAAGTCAGCTGATTGTGGATGCTTCAGAGATATTAGTTTGCAATGAGTGTAAATCCCTTTCTATCGATAGGAACAGAACTCTAAAATGGATGACAGTACGCAATGCCGCATGGCGAGTGTACGGAGAAGCTCCGACACATGAAACTCTGGACAACTACGTAGCCCAACGTACCCACTGCACTTAACTACTAAGAGGAGCCGAAGCTGTTTCTCAATGGTGCTGGCCACAAACTGCTGTACAAGCATGTCAATACCCTACAAAAGATGAGGCAAGGATTTCCTACACCAAGGACGGCCGATGGTTCAACCATAACGGCTGTGGAAGCGACAGACGCGCTGTGATGCAGTAAGTTTCCACGTTTCACTAGGTCTTGCCACCAAGCCATCTTTCAAACTTTTTCATCTTCTCGCCAGGACTAATCCATATCACTTTTACCGCGGAGGCTGTATTGCAAAAGTTGGCAGCGTCCTGAGACACCAGAAGTAGCAGCAAGCCAACTTGCAGGAACATTAGCTTAGATTTTCCAGCTCTGGTTAGACCAGGACCAAGTTCACGCCATGTGGAAGCTTGGAATAATAAGCCTGATGCACAAAGATGGATGAGGAACTTAGCCCTCCAAATACCGCTCAGTATTTCTTCTTCTTTTGCGCTCTAAGATCAAGGGATGCATCACTGCCGATTCACTGGTGTGTTAACTGGAAATCTGTATTTCATCACGCCTGAGCAGCACGGCTTTCGCCGACACCGGTCATGCAAAACGAACTTACTAATCACAAGCAGCAGTTAGACCGAGTCAGCTGACAACAATAAAGGTATTGATGTGACCTATCTGAATTTTTCGTAGGCTTTCCATCGTCTAGACCATCGGATACTACTCTCCAAGCTCCAGCGTTACGAGATCGGTAAGCCTCATTTAATTTGTATTGCGAAGTTTTTACTTCGGCGACAATTAGTGGCCAGCGTTCGGAGCATTTTATCACACCACAAAAGAGTCGAGTTTGGTGTGCTGCAAGGTTCAGTTCTAAATCCTCGTTTGTTTTTTGTGTTTATTAATGACCTCGCACAGGGAATCGTTTCCAACTTCTTCATGTTTGCTGACGAGATCAAGATTTGGCACAGAATCCAAGTGAACGCAGACCAGCATCTGCTTTAGAGTGACCTAGATATGATAAATCAATAGTCGACCCAAAATTTACTGCATTTCAACATCAGTAAATGCAAGGCACTTACCATCCGACTTTAGAGCAGCTATTCATACAGGCTCGGAACGAACTCACTGCAACAATCAACTGTTTAACATAACTTTGTTGTCCTGGTTCAAGATGACTTGTGCTGCTCCAGCCAATCCGAAAATGCTTCCAAGATTAGAAAACCAACAGGTCTTGCGGTTGCTACTGGCATTTAGACAAATAAACAGCTCCGTATTTCAACAAATGCTTAGGGCCTATGTTCGCCCCCATGTCAAATAGGCAATTCAAGCTTGGCATCCAAGACTGAAACCTGACCTTAATGCATTGGAGCAGCCACAAATTTGAGCATCTAAGAAGGTAATTGAAATGCGCAATCTTTACTACCAGGAGAGGCTGCAACCGTTGGGGGTATTCAGTGGAAGCTATTGCAGACTACGTGGGAACCCGATTATGACATACGTGATTCTGCGAGACCCACAGTACGTGCGCCACCCTTTACTGCAACTCAGCAGCAATACAAACTTGAGGGGCCACTCATTGAAACGCGAAGAACAGTATAGCCGTTTGGAGTGCTGCAGAAATTTCTTTTCTATTCGTGTCGGTCACCCGCGGAATGCTCTCCCAGAATCGGTCGTCACCGCACCGACACTAACAGTATTTAAAAGACGGTTGCATGATGCACTCAACCACTTACACTTTGTCACTTAGCACTACGTCTCCATGCTACACCTTGGGCTAACCATGCAATTATTTGATGTTAACTATGAGTGGTATGAATTTAACGAATCGCAGGACTACAGCGGAGCAAGCGATAAGTCCTTATTTTCTGATTCATAGTACTAATTGTTTTATTGTTATCAATATTATCTCTATTCTTATTATTATTTCGACATCCCCACCAACTATCCAGCATGACTTGTAAAGCAACGCTTTTTACCCGTATAAATACGTTGTACGTTATACCGCAATACTTACTGCTTCTCTCACCCAACACGTGCAAAACAGTTCTCCGGTATATGCTTGTTGTAAATCCCATATACAATACCAACATTAATGTATAGTCATTTCATGGTAGAAATGTCCTATATGGATGTAGGAATAGCACGTAAAATTTGGCTAGCACAAGCGTTTGCCCTATGCTAGCATCAACTTCAAGCAGTACACGCGTCGTGCACAACTACTTTGACGTGCACTGGCAAAGTCGAGTAAGTAAGCGTAAGTAATCCATGACCCAATTTAACTAAGAATAGTATTTGCATCGAAAGTGAACCACATGTTGCTCCTCATCCACTAGAGTCAACCTAGTGAGTACAAGTGGCCACCATCCCAATAGGCTTAGTGGACACCGCCCGAATACGTCTGTCCATACCGCAGAATCGTTTAGGAAGCGCAACTTGAAAGGTTATTAAGAGTAGCGGCGCTCTCCTCAATGCAGACCATGTAAAGGAGGAAAAATGAGAAAAAATCAGAAACTAAATGACTTCGACATAACTCATGGTTGGAATACACGTAGTATAGAAACAATAAAGATAACCTAGTAGCCGCAATGTAGCCAGCGAAAAGCTGATATAAACTGCCTCTTCACCATGCATCTGATTGAAGCGTCGGAGGCAGAAAAGCAAAAATCATGTGTGAAAATACTGCTGCTTAAATGGTGAACAACAAGTTCACCGATCTCTCAGATATCCAATGACAAGTGAAGTGACAATCGATAGTGCCACAAGAAGTCGCTCCTGCATCGTTCAAAGCTGCCAAGATCATATGCTACTAAAGTTCAGTGTCAGTAAGACAAGACCGTACATGTTCGTCACGCAGCGTGTTTTGATTTCTTGCTTGACCGAGGGCTGAGACTATTTCGTCGTTGCCAACTTGTGGAGACGCTTAACGCGCCTTCAGGTAAATTTCATGGATAAATGATAGCGTACCAAGGCATGGTCAGATTCGACGTAGGTATTCCAGAATGGACAGCAATCCATTATGCAATCTTGTCACTTGTAACACGGTAAGGTGCTATATTTGGGTCCATCGCCTGCCAGCTACAGCAGGACGTCAAGTGGCACTTCAGCGCCCACTGTTTCTAAAAGCCGTGCTACTAAGAAACAACTGGTGCTCCGCACACAGTTGCAACAGACGCTCGCCGTTGTCAGTCCGTTCGGAGTTAAGCCCATAATTGCCACATAGTAGTTTCTAAAGTGTTTGGATGTCCTACTCTTGCGTTCCTATTTCCTGCAATTACTATGACATCTGAACTAGTAGCACTGCGTAGTAGTGCGTTCAATTCGTGATAGAATGTGCCAGCTTCAGAACTGCTTTCCATGGGTGCAGAAGTATAAATCGCAAACAAACAGCGTTTTGCACTACTTGGTGAAGCAACCTTAGTTCATGTCGTCAAACGGGCTTCACACGAACAGCTGTTCTCCGGAATCCAATCAACCATTGATGGCTTAGCCTTGGAGCTCAGAATGATACCTACACCAGCTTGACCGGTGAGTGCTGTATCGGCGTCTCCGGATGCGTGCAACGACAGGACAAGACGGGTGCAGTTAATTCAGCAACTCCATTAGGGTCATTGATCCTAGTTTCGGACACACAACACACATCAATCCCCAGTGTCCAAGCTGTGTGTAAGTGCAGCTTGTTGACCTAATTGTTTTCAAGTGCCAACATTGAATGTTGCTGTGGAAACAGGACAGCGTGGCCTTTTAAGGACTATCGGCGATAGGCGTCCGGTGGGTGTGGTGAGAATGTAGCTGCAGATTGCTCTACTGCAGTGGCGCTTCTGTCGCTGTCAAGTAATCTTGGACTTATAGAAGGAAGTTTAGTAGTGGGAGTCAGGATACGAGTAAGAGGAACAAGTGGAAAGGAAAGTATGGAGACACCAGCAGTAGCATGTTTTCGCTTATCCGCCCTGGTGTATGCAGCAGATAAGGCGACCCTTGCTAATCTGCGCGACGGCCGATGTAGGAATTGGTTAAAGCGTTGAGCAATTGACACGCTTTTAAATAAGATGAGCTAGTGCCATGGCTCCCCGACCTAGACAGCAAGACGTCTAGGGACCTTGAATGAAACCTTAGGCTCAAAAGCCTCTCTGCGAGATAGCGGGAAGTTGGCAGTCATTTAGTTTTACAGAAACGAATGCCATCCCATTGCAAACCACCAACATAGGGGACCAAGAAAGTGAGTGTCTGACCTCTAAACATTTACCAACCTGGTAGGCGTAGCTCTCAAGGTGTTTGGATACACCACCAAGTATAGCTCAATGGGTCATAGAGGTAAGCAAACAGTCGCACCACTTTAAGGTCCAGCTTTGTCGCGACGGATAATGTCTGCTTACAACTTCCATAAAATATTCAGGTTAGTGTACAGTACATTTTATGTAGCCTACATAGGAAAGCCTAATAACACATCACACAAAATACGCCACGTGATTCATGCCGAGGTCAGAGCAGCATTTGAACATGACAGCGCATCACAGCATTTGAAAACCACAGGATATTGAGAATGAAACTATATCGCAACCTCTCTGATATGCATATGTCGACACAAGACAGAAAAAGACACAAAAGGAACGAGCGAACTGCGGACGCGTAGGTTTCAGTTCACGTGCACAAGCCCCGACAAAGCTATCGCAGCAAACTCAACGCAATTTGCATTGGATTCACAACCATCATATAAGCACACGAGAAATGTAAATTTCACGGTAAGTCTGATAGGAGAAGGTCGATTAACGTTCATTTACCTACCGTGGCTCCCTTATGGTGAATGCCAGTCATGTATGGTTGTTGTTCCCAACATCCAATAGCCATCCAATATTTAGCGAAATTCGCAACATACAGCTGCGGGTCCAGGGACATGAATGTTTCTCTCACCTTAGTGGTGCGGACGTATGGGATTCTCGGCGGACGAGTGATTTAGTGCAGGGTTCAGCTGAGGAAAAGCTTAACCTCTAAAGACACACCGACATGAGGC
>OX104063.1:247858398-247897327 GCA_944474145.2 Dicrocoelium dendriticum | reverse complement strand
GATTTTTACGTAGAAGTTGATGAAGCGGATGTAGTTGTGTTGCTGCCGATGGTATGAACCATGAAAGCTGGGTAACGACACTCAAGCATGTCCGCAGATCATGAACATTTTTGGGTGCTGACACTTCAAGTAGCGCTCTTGTCTTTCCTTGTAATGGCCCTAATCCTTCTCGTGATTACGGATACAAAAGTACTGTACAATGATCACAAGAAACTTACATTCGTTTTTTTTAACCAACCAGGCGTCTGATGATCGCTTCAGGACGACATCAAAAATATACAAGTGCTTGGTGATGGCACGTCCAGTAGCCAGGATGTCATCTAAGTATGCACATATGTTTGATATGTCCTTCAACGGTGCGTCAATAATACACTGAAAGATAGCTAATGCCGAGCTTATCCCAAATGGCACACATGTATACAGGAATAGTCCAAGATGAGTGCTAATGCTAGCATATGCAGGTGTCTCCTCATTGAGTTCAAATTGTTGGTAGGCTCAGATCTAGTTCGGTATAAAGCTCGCCACAGGAGAGAGAAGTGTAGATGTCTTCAGTTTTTGGCAAATGATATCTGTATAGACGTAATGCATGGTTACTCTTGTCTTTATAGTCCCCAGAGATACTTATGGCCTCATCGCACTTCAATACTGCCACTATAGGGACTGCCCAGTCCGAATATTGAACTGTTTTGATTGTACCTTACAACCGGAGTCGGCGCAGCTCACTCCCGATTTTATCAAGAAGAGCGTAGGGAACAGGTCGAGCTCCCTCGGTATCGTCTGTGGTTTTAACAATAGATGAACGGCGTACTTTTCAAAAGGCTTCGTCTAGTCTCATCGAACAAATATGCATGTTTCTGCAAGATATCCGATAACTGTGTATGGGTTTCCATCAATTTGACCGACATGATGCTGAGAAGACTTTTAATTCCGCCACGACAAAGTATGTTTCGGTCAGGTCTTCCAGAAATGTACACACAAATATGATCCGTTTAACTATGGCAGGAAATGCGTGAAATAAATGTGCCCAGCACCTTTACCATCTGTCCCATGTAAGACTGAACATGTATATTTAGAGGATCTAACTTTAGGAGTTGTGATAAGGCATCCGTCGGATCAGGGTAACTGTGGAACCGGTGTCAATGTTGAAATACCCAGGTTGCCAGCTTACCTTGACAGGCAGGACAAATGACATTTCTGATAATAAGTCGTGATTAAAAACAATTGTATTATTGATCCAGTTCTGTTTTATGTTCTTGGTAATGCATTTAGTAGCTTTATGTTGCTCTGGTGCGAATGATTTCCGTTTGGAAAGACAACCTTACTGTATATCACCCAATTTAATACAAAACCTGCACATTGAATGAAAATATTGACAGTCAGTTAGGGACCAATGGCATTCAGCGCAGCGCTACCAAGGAAATTATCTATACTGCACAAGTATAGTAGCGGCTTGATCACAGTTAGTCTGTGAGCATTTGTTTACCTCCTGTGAAATCAATAGATTAGAGGAAGGCAACGCAGCTAGATCCTGAACGAGGTTTGCACTCTGTCGAACAATAGCACAGACACTTTTCCAGGTCAGGAGCATTTGGTCTTCGGATAGTAGCCGCTCATTTGCCTTCTCATTGAGAACACCCACATCGCTTCACCCACTCACCCACCCATCGCTTCCTCGAACTAGTTGGGTAAAACCTGCTCATAGGCCTAATTGGGGAGGGTAGTAAGAAGTCGAGAGATAAACTAATTTACACTATCATTCGATTGTTGCCGCATGGTGTAGCATTTGTACCGTGCTGTGAACACATGTGTTTTTCCCCCCAAAGTCGGTACAGGGAATAGTACATAGATTGTAGGTGTATTCTGTACGTGGTTGGACACTGTCGAAATGCCGCTGGCCCTCATTACCGAAGTGGTGGCCTAGACGTTTGCTTTTTGCTGCATCGTCTAGCGTGTTGTTGCCGCCAAGAAGCAAAAGTGGATCAATGTAATTAATGAAAGTAGTTTTTCACTGTGTCCATTGCCGGGTAATAGGACTTTCAGTAGGGAACTTCCAAAACCGTTGGATGCTATAAACTAATGTACCATATATAATCCGATCAACTTCGTCGCCAATATGTTACACCCAAGCGGAACCAGAATAGCTGTATAGCAATAGGAAACCTACAGTAGCAAGCGTGAAACGGAACACTCTGCTCAGCACATGTCAGCACGAGAAACTTCTTTGCCACAATGGTCACGTGGGCTCGTCAATGCGTTTCAGTTCTAAGCGCATCAATGACGGAGACCGATTGGTTGTCACACAACCAGGTACGCAACTTGCTACACACACTGCTAAGCAACAGACTTTCCGTCTGAATAGCAGCGGATGGATTTGGAACGGGCATTTACCATATCATTAACGACATCACGCTGAATGGCAAACATCGATTAAGTGCACATCCAAAAGGACGCCATGCTAAGAGTGTCTCCGGGTAGGGAGAATGTAAGCAATTAGTCAAACTAGGCTTAGCTTGCACGATTTTTCCAAGTGGTACCATCCGAAGTGTGCTATCTTATCCTAACAGCAAGTGCAAGCGATGAACAGCTCGCAAGATGTCCTCTGGTACTGTTCTACCTTGTCGAACATCCAATTTGTAAAGTGTATTCTTGTCCTGATCCAGAAATGCAACCGGTCGGTAGTAGAAGCCGCGCATCCAATTGGCACTAAGAGCACATCACTGGAAGAAATTCTGAACCATTTAAACCTAGGACAATTAGCCAAAGCAATGGTGCACAAGTTGTTGCTCCTGAATCACACTCAGCCAGGTCCCGATCGTCATTGTCTTCCCCAACTTCGGCAGAACACTAGAAGAAAATCCACCGTAACTCCCATAGACAACCAGTGCCAGTGTCAAATAAAAGCAGGCACCAACCGAAACGTGTGCGTGCTCAAATCCCACCAGTTTTGATAAGAGATTTATTTAAAAAGGAGAAAGCAGCCGAACGTCAACCCTCAGCATCTGCAGCTCAGGGATTTACTGTCGAGCCAATGTCCATTAGAATATCAGTCACAAAGACCGCGATTTCTGCAATTTCACCAGAGACGCCACCCTTTCAGTCACCTCTGTTACAAACCTCGCTAACTTGAATAGCAAGATAAACAATAAACAATCATCACTTAGTAGCAACTTACGATCACAGATCCTCCAACCTAACAGCTCGACGAAAAAATATTTAACAATAGTGCTCAAACTGTTGTGTGTTCGATACAGCAGCTATCAAGTGGCGCGGTAAATTGTCCGACGACTTAAACCAATGGCAGTCGCTGTGCTTTCTGATGAAAGTAAAAGCCAAACCCACATACTCAGTACGAATTACTCGTCACCAGAACACTGCCCACTTTGGCGAGCTCAGACTTAGTATGCAAACACTAGAATCCTTAACTTATGTGGTAAACCGTCTGCTGTCAGCAAACGCGCTGTAAGATTGCTCCTGTGATATAATAACTAACCTGAAGTTCCGTGGAACATATGACTTAGGAAAAGAACTCAGAACACGGACACAGCACGCCTGATCGCCTAAACCCCCTCTTCATACATGATGTGCCGGGGCTTTTTTTACACGATAGCCAAGAGACCTGAAATGACGATTTAGAACAATCACGATTCGTTCGAGAAACCCTGCTTTTATATAGTGTTGCAGTGTGATCACTCAAAAGGTCATCTTACTCGCTAAATTAGAGAAGACGCTGCCAAAAAATCCTAAAACTCGTGGTTCATTCCAACGAAACAGCGACGCGTGTTCCGGAGTAAGCGCAAAAATCGAAAAGATTTTCTATCAGAAATTCGGTTAAGGACTGTAAATGCTTCGCGAAGTGCAGTTACAAAAGCAACTGAAAAGCAGGCGTACCGGCGATAATAGCTATTTTACCCGAAAATAACGTCGATCTTGATGGGAGTTGGGACGCGCCTAGGCCAGAGTAAGGTACGGAAGAAGTATCAGTATCTCATTGTTATAAGGTTGTAACCGAAATCGACCGGTTGGTTCACGCCTGCTGGTTGATCCGCGCCCTTAAGCCTGCTCTGCTTGACGCCTTGGCCGACCTGACAGGAAGGAAAATAGGAGACTTAGCCGACAAAGAGTTGTATCAGAACAAAGGACACTCATGTTTATAGGTCGGTTTCACCCATCCTCTAAACACCGCCTGGAGGATTTGACTACCTGACTTACTCGTACGCCCACACTGCACACTTGACTGCTCGCTCCGTCTGGCCAGTACACCGACTTGCTCGGGCACGCCAGTCTTAATCCACCTACAAGGCGCATAGCAACGCACATGACGTCCGACGCGTGATTTTATCAGCTTTCGGCCGCGCCGTGTGAACCCCGCGCGGGGTCGGTCCTAAGCACGCTATGTAGCGAACGCGCACGCGCTTTTGCAATCAGCTCTCTCGCGCATCTGTAACTTATCAAAAGACGAATAACCGCCGACCTCATATCGGTTGGCACTCCCGCACACTTGACTCCCATGACCAATTGTGATCTACGAGAGACCCTTAAACTAGCCTGCTTGGACCCGAATGCACAGGGCCTCTACAACCAGCTGGCCGAACTAAATGATCAGAAAGTTTCCCTGAATTATGAAATCATCGGAATCACGGAGAAGTGGTTGCATACTGAAATCACGGACGCTGAAATTTCGCTACCCGGCTTGTCACTCATTCGGAACGACAGACTGACAAATGGAGGAGGTGTAATAATGCATTACGGAAGCGCCTTCCAGTGCGATGTCATGGAGGATACAGGTTCCCTGATTGGATTTGCTTTCTTGTTGCCTGAAGTTATGTGGCAGAGACACTTGTATTGTAGACTTGTTGTACCGCCCGCACTCTACAACTAAAATGAACTACCAGATTGCCATTGCTATACGACGGACTCTAAAAGGAAGATACACTCACGTCTTCAACATGGGTGACTTCTGTGTTCAGTGTTTATAAACCCCTGACACGAGCAAAGAAAAAGTTAAAGCTGATCTGCAGGCGCTTCTAACAAGTGTTCCGCTTTATCATCGTGTCACTTCGTCCACTCCGTTCAGAACAG
This sequence comes from Dicrocoelium dendriticum, assembly GCA_944474145.2. NCBI lineage: Eukaryota > Metazoa > Platyhelminthes > Trematoda > Plagiorchiida > Dicrocoeliidae > Dicrocoelium > Dicrocoelium dendriticum. The sequence goes on along the minus strand of OX104063.1, from coordinate 247,892,248 downwards.
ATAGCAGACAATATCTGCTTGATCTTGTTCTTACCAACGAAGAACATATGATTGATGGGTTGGTTTTAGACTACCCGTTAGATAGCAGTGATCATGCAGTTAATAGTTTCAACTTCATCTACTATGCAGAGTAACAAGGTGCGAACCGTAAGACGTTGGAAAACATCATATGCTACGACCGATTATTCCGCCTAGTCAGTGCCATAACCTGGTCTTTACTCTCCGAAAACCCCCGGGATGGCGCCTGGCTCGAGCTCAGAAATATTTCGGTCGGCTGGCTAAGGATACTTCAGAGACAACACATTGCAAACGGTATGAAATAAGTACTTTCGTAAGTATCAGAACTCGAAAATTGCTGGCAGTACGAAACGCAGCGTGGTGAGAGTACAGATTAGCCGCAACACCAGAAAGCTGGGTTAACTACGTAGCCCAACGAAACCACTGCACTCAAGTGCTCAGTGACAACAAATCCGCATGTCTGCAGAACATGGCAAAACCCTTCAGCGCCAATCACAAACTGTTGTACAAGCACCTCAATGGTCTCCGGAAGGTGGGGCAAGGAGCTTCGCAACTCTCGATAACTGATGGCCCAGCACCAATGGCTACAGAAGCAGCAAACGCGTTGCGGATGCAACATGAATTTAAGTTGAAGGGTGTATTACCAACAGGAGATCCTCCGTTTCTTATCGCACCGCCTCCGGGACTCACTCCAGTCTCCTTTACCACCGAAGATGGCTTGCCGAATCTGACCATGCTACGCAAGCACAAATGCCCGGGTATCAATGCTATTCTCCCAGATGCACTAGGGACAGCAGCAAATCAACTGACAAAGCCACTGGCTCGGTTCTTCCAGCGCTGCTTAGACCAGAACCAAGTCCCTGCCATGTGGAAGATTGGAATAAGAACACTTAATCACGATGGTAGAAGTAGAACCGAGGCTTCGAAATACCGGCAAGTTTCCCGTCTCCCTGTAATGTGCAAAACGATGGAATCCATCATAGTCGAAGCGCTGGTTGGCTACTTGGAAAATCTACAATGAGTATTTCTGAGCAGCACGGTTTCCGTCGAAATCGACCGTGCACAACGAATTTGCTAATAACATGGGTTAGCGGTACCCAGTTAGCTGACGCAGAAGAGGATGTTGAAATGCTCTACATGGGTTGCTCGAAACATTCAGCCGTCTAGACCGTCGTCGACCGTCTAGATCATCGAATACTGCTTTCCTAGCTACAGCGTTAGAGTATCGGTGAACCTCTTCTAAGCTGGATCGCCAACTATTTTCTTCAGCGGCAATTGGTGGTCAGAGTGCGGAGCTCCTTCTCTGACCCAATACAACTTGAATGTGGTGTGCCTCAAAGCCCGGTGCGAAGCCCCATTGTTTTTGGTATTTATCAAAGACTTCAGGCAGGTAAGTACATCTAACTTTCTGCTGTTTGCCGATGACGTAAAGATTTGGAGCAAGGTTCGGGAGAATACTGACCAGAAACTGCTTCAGAGTGATATAGACATGACACATCACAAACACCAATTTCCCTGCAATTCAAAAGGAGTAAATACAAGGTGCTCTCCATATGATGCCAGAGCAATCACTGTTACAGGCTCGAAACGCATGTGCTGCAACGAGCAGCCACCGAACGTGATTTGTGCGTGCTGGTTAAGGATGATCTGAGTTGTTGCAGGCAATCCATGAAAGCCTCCAAAACCGGTAATTAACATGTGGGCCTGTTTAGACGGGCGTTCGAACAAATTGATCGCACTAATTTCCGCCAATGCTTCGTGCTTTCGTTCGTCTCATGTGGAATATGCAATATAAGCCTGGCGCACATGACTAAAACACTATCTTAGTGCGTTGGAGCAGCCCCAACTTCGAGCATCCAAGTACGTTATAAGAAAGTACCATCTTTTCCATACGAGGACAGGCTGGAGCGATTGGGGATATTCAGCAAACTTTGCCGCCGCTTACGAGGTGACTTGCTAATGGTGTACTTACTTCTGCTCGATCCATGTCATGCGTGCCACTCTCTACTGCAACGCAGCAGTAGTATCAACTTGGGAGTTCAGTCACTAAAACTGGCAGAACAGTACAGCTGCGTAGATTACCGCTGAAATTTGTTTCCGTCCACGTTTGTCACATGTGGAATGATCTTCAATAATCGGTCATTGCTGCACCATCACTATCCATATTTAAAAGATGTTGGGATGAATCACTTACACACCTACACTTTGTTACCTAGTGCTACATCTCCAGCCAACTGCTGGAAAATACTTTGGATATATTTGCTGTTACATCGTTGTGCTGTGAAACTATAAAGATCGCAGAACTACAGTGAAGCAGAAAATAAGTCCTTTTTTAAACGTTAACGACGTAAACAGCTGCATTTTTATTTCTCAGTAACCCTGGAAAACCACTCAACGGGACATGTAAGCATTGCTTCTTATCCAGTATAAATTCATTGTTAATTGGTACTGTACTTCACAGGTGCTGTTGGGTTGTTTGTTGGTGTTGTCGGAAATATAAGTATAAAACAATTAGTACTTTAAGTACGAAAAAAGAGCTTTTAGTTTGTTCCGCTGTACTCCTGCAATCCGCATAGTTTTACAGCATTCAACGTTAACAGCAACTATATCCAAGTTACACTCCAGGAGTGGGATGGATAAGTAGTGCTCAGTGATAATGTGAAAGTGGACGAGTGTCATCCAACGGTCTTTTAAATATTGTTAATGTCAGTGAATGGACGACCGATACAGGGGAGGGGCATTTCAATGGTGAGTTGAACAAATGAATAATTCCTACGGCACTCTAGACGGTTATACTCTTTTGCGAGTTTCAATAGTCGACCTCTCCGTTTTGTATTGTTTTGAGTCTCAATAAGCAGCGGCACAGTTGACGTGGGTCATACAGTACCAATTAGGTCATTATCGGATCGCCTCGTAATCTGAAATACCGTCCGCCGGATACCCTCCAATCCTTGCAGCCGTTGCTCATATAGGATGTTGCACATTCAAATAAAGTATTAGGGTGCCCTAGCTTCATGCTGTTCATGCTTCATGCTGTTTTACTACATAGCTGCCAGGCCTGAATAGCGCATTCGACATGGGGGCGAACATACGAAATGAGCATTTGTTGGAAATTTTAGACATCTACTTGTCCGAAAATATGTCTCCATAAACCGACCTGTTTGTTTTCAGCTTTAGATGCTTTTCGGATTGCCTGGAGCAACCTATCTTGAACCAGCATACCCAGATCATGTTCGACGGACGACTGCTTAATGCGTTATTTCAAAGCCTGCCCGAGTAGTTGTTCCGGTGTCGGATAGGCGGTACGTTGCATTTACTCACGCTGTAATACATTAAATTGCGGAGTGATCAGCGAGGAACCATGTCTAGGTCTCTCTGAAACAGATGCCGGTTGGCATTCACCTGAATCCTTCGCCAAATTCTGATATAGTCGGCAAAATTAGGCCGTTTGAGGCGTTTACCTGTTCCAGGTCAATAATACATACCATAAGCGTTGGTGGACATAGAAACGAGCCTTGAGGCACACCACACTCAAATTGTATTGGGTCAGAGAAAGAGCTCCAAACTCTGCTCAGTAATTGCCGTTGAAGGAGAAAATTGACGATCCAACTTAGAAGATGGTCACGGATCCCGAAATATTGGATATTGGAAACATGCATCCAACGATCTGGCGATCGAATGCCTTTGAATAATCCAAGTAGATCGCATTAATTTCTTCTCCAGTGTCAGATGACTCGGACTAACTGCACCGTGAGAATAGTAACTTCCTTGTGAACGATCGCTGTCAACAGAAATCGTGCCGTTCGAGAGTACTAATCTTACAGATTTCCAGGTAACACACCAGCTTATCGGGAACAATGGAATCCATGATATTTTACAGTATAAGGGAAGAGATACTGGGCTATTGTTTGAAGACCTTTGTGGATCGGAGTGGTTATTCCAAGCTTCCACAATGCAGAACGATGGTTCTGCTAAAACTAACGTAGTAAAAACAGATCGAGAATATCTGCTGGTTGTCTTGCGGCTGCTCCCAGAGTTATCGATTGCCGGGGTCTGTGGCTGCGTAAAGACGTGAACTACAGCGGTGAGAGAAATCCGGATCATCCCTAGCGGCGCGACAATAAAAGTTGGAAGCATATTTGATGGCCAGACACTCTGATACTCGGGTGAATAATTTCTTCGTAGGGCGTTTGCTGCTTCCATATCCGTTTTTCTTGTGCCATTAGCAACTCTGAGTGGAGCAACTCATTGTCTCCACTTTCGTAGGCAGATGAAGTGATTGTATAGTAGTTAATGGTTCGCGGTAATGGTTTTGACATGTTCTGTTGATATGCGGCTTTGTCTTCTCGGAGCAGGTTGACTGCAGTGGTCAGATAGTACTAAATGGTTTTCCGAGTTCCTTGGCTTTGGAGCTACGGTATAGTTGGCAGAATCCGCTTCCGCATTTGCGTGTCACTGCCGCCTGCACGGGGTCAGCCGCAAGACTTCCGCGGCTGCAGAAGGACCGTGGGCGGAATGCGTTGCACCACCTACAGCTTCGCCAACACACCTCATACCTGGTGTAAACCCGAAGAAATAAGACGGGGAGCCATGCGGATGGGAACAACGATTCATCAACAGAGCCAACTCACACTCAGCAATCACAGCAGAATCATTTATGCCCAATTGGTAAACCATGGCAACCAGACGTACACAAAGTAGTGTCTAAGTCTTAGTACGCTCCACACTAAATGGGAAAATTCTTTGAGCATAGCAGGACCACATGGATCGTACATCCAGTCTTCACAACAACGAAATGTAGGGTGTTGGACAGGTGAGCACCTTGTCAATATTTGCCTCAAGCGCAGCCACACCGGGAAAGTCAAGCGACAGCCAATCTCTTGAAATGACAAGACCAAATAAAATATATCGAATGAAGCATACGTATATGCTGTTCTAACTCTTCGCTAAATAAGCATATGAAATAAATGGTCTATCACCAAACCCGCGATATACTAGTGATGCCGGAAAACTAGAGCAAAAATGCAACCAAAGTGAAAAAATAAACGAAATTAACCACTTTTTTGTTTAAACAGCATGCGCAAGTAAATCATTCAGATAGACATTCATTCAGATACACATTAAAGTGAAGTAACAAAATAAATACGTAAAAAATACGGCAAACCATTCACCTGAAATAAAAAATCCCAACACTCTAACACGTGGTTAGTAAAAAAAGGAAAAGCATACAGTGCACATACCAACGCTGCGCCTGTTCTAAAAGATCCGCCGCCTTTTCGACGCTGGTACAGAGTGGTCCCGGTCATGGCTTACTAGGCCTGCTTGATTCAGGCACTAGCGAGCGCATGATGCTGTAGCACATGCGCTCGACATCCAGGGAGTACACTCCATCAGTGCCTGTCGCCTTCGCACCTGCCAACTCTTCTCAGTATACACGAGGGCCTTCTCCAGCACCTCGAAAACTGCCTTCATGAACAAATGGCGTCATGCACGCAAATCACCCACCTTCGATTCAAAACACCGGAAAGCAATAGGCTAACCTTGACCATGTCCTGGTAACAATGCTTCGGTTTCTCCACACGTCGCTTCCCCGCACTTAGTTGACCTTATGACAGCTGCTTCGGTATCCTCGTCGAATACATACGCCACACATGGCGGATCCACCTCAAGTGTCTCAGCCGAACTTTGCAGTCTTCTGCATCCATTTCACTTCGGTGCAGCATCTCCGTGTCTGCAAGTTTGTCGCACCAACCAAGGCGCAGAATCCGTCGCAAACACAGTTGACGGAACAGCTGGAAATATAGCATATTAGGCCGGTACATCGTCCAAGCTTCGCTGCCGTATAGAAAAACGGACAGCACCATGGACTCTTTGACCGTCAGCTTCGTGCCAACAGTAAGCTGGCGGTCGTTCCATACTATGTACTATGCTTCCCGAATGCAACCTCTGTCTTCGATCCGCGGACACGCAGCTCAATGTTTTGATGCTGGTCAGCCGAAGCCACAAGCCCAAGTTAGCAGGAGCGAGAGGTGGTATCCAGTAAGTCTTTACTAATGGTGATTTGCGTCACCATTGCAGACTACACATCCGGTGAAGTCCGAAAGAGACAGGCAGTTTTAAGTTTGTCGCTGGTGTGCCGGAAGTCGGCCGCTGTCGAAGCCAGAGCATTAGTAATGTGCTGCAACTCACCGCGCTATGCGCGAACAACGCACAGTTATCAGCAAACAATAACATTCGGATAATTTATTCACAGATTAGAGTTCTCGCGCCGAAACAATGGAAGATCAGCAACCGTATACCAGTAGGATGCTCCACACGAACCTCATAAGCACAAGGCGCATCAAGCACAAAAGATATCATGTCATGATAAATCTCAAATAGGGCAGTAGCTAAGTCACCAACCAGACAACTGCAAACTCCTCCAAAGTTTGTCCACTAAGCTGAACCCTCGCCCGCATACCAGTTGTGCCTTGTTCTGGCCAATTTATCGCGAAGTTAATACACATTTTTCACTGCCTGTTTGCGTGAAATCCGGACGGTTAAAACTGATTGTTCTGTGTGTTTAGTCTGATACCATTTGATTGAGTACCGGTAGACATCCTGCTTTTTGCTACTATATTGATACAAAATTTGGAGTCTAGTGCCGAGAGCTGAGCTTTTCTACTCAGCCCTATCTTCAGTTAGGACTGATTGCGGTATCAGGCTATCAACAGCTGCATGGCTCTGTTGGAAAACGTCACTACAAAACTACTTGTATGTAACCAGCAATTTCCATTCCGCTGTAATCGAGGAACACAGATCGATGTTGCTTCGACATTCATCCGGAGATGAGGTGCAGCAACACTTTGCTGATTTGGGCCTTCAAGGACGTAAATCCGTTAAAGAAATTTTCAGTTCTCTTGATCGCAGATGGGGTTACTAATCGGAGGCTGCAGCCTAAGAACGTGACGTGTTATGGAGACGTCAGTCATCATGACACGGGTTGCTACCCTACTGGCGGTAGCACGGCTGTCACACAGGAAAATGAGGAGCTCAATTTGTCATCATCACTTGTGTTACTACCCAACCGGCAGTAGCATCGCTGAGTCACAGCAGAAGAAGAGGAAAGCACTTACCATCATCACACTTGTTACCACTTGAGCAGCGGTAGCACGGCGAAGTTAGACAGGAAGCTGATGAAAGCAGCCTGTCAGAATGAAACAGGTTGCTACTTGACAGGGAACGACAACAGCTGGCCAGTGCGGACCTCAAGCAGGTTTGAAATCTGTCCAGGCAAGTGGATTTATTCAGCTCTGGAACTTACAAAAAGAGATGATAGATTGTGACCTATAAAATGAACCGTGTTCCGCGCCTAATACGCCAGTCTAGTTGGCTTCGGTGTTTTGTTTCTTTCCTAGATGGGTTGGGGTGTAGGCGGCTGAGGACAGAGAGAAACGATACAAGACTTACCAAATGAATATTTTTATTGCAAGGTAAGTTTCCTCCCGCATTAATCAGAAAAATTGCGTTCCCCCGGTTAAGTCGCGCAGTACGACCGGGTGGTTGTTCATCCATTCCTCATAAAAAAATCGAAGACTGTATGCTGACTCAGGCATTAATTACTGCATCCACCGCCAATGGTATACATGACACGCTGTTGAAGGGAGCAGCGTGCATAGTAATGTGGGATCGAGCTTTCGAGTAAGTTAGGATGAAAACTGAAATCTCATTGCAGGCGCAACAATCATGTTTGAACAAGTCAGCTTTCGTGGCAAAGAAGCAATGCTTCCGAAAATTACCGACAGACAAGTTACTTTGTTATTAATGTGGAAGGACTTCTTAAAAATCCCATTTCTCCACTTGTTCAGAATGCAATCCTAAATGCGAAAACTACGACAAAACTTTACACTACGGCGGATGTTGTCGGTCGCAAGTCATTGCACTTAACAAAAACGATGCTACACCTAAAAGCCATGTTGCTGATCCATCTCAGGAGAACATTTATTCCATCATCGCTAATGCTAATACTTCAAAAATGTAACAATATCCGTCAATGAACAAATGTTCTCCTCGTTGATATCTGTACTGTGTCATTTCCTACCATAAAATGAGCTGTTCCAGTTGAAACGGAACTAGATTCTGCTTCGCCAGTTACCATTGCAGCTTTCAAAGATTACGAACGCTACCTATCCCAGCAGACTTTAGGGCCTACATCTGATTCATTTTGGAATTATGTTGCAAACAGCTTAACCATATTGTTATTCGTAATCGTGCCTCTACAGCTACAATCGGTAGCTACGGATGTCGCAGTATACATTCCTTCAGATAACAGACTACCCTTACTTGGAAGAAACGCCATGGTGGCTTTGCAAATAGCACCACCTTTGGACCGCATGTTGGTCTCTTCCATCACCTTTACCTACTGGCACGTACGTTATCCTAAATATTTTGCGCAGTCCATCGGGTTTTCCATGTGGTGTGCACTGCATTCAGCTGAAACAGGATGTGAACCCTGTTACCATTGGCCAAACGCGGCATATTCCGCTATCAAAACGTGAAGCTGCCTCAAGGATCCTTCAAGAAATGCAAGATTTCATTGAACTAGTCGACTGCTCTGAGTGGGTGCATCCAATGGTAAATATCCTGAAATAGATGGCACTGGTAGGATAATCCACGATTTGTAGGGATTAACTAAGCAGATGGTGGTAGAGCGATTCGTGTTGCCATCCAACGAGGAACTAACGGTAACTTTAGCTGGTGCAACCATTTTCCAGGCTGGATCTGAAAAGTGCGTTCTTCCATTTGCCATTGGCCAGCGATTCGAAGCATCTTATTACCTTCCTTGCTCTTGATGGCTTAGTTCAGTACGGTGATTCCAATGGGTTTGAGTTCAGGGCCCGCTGTCTGAAATATTTCATGACCCATGTTTTGGCAGGTATTGAGATGCAGGTTGCAAAAATGGATGACATCTGTGTTTTCGGCCACTCGCAAAAAAGCATGATAAGAGGTGGCACTATTCCTTCGGCGTCTCAGTGAGCGTGATTTAAATCTAAGTGCAATAAGTCACTTGAATGTTTCCGAGATGCAATTTCTGGAACACGTCATATCGCGTGGTGTCATTTGTCCAAGCGACGGAAACTGCCGCACCATCACAGAAGCGCCAACACCCAAGAACGTGGCAGAACTGAAGTCTTTTTGGGCAAAGTGTTCCTGAAATCTGCGAGATTTGCGAAATGTCGCTACCCTAGCAGATCCATTGCAATAACAAACAAAAAAGGAGCGTTGTACACTTGAAAAAGCGATTGTCAAATGCTTACTGTGAAATGAAAAAAGGCTTGCATATGTTTCTTTAGGTGCCAATTTTGAAGGATCATGCCGCAACTTTGTGTAAACTGGTGCACCATACTTTGACCACGGTGCTGTTTTGTCACAACTGCGAAAGGGGGCGGATAAAATTATTCCTTACGCATCCTGGAGATTCAGCTGCTGAGCGCCATTACTCAGCTAGGGTAAAAGAAGCATTTGCTTTTGTGTGGGCTTGTTGGAAAGAGCTTCGTTTTTATCTTGTCCCTGTGTCTGTCTATAGACTGATCACTCCGCCCTTACAGTACTTCTTAACAATCAATCTAAAAAAGCTGTTTCAATGTGGATCGATCATTGGTATAGTAGACTTCTTGACTACCGTTTTCAAATTGGTTACCGGTTGTATATTCAAAACCAAATTGCTGATGGATTATCTCACCCCTGAGCCTGTAAGATTTCAAAGAGACCCTCAGAGAGGAAATATTATTTTCCAGTCTTGGCTGCTATTTAACTGTCTTGACGATCGAGGACTTACAGATGGAAAATGCCGGTGACCCCCGTACATTAACTCAGAGAGTATGTACAACAGAGATGACCTAAAAACAACAAAGTCCTCATTGAGTTCGTCCCATATTCCTCAATTCCAAATGAACTGTTTGTGATAAATGGTTGTCTGATGCGTGGTTCAGTGTTTGTAGCTCCACCTAAATTGGTAAAAAATACTTGCTTGTGCACATGAGGGACACCCGGATATTGTTCGGATGAAATGCCAAGCTAAACACTCCTTTTGGTAGCCACGAGTGGTATCTAGCATTTGTGATGAACTGTAGCCATCGCAATGAGGCTGGACCTTACCGTGGTGCGATGGTTTGTGTGCCTCAGAGATCTATTAAGCTATGCTGGGTGGTGCATTCTTACACCTTCACAGCCACTCATACCAGATCGGTCATTGGTTAGAAGCCAGTCAAACTCAGCCTCCTGTTCATCCAGGTTGGGGGTTGGAAGGGGGGTGGCCCTTATTCATTAACACGGACTTCTTGTATCCCTACGCCAAACACGCTGCCTTGCGGTCAGTATTTTTGAACCAAAATCTTTGGTTGAGAACCCTAATCTTTCTCCTGTCTAGGTCTGGGCAACCTGACAGCATTCTGCCCACGCATTACTATGAATAGTTCCTCAATCAATTTCTTGATGTTCTGGCCAACGCAGAGGATATTTAGCGATGCCCTATCTGCTGCATCGAGAAGGGTTGATGGGGTTTGAATTCTACTACTCAAGCCTTCCCGTCTTCTTATCTCCACTCTTACGCTTTTGCACCTTGCTCGTGCCGTTCCAACTAGACAATTATCCCCCCATTTACAATTCCTAATTCTTGGCCCTTCCCCCATACCTTGACAGGCGTTTATCTTCTAGTTTCAACTCACATGCAAACTCGGAGGGTCAATGCTGCCCTATCAACAAGCCTAGGTATAACCAGGTGGTCAAACCAAGTTCATCGGCTGAAATATGGAGCAGCCGATCCTCCTTTCATATTGGCGTGCCTCAGCAGCAGAAGACCTGGTTTTAGTTAAACAATACATGACGAGAGTGGACAGTATATCCACGACTTGTCAAAAGTTTGGCGCGTTGGGCTGAGCTTACTGAAAACAATTTAATCGACCGGACTCGTTAGATCCCTCATCGGCCAGTGATAGCCCTGCTCCCTGGGCTGTCCATTTAGATTCGCCCTCTCGCTCAGAAGGTGAACATGCGATCGGGCTGTTGAAGTTCACTAAAGCCGCAGGACCTGATGGTATTTATCCAGCCCTTCTTAAATTCGGGGGCTGTGCCCTAGTTTTTGATTTACATGAATTACTGAAGTAAGTGTGGGAGCAGGCAAATGTCCCAACCGACTGGAGCCGCTCCGTTATGATCCCGATCTTCAAAGGATGCTCGCCTTCGGAATGCGGCAACCATAGAGGAAATAGTCTAATCTCCATCGCCTCCAAATCGTTCGACTCTTTCATACTTCACAGATTGGCTGAAACTCGTGAATGTCTGATTCGTAAAGAGCAAGCCGGATTTCGTCGTGGTCGAGGATGCATCGACAACACATATGAACTTTACGTCAGTTGTTGGAGCACCGTTATATATATTGGCGGCCCACCGTTGTCGTGATCCTCGACATCAAGAGTGACTTCGATTCAGTAGATCAGCGTGTCCTTTGGGACTGTATGTTAAGTAAACTTGTGCCCAAACAGTTTGTGAATATTACGCGAGCGCTTTACGCATGTAGCTCGGGCAGAGAGAGGACTTTAGACAAGCTATCGCCGCCTTCCAATGCCTCCAGTGTAATGAGACAAATACGCCCGCTGTCATCTTTCCTCTATCACTTTGCTTTTCACGAAGTCATGGAAATCGCGTTCACAGGACACGAGTTTGCAGGTGTGGAGTTGCTCCCAGGAGAACGACTTCTTGACTTGGAATATGCTAACGATATTTCTCCCATCTGTGACAGCTAACAAACGTGTCAAGCGGCACTAGACAGGTTAACACTGGCAGTCACCAGGGAAATGCTTCTCATCCTCAAAGTGCAAAGCTTTCCTTTAAGATTGGAATGGACCGCCTCCTGCGCTGACCCTTGGTGGGGATCACTTTGAAGTCGTTCAAAAGTTCAACTACCAAGGTAGTTTTCGCAGCGTCGTTGGAATTGTAAACGAGGTCCCCAACCGTATAGCAAAAGCTCGGGGCACTTGTGCAAACCTACGCCACCTATAGCTCCGGTGAGACATCACTCTCTCCCTGAAGAGTAGTGTATACAATGCGGTCGTAATTTCAACCCTGCTGTACGGTTGGGAAAACTGTGCCCTTAGATCAGCCGATATAAACAGGCTTGTTACGTTCGATCACCGGGGCCTTCGTAGTATGGCTTCTATCTGGTAGGATTACCAGAGCAGTGAGCGTATTCGACGTCTTGTTTATGGCGCAAGAAGAAGAAGCGAACCTCCATCTCCGTCATTTCACACACCAGGCACCGAAGGCAGGGTCACGCTTTTCGCACGCCAGCACACCGACATCCAGGACGTGCGTTGTACGCGCCGGAGGTGCGGATGGAAGAAGAGGTGGGGGGCCAAGCTTGATTAAGAGGAATGAAGGCCTATACCTTGAACTTGGCCTCATTTGGAGCCTCTCGGCTCCCTGGTTGTGGTCCGAAAGACGGTGAAAACGGTTGATTGGATACACTACTTGGCATGGCTGGGAACTAAGTTGTTTTCCACCTGCCGCTAAAGTGAATAATGTTGATGCTAATGATGCTGTACTGTAACGTTTGCCGCCTAGTGGACAAGATCTCTGACAGCCGAAGCCCCAACACAGCCTATTACTTACCCGGTGAAGCCGTGCGCTAAGATCGCTATTGATATTATATGTCATTTGTATGTGGCAAGGGGATTTTTTAGGTTTTGTAAATATTCCTTCCAGTTAGACTCAGGCAGACGGCCACCACACATCCACCAAAGCGCTAGACAGCATTTTGGTCCTACTGGGACTCATCAGTAACACGCACCCGCCGAATCCTACAGGATTCGAACCCATGATCTTACTCTTACCAGTCAGCGACATTTACCACTATGCCATGGGCGACATCAGCGGTCCACCACAACTGATATCAAACTGCCATTTAGCTCGGCTCATCCTTCACTGGCAAGTATGTTATGTACGTGAAGAGGACAGGGCTGGCCCCCCGAGCTACAACTTACTTTGAAAGCTGCCAGCAATCAAGGCGGCAAGTAATCTACTAAGGCGACTACTAATTATTTGTAAATGGTAGGTGGATTTATTAGGTTTATGTGAAGATTCATCGCAGGGTCATTTTGCCACCGCTTCTACGAAAGAGGGAACCCTACTTGTTGCTATGTGGTTTTAAAGTAAGTGGCCTGAAGTCTACATGTACAAACAAATAAATACAACGGTTGCGTTACGCTGGCTTAAACATTTGTTTAGTCGGTTCGGGCTACCGGGAGAAATAGTCACGTACGGTGGATTACAATTTTGGGGACACGACTTCGCAGTTTTTCTCTCCTGCCACAAATTAAAACATTTTAGAACTGCATCCTACAAGCCTGCGGCCAATGGAATGGTGGAGCGTCTAAACCAATTCACCAAGGAAGTCATTAAATCCACCCAATTAGGATGATCAGACTGGGAAGATGTTTTGACTGCTGTAGTTTAGTACAGAAGTTGTGATCACGGGGCTACCGGAAGAACTCCGGCGGAGTTGATGTTGGGAACGCCCTTAAGCATCAAACTGAATGCTGTACATAACCTGTCATCTACGGGACGTGCAGAAGTTACAAACCTCACAGCACTTTACCAAAATTCTTACGCCACAACCTCAACTTCAATGCAGAATGGATCATACGTTCGCGATAAAAAAACGGGTTAAGCCTAAAGGTCTCTTAGCTCTATCCGCACGGTTGCATATGACAAAGATACTAGATCCACTGACCTATCGATTATAAAACTGCCTAGATTACAACGCGCCTCACTTGCACACCAACCCTGGACAAGCTATCCAGTCTCAACAAAATATGTTTGAAAGCCAAGCCGAATCTCCTCTACCAGAAAAGTCAGCTTCGCTGGTCCACCAGACTTTCGGATCCTGACGATCAATACCTTCCCGCGTCATGCGGCTCCTCAATAGGGTGAGTTGTTGTTGAGGTCGATTCTTTTGAATGTGTGTGTGTTATGCAGAGTATCCATCTGAACACACGGAACTAACTCATACAATCACACGCTATCATGTACTGAAAGAACTCGCCGACGCAGCTGTTTGGGAATTCTCAAACAAAAGTTCCCTTGACAACGTTTGGGCAGAGTTCGTTAATAAACTCAGCGACATCGTCAACAAAGCATCAGAGACCAAACCCCTTCGTCTTCCGAAAATGCCATCAATTATAAGGAGTAGGACTCGCAAATGCCTGGCGATAAGGGATGCAGCATGGCGTGCCTACAAGATTAACCCCGACTCAGAGACTTGGGGAAATTTCCTGGCCCATCGCAATCATTGCACTGCACTTGTCCGTGAGGACAAAGTAACTTATCAACAGTGCCTAGCCAAAAAGTTCATGGCAAACAACAAACTGCTGTATAAGAATGTCAATAAGCTTCGTAAAGTGAAGCATGGAATACCCCCACTATTCACGACAGGCAGTAGAGTACAAAGCGCAGAAAAGAAGCAGCTAATGCCCTGCGGCCGCAATACGCCCCAATTTTTGAACTCGCAAAATCTTCCTGTCCCATAATATCAAGCACATTACCGACACCTTTGTTTACAAATGTTATTTTCAACCCGTCAATTGTGCTAAGGAATTTACTCTCACTGCGTGAGCATAGTTCTGCAGGAGCAGACAACATCCGCCCGAAGGCACTGAATGCTACGGCCACCAAGCTAGCTGAACCACTGTCACAGTTCTTTCAAAGGTGCTTTGATGAACAACATGTCCCCACTATGTGGAAGTGTGGCATTAGAACCCTTAATTTTAAAGGCGGTGGCCGTTCCGATCCTGCAAACTATCGTCCAGTGACTCTCCTCCCTGTGCTCGCGAAGATGATGGAAGCAGTCGTCGCTGAGGCTTTAATGGACTACCTAGAAAAATGCAACATTTTGGTACCGGAACAGCATGGCTTCCGTCAACACCGGTCATGCACCACCAACCTACTTATTGCACGAGGTGGTTGGACGGAAGTGGCCGATAATAGGGTCGGAGTCGACGTCATCTATCTGGACTTCTCCAAAGCTTTCGATCGCCTTGATCACCGCATCCTACTTCAAAGACTACAAAGTTACGGAATCGGAGATCCTGTACTTGGTTGGATTGGCAACTTCCTTTACCAACGAAAGTTTCAAGTACGTGTTATGGGATCACTTTCTAACCCAATTGAGGTGGAATGCGGTGTCCCACAAGGCTCAGTGCTGGGACCGCGTTTATTCCTGATGTTTATCAAAGACCTGGCAAGCGTCATCTCCTCAAACTTCCTGCTTTTCGCCGATGACGTCAAGACATGGCGGGCGGATCAGGATCTGCACTAACATGACTTAGATTGCATTTACGAATGGTCAAAGAGGAACAAGCTTCAATTGAACATGGCTAAGTGTAAAGTGATGCATCTGCGTCACCAGCTGGTGAGCGCTTACAATATTGGAGACCACACCTTGGCGGAGGTTTCTCAGGAGCGGGAGCTGGGTGTATTGATACAGGAAGATCTCGGGTGTTCCAAACAAGCAGAGAAGGCGAGGAGAACCGGAAATCAACACTTCGGCCTTCTTCGCAGAGCCTTCGGTCGGTTTGAACCATCAATATTTCCCCAAATGCTTAACGCCTATGTGCGACCTCACGTGGAATATGCTATTCAGGCGTGGCAGCCGTGGCAGAAACAGGATCTCGTTGCTCTCGAGACTCCTCAACGACGGGCAACCAAAAACGTCAGGTGCCTCTTTCATCTGCCCTATCAGCTTAGACTTAAATCTCTAAGAATATACAGCAGTCGATATCGGCTTTTGCGGGGGATCTCATAATGGTTTACCAGATGCTGAAGAACCCAAACCACATTTGCTGTCCGCTGCTGGAATTGAACCACAACACTAAACTAAGAGGTCACCCTCTGAAACTGACAATTCATTATAGCCGGCTTGAATGCCGTAGAAATTTCTTTTCTCTCCGCGTTTGTGAGCCTTGGAACGCTCGCCCTAATTATGTCGTCTCTCATCCCAATATGGCGATATTTAAAAAAAGTGTTGTCGATGCATTGTCTCACTTACATTTCATTTTATAACTTGTTAGCCAGGGGCTAGAAAACGAAATCAAACGGTGTCTTGCCAAACGTCTAACCAATGGATTTATGGATTTTATGCGTTTTATGCGCGAACATCTCCGCTATTCCAGATAAATCTATGGTGAGTCCACCACAAGGCTTTTCGCTTTGTTATGCAATTGATTTTCGCAATAATTTCCATCCCACGGGACTTGTTAAGCGATGCTCTTTTACCCATAATAAACCATTGTTCCATCGTTCCATTGTTCGCCATGTAACTACATGTTTCATTGCCTGGTTGAAACACCAAAACTCTTCTCATTGGTTGTGCGAACTCCGGACGGTTAAACTTGAGTATTTTGTATGTTGAGTAAGGATACACAACATGCTTTTTCTGTTGCCTTAATGATACAACACACACATGCAATTAATCTTACAAAGTTACCTAAACAACCAAATTTACCCAACACCAGCCAAAGTGCCTCGCGGTTTAGCGTATCAAATACGTTGGTGAAATCAACAAACAGCAAGTATAGTGGCTGGTGTCTTTCTCTGCACTTCTGCAACTGACGTGCCGCAAATATCACATCTGTAGTGTTGTGACCTGAACGAAATCTGGGTTACTCTTCCCCCCTTCAGGTCCAAAACCCGACCGACGAGGAGGCTGAGCAGGATTCGGAAATTACTTTCCCCATCCATTTCAACAGGTTGATTGCACAATAATTCGTGGCAAGCTGATTGTCCCTTTCTTTCATTTACAGTGGGAGCACGAGGGCATCCTTCAACTCAGGAGGCTCCTCAATCCACACGCGTTGCCCTAATTGATGCAGCGCATTTACTAACGTGTTTCTATAGTTCAGGCGGGATTCCGTCGGCCTCGGTGCACGTTTCTTTTCGCAGTTCTCACCCTGCGCCTCATCCAGTGTCAGTGTGTACGCCATACTCAGCTACACCTCGTGCTGCTTCAGGCCATTCAGTGTAGACCAGGCAATCTCTGAACAATTGTCAAAGGGCGTTCACTATTTCCGCTTGATGTCTTCAGTCTGTGTGTAGGCAGCGCCTATGCAGCAGCTTCCTTAGCGCCTCCAACCTTGGTTCATACACCGCCTTCAAGGTGTCACAGAATTTCTTGTGTTACTGGCGTTCGGCGTAGCATTCCATCTGCTTTGCCTTCGCCGTCCACCATACATTTTTAATGCGACGGAGTTCTCGGGTCAGTCACCGTCGAATTCTGCGAAACTGAGTCTTCTTCCCCAAGTTACTTGGATCTGCCGCATGTGCAGTAAATGCTGCATTCTTCTTAAGCACCCATACGTCAATCGTCGCATTTTTCTCATCAAACCAATCGAACCGCTTACAGGTTTGCGCCTGATGGTATTCTCGGCTGAAATTGTCCCCTGGTCGAGAATGTGGTGCTATAAGTCGCTCACAGTGGTTTGCATTTCACAACTAACATGCGTGCAGGCATTGCCTTCTCCAGGTCAATATGTTTCGCCACAGGTACACAGTAAGTACTTCTCTGCACGTAGATGTACAATTTGGTCCGTACCAATTTCTGGTCAGTGCCACACTCAGACGCATCAATACACGGGTCATGCGCAATTCATGCATGTCATGCTGACGTACGAAGACATAGTCAAGCAGATGAGCGTGACCACTCCTTGAGTGCGTCCAAGCCGCTAGATCACTCACACTCAGTACAAACCTAGTGTTGATGATTGTCAGGCCGTGAGTGGTACACAGTGAGAGCATCCTTTCACCGTTCGCGTTCACTGAATCAATGCCATTCGGACTGATGACATCTATCCACACCGCAACAGCACGGTTAAATCCATTGTTGAAGTCACCCAGCAGAAATAGTCGGTCGCTCCTAGGTACAGACCGTATCACTGAGGTTAATTGAGTGTAGTATTGATCACGCGTGTCTTCAGGATAACAAGAAGTCGGACGGTACGTGCTTATAATAGTGGCCAACTTACGTTTTCTGAGTCGCAGGCGAGCGGTCATCAGTCGCGCGTTGATGCCATTGGGCTTGCCCACCAGCTGGTCATTTAAGCGATCGCACATGGCAAATCCGACGCCATATTCACGTGGTCCCGAGGTGGCGTTTACCACCCAGCAGAACGTATATCCAGCCCCAGATTCACGCAACTTTCTCTTTGCAGAGAGCTGAGTCTCGCTGAGCGCCGGAATATCAATGCTGTTGCGCGCCAGTTCCAACGCGACTAGTGCAGTGCGTAACTCGTGAAGCTCACCGTATCCGTTCAAGTAGTGTGCGCACGCTCCAATATCCGATGTGCAGCGCGTTGCGCGGAGGCGTAAGATTGCTTTGGCGGACTACCTTGTGAGTGGTGAAGACCTGGATTGGAGGAAGTAGTGAGGAGGGTGATACGTGGACGGGGAGGGTAAGTGTGGGTGAAGAAGAAAGCAGGGAGGCGGCAGCAGTTGCATGTTTTCGCTTATCCACGCCGTTGTATGTAGAAGATGAAGCGACCCATTCGAGTTCTTCTTCCAACAAAGGAAACTACTTTAAAAGCATTACAAACGCTTGTCTGAAGCATCAGCAGGGTGAAACGTTTGACGAACTCGAGCTAGGCGACTTCCGGTTATTCTTCGGAAAGTAACGACTAGGTTGTGGCACTGACGAACTGAGCTAAGGAATATTAGGGTGTAATGGTTTGCATCAGTTGCAATGTTCCGCATAGCAGATGAAGTTAAAACTAATGACTGCACTATCACTTTGACCCCAAGGGCAGCCTAGAACCTACACTTCAAGCATATGCTCCTTGAAGTTTTGATTGGTTATCCGAGTTAAGCGATTTGATTGCAGACTTTTCACCATAAATCTGTTGACATTTTCAGCGCTTTCGGTCATCAGATTCCTAAAGATATTTTGCCACTGTTCAGACGTTTTGTGATACTTCACTACTTACAAACTTCTCGGGTTGTATCCTAAGGCATACTCAAATTTAATGGAAAATTTTGAGAGCAAATAAAACGTGCTTTAATAAATTTCGCCCTTTCTGGACACATTGCGTTGGTTGCCCATCAGGAGCTGGAAGAGGATCTGCTCTTAATCATTAACCCGAAATTATGGGTCAGATAAATTGACCATTTCTTTGTGATAAACAAAAGCAGTCATTTTCAGAAGGCACAAGTTTTATTGAACAACGCAATGCATAGTATTCATTTCGCCTTTGAACCACTGTAAGAAAATCAGCTTCCTATATTGGACGTTTTAGTTTTCAGGACAGTGAACAAAGAACTACACACCAAGGTTTACAGAAAGAACATGCGCATTGCCTAGAATTTGAAGTACAACTGCAAACATCCAGTAAGTCACAAGATAAGCTGCATATGAACTCTATTCCGAAGAATCAACTCACACTGCAGTACCAATGAAGTAAAACGGAAGAGGAACAGCTGTTTGCTGGTACCCATGTAGTTTCGTCCCAAATTCCATCAGTCCCATAACGATGAATGCCACAACTACCACGACACGGACAAACCGGATTACTTTGCTGTATGGAATAACGTCTCAGAACTAACTGTCAAACTATTGAAACAACACCACCTAGCGTTTTCTTACAAATTAACAGCCACACTGAAAGTATTTTGTAGGTTGCGAAAGCAAAAGTAGAGGCAGTTAAGCACCGCCATGTTGTATACAGGATTCTGTGTTAAAGCTGTGAGCAAGACTGTGTGGACCAAATAGGACAGAAGTTGATTACAAGAATACAGGAGCACAAACAGACCTGTAGAGATCATTATGCATCCTCTTTACTTTCGATGCACGTCGATGAAGAAGGATACAGGCTTGATGAGACTGTGGCGGAGATTTTGGACGCACAGTGATACAAGAAAAATAAGAGAATTCCTGTAGGCACGGTTTTCGACAGAGAATTTACTAAAGCTCCGCATCGACCTTGATCCTGTATACCAACATTTGAGATGGAAAGAAACAAGGCAGACTAGAAACCGTGGCTTTAGCCTATTCAGTCCAGCGACGGAACAACAAACAGAACAGCCATTTTAGCTATGTTCTCTAAGCAACACAGCCATTACACCAATGAAGTTGCAAGGAGCCATCCCACGTCACATCTTGTTTTGCACCAGTCAATGGAGGTCTGAATTTGATCGAAGCACAGTATCTGCTAATAAGCTTTCTGTCATTACACACTGAAGATGAAACCCGATTGATGGTTCAGGGTCTGCAACCGAAATGCTCAGCTCGGAGAATCAATCAAGTCTTCAACCTTTGACCTGATCTAGTGGTATTTAGACTCGTTGTATACGCTCCTCGTTGTTAATCACCAGAACCAGTACAAAGGTTCTGAACCGAGTGAGCAAAGTGACGCAATTGCAAACTAAAACACTAGTTACGAGCTCCTGCCGTTGGGCTTTAATTGTTCTCTGCTCGTAGCAGTGGTTTCTAAATACTGAAAGTTGAAATCAAACATAATAACGATGTATGTGTACCTTCCCTTTAGGATGGGTCTTAAAGCAGCCACAATTTGGCAGCTTGTTTCGGGAGCGGTACACTAAGACATTAAGGTTAGTGTCTGCCATTTAATTGTAGGCGGTACCAAAGAGAATCGGGGAACTGCAAGTCTTGAATGTCGCTTCGGTACTACAGTGAGTCTGTCGTTCTGGATGAGCGATAGGCCTAATAGCGAAACTTCAGCCTCCGTCATTCTCAGTGATGGCGATAATATCAAATGGCACAGTAACTTAGCGATCTTTCAGCTACGCCACCTTATTGATCAGACCCTGAGCGTTGATGTTTAAGCCCGTTAGTTTCTCAGTCTCTAGCATTCGACAAAACTGTGGGAGAATACCGACCGATGTGAAGCCGGTCGTTACTCGTTTTTTGTTGGAAGAATGGTATCTCGTAACTTGATTCGGCCAAAGGGCATTCCAGTGTTTATTCCTACCTACGTCTGATCCGATTAAAGAAACAATCGCTGCCAGTATCTTTGCTGTTTTAGACAGTGTGATATCTGAATTTTGAAAAGCTTTTGCAGTCTGTAACCAAACTATAGAAAGAAGACAACTCCGATTTCTCCGCCATGGAATAAAAACCTCTGTTGCTCTGCTACACTGAACGACAAGTTTTAGGATTCCTGGACCACATCCAATATAAGTTAGTGAGTGGGGTATCCTTCTGAGAGTTGGCACCATGACGTTATCCAATAACAGTGATTCACAAATGAATCATGACCGTTCTAATCGTGATTTCCTGGATCTTGAATATCTTTTGTAGGATAACTTGACACGCCATCGATAAAGGTTGTGTTGCTTTGTACTTCATCATTGTTTCTTTTCGATTACCGCATGCTCTAACGGACATCAGGATAGCTGTGTATCTCACAGCATACGTGTTATAGTTCATGTGTAGAGAGTAAAACCTGTTCTACGTCAGTGGAAGATTCTAGTATTACGCTAATAACTCCATCGCAGTGAGTCTAGACCTTACCGTGGTGCAATGGTTTGCGTGCCTCAGAGATCTATTAAGCTATGCTGCGTGATGCATTTTTGCACCTCCAGAGCCACTCATACCAGATTGATCAATGGTTAGAGGTCATTCAAACTCAGCCTCCTTTTCATCCAGGTTGGGGGTTGGAAAGAGTGTGACTCTGATTCCTTAACACAGACTCCTTGTAGCCCACCTCCAAATCCGCTACCTTGCGGTCAGGTTTTTTGAACCAAAGGCTTTGGTTGGGACCGCTAATCCTTTTCCTGTCTAGGCCTGGTCAACTTGACAGTATTCTGCCCTTGCAATACAAGGAATCTGTATTCGAACAAATTTCTGATGCTCTGGCTACCACAGAGGATATTTAACGGTGACCTCTGCTGCACCGAGCAGGGTTGATTAGGGGTTTGGATGCCACCGCTCAAGAGTTCCCGTCTTCTTATTCCCCTTCTTACGCTTTTTCTCGCTTATGGTCCTGTTCCAGCTTTACTTTTACCCCCCTGTTTTCAAACCCCAATTCTCGGCCCTCAGCCACCTTACTTCAATATTCCCTTATCTTTTAGTTTCAACTCACATGTGAACGCGGAGTGTCATTCCTGCCCTGACAACAGGCCCATGTTCAAGCAAGCGGTCAAGCCCAGTTCATCGGCTTCCATTTGGTGTCGCCGATCCTCCTTCAGATTGACATGCCTCAATGTTCGCACATTGCTTAATATCGATCAACAGGCAGCACTTTCCCGAACATTAGAGACCCTCTCGATCGATATCTTCTGCTTATCGGAGACCCGCCTGCAAGACTCGAGCTCTGTACTCACTCTGCGATCCACTTCAGGTGACACTAGCAGCACTTTCTCATTGCGCCTATCCGGTGACGATGCAGCTTTGAGCACCGGCCAAGCAGGTGTTGGTATTGTCCTGAGTCCCCGGGCTGAAGCTACTCTGGTTGATTGGATTCCAATCAGTAGCCGGGTTTGTGCGGTCCAATTGGCTGGCTCATTCAAAACTCCGAAGTTGCCTGGGACTAACAGGTGACTGTTCGTTATCACTGCCTAAGCACCGACAAACTCTAGCGACGATTCGGTAAAAGACCACTTCTGCCGTCAAATGAACGAGTTCCTTAGCCACCGAATAAGCTCGGACGCTGTAGTGCTGCCTGGGGATCTGAACGCTGAAGTTGGTAAATTATCCACTGATGAGCTGCATGTGGGCGGCCAACATGGTGTATTCTTCCGGAATGATAACAGTGAGCGGTTACTTCATTTGTAGAGGGATGCTCGTTTATTTCTTGCGAGTACTAATTTTCGACACAGCACCCGCCGGAGGGTGAATTGCCGCCCACCAGCCTTGAACCAGCTTTGGACGCAAATCGATCACATTGCCATAAGTTTCTGATGAAGAGGCTGACTACATGACTGTCGCTAGATTTGGAGCAAGTGTGTGGACACCGACCATGCATTTGTGTGTGCTCACCTACGGATGCGCTTTGGCGGACGCCCACGACGACGTGGCCGCATTGACACCACCCAATTGGCAAAGCCAGCTGTTCTGAATGCGCCGTCAAAGTACGCTGTCATGCGAGTTGGATAAATGCTCACTGGAGGCAATTGAAGCTCACTGGTCTCATTTGCATCAGACCTTACTAGCAGAAGAAAATCCTCATGTGGTATATCTAATCACCAACCTAGACATTAGGTCTCTTCGCAGTCTCTGGAAATTATCGATGCTCGCCAACATATTCCGACTGGAAGCGAACACAATGAAACTCGCAGAGTGCTCCGGGCAAAACTCCGTGCTAGCCTGAAGAGAGACCGCGAATCTTGGTGGTCTCATCGTACGTCAGAGATGGAACAGTCCGTTACTCTTAGAAACCATTGTAAGTTATTCCGGCTGTTACGGAAATGGGTAGCAGGAGACCTGGTGTTAGTGAAACATTTTATGATAAGAGTGGACAGCCTGTACACATCTTCTCAAACGCTTGGTGCGTTGGGCTGAGTAGTTTGGCAGGCAATTTAATTGGCTGGAATTGTTAGATTTCTCGCCGACCACTGATCGCTTCGCTCCGTGGGCTGTCCCTTTGGATCCACCCTCTCGCTCAGAAGTCGAACGTGAGATCGGACTGTTGAAGTTAAATAAAGCCGCGGGACCAGATGATCTTCCTCCAGCCCTCTTCAAATTCGGGGGACCTGCTCTTGTGGATGATTTACACGAGTTACTAGTGAAACTGTGGGAGCAGGAGACTGTCCCAACCGACTGGAGCCGCTCCGTCATAGTCCCAATTTTCAAGGGAGGCTCACGATCGGAATGCGGCAACCATAGAGGAATCAGTCTGATCTCCATCGCCTCCAAATTGCTTGCCTCTGTCATCCTTCACAGACTGACTGGCACTCGTGAAAGCCAGATTCGTGAAGAGCAAGCCGGGTTTCGTCGAGGTCGTGGCTGCATTGACCACATCTTCACTTTGCGTCAGTTGTTGGAGCACCGTCACATATATTGGCGGCCCACCGTTGTCGTGTTCCTCGATATCAAAGGTGCATTCGATTCCGTGGATAGACGTGCACTTTGGGACTGTCTACTCAGGAAAGGTGTACCTGAGAAATATGTAAGTATTATCCGAGCATTTTATACGCGTAGCTCGGACAGAGTGTGGGCTTACGGCAAGCTGCCGTCACCCTTTAATGTCTCCAGCGGTGTGAGACAAGGATGTCCCCTGTCACCTTTTTTCTTCAATTTCGTTATTGATAAAGTCATGGAAATCGCGTTTACAGGACACGACTTAGAATGTGTCGATCAGTTCCCATGTGAACGACTACTTGACTTGGAGTATGCTGACAATATTGCCCTAATCTGTGACAGCTCCCAGACGTGCCAAGTGGCACTGGACAGATTAGCACTAGCTGTCCGTCACTTCGGGCTTTGCTTTGCACCCTCCAAGTGCAAAGCGTTCCTCCAAGGCTGGGATGGAGCGCCCCCTACGCTGACCGTTGGTGGGGATAAGTTAGAAGCCGTTCAAAAATTCAACTACTTGGGATGTTGTATCAGCGCCCGTGGGATTAAAGATAAGACCACGAAATGTATAGCAAAAGCTCGGGGCGCTTTGCTATCCTTCGCCATTTATAGCGCCGGCGCGACATCCCTCTTATCCTGAAGTGTAGAGTGTACAATGCAGCGGTACGTTCAACTCTACTGTACGGTTGTGAAACCTAGCCCCTTAAAGCAGCGGACTTGAAAAGCCTAGTTACGTTTGACCGCCCGTGCATTTGCAACTTAGCTCACATCTGGTGGGAACACCGAGTTAGCAACGAGCGTGTTCGACGCCTATTGTAAGGCATAGGAAAAGGAAATGAACCGCTCAGCACCGTTATTTTACGTACCAGGCTCCGATGACTCGGCCACGTGTTACGCATGTCAGCCCACCGACTCCCGCGACGTGCGCTGTTTGATCGCCGAGGATGTGGTTGGCAGAAGAGGAGGGGTGGCCAAGTGATTACTTGCTCGAGAGGAATGAAGACCCACACTTCTGTGCTGGCCTCGGTTGGAGAGTCTCGGCTCCCTGGTTGGGACCCGAAAGACGATGAACACGTTTTGCTGGATACACTTGCTGACATGACAAGGAGCCGACCTCAGTGGCGTTCGTGCTTCGAGTTTCTTTGTCCCACCCCATCCCTCTTAGCCTCCCCCTCCAACCACGATCTCATTATTTAGCCTTTTATAATTTTGCGTAGTAATTTTTTAATGCACATTAGCCGGCTGGTAGCTTATCGGATCGATGCCTATCCGTTACCGGTAGCTCAGCCGGCTTGCACCAGTTGCATATTTTTTCACCTTTTTACTTTTAGGTATTGCGGCACAGTAGCTGAGGTGTTTACCACCTCTAGCTAACGTGTATAATGATGATGACTACAAACTCTGGTTCTCCAGAATGTGCAGTGTTCGGATGACGAGTAACCCGTATTAGGTTTATAGGTTTGGTTTTGATGCTCAACAAAACGCACAATATGTTCCACTGGTCCAGAAGGTACGACAACTTATGACGCAATATGCTGGCAGTAGATGCAGGGACATTTGAGCACACAACAGGCAGTGAACTACCGTAATATATCTTTTGAATTGAGCTGCAGGTAATGGTAATCGTTTATCCTGACCTGGTGCCGTGTATCCCTATTCACCTTATCGATGTTTGCAACAGAAGCGAGCGCAATCGCGGTTCCCTGGCTGATATTTCGCAGTAATCTCTACAAATGTGACTGATGTTCCGGGGGATGTTGGCTCGGAAAAGGTAGTTTTAAGTGGCTGGTACAATGACTGTGGTTCGGCTGACTCATCTCTGTTAATGACAGATGTCAGGTCTAGTACATTTTGTTCAACCAGACCTTTCGGGTAATGCGTGATTTTCGTTCCTAGGGCTACTGCTAAATTCTCCCAGCTATGGTCAATTTTTGTCTGGCATTCTTTCAAACTTGGAGAAGTGAAAGGCGATGGGAACCCGGCTGATTCTGGTTCGGAGGCCAAATTGTGCAGCTTTCCTTTGCTCAGAGGCCACTATGCTTCCTTGACGCAAACTCGCTTACAACAACGTAAACTTATCATTCATTCACTGCTCGGTCTCTGCCGTTAACCGTACGAGCTTCTGAATTAACGAATTGGATGGTCGAGTACACAGTACACAACCAAACGACATCTTGGGAGCTATTCCGTTTTCGCACCCGTTGTTGGGACAAATGTACACTGAAACACTGCCAGCAGGATAAACCTAATTTAATTACTTGATGCTATGCTCCTAACCAGCAGATACCCTTTGTCTGGAGCCCTACTGGATTCGCATTTGTTTGATTTCTGTCTTTCAGCGTGGTGTCGTTACCTGACCCACTGAGCTGGTTAATGTTCTATATTTTTCCGGCTTTGATAGCAGCGCACATCGATCGGGCGAGCGTTGGGGTTAAGAAGGTCAAATCATCAGTCTGCGTGGCTAGGCGATCCGTGTGATGGGTTGTGAATGTGCCTGGCCGACAAGGACACGGAACAGCGAGTGATTAGGACATCTGTGCATTCCGATTGAATGGTGAGCGAGCAGCAAAGTACCGCAAAATGCGAGACAGTGACAGCAAATGACATTGAAGAAGCAGGATCTCCTGTTAACTCCATCGCTTCAGTACGCCTTTTCGAACTAGTGTAAAAACTACAGATATACTTGTGAACCGAGGTGAATAATGACAGCCAATTTGTCCCATAAGCAGACGCAACTCGGATGTTGAAAAGGTGGAAAAAAATAAAGAAATGTCCACATTACAGAGCGGATACATCGGATTCTAATGAATGTAACCACATAGATGTTTATCAAATTGATGATGAATAATGCACGAATAGGCAAGAGCGACGGAGATGTACTTCTGTGTTGCTTAGATGACCTTGGTGTGCAGATAGATCCTAGGTGGCCGAAGTTAGGAACAGGAAGTCAGAGTTTTCCACCTGGAGGCTTATATGACACGGATTACAGCGTGCTGCAGAACCTATTCCTACAGGGAAAAACAATGATTTGGAAAAGTCAACTAAAGAAAATTACAGCACGTTTGACGCGCCGACCTCGTCAATATACACCGACGGTACGATTCCATGAGCAACGACCTTTATGAGCCGATGCTTTTCCTCCGTTGACAAATTTAAACAAATGGCGAGAACCCACGCCAACACTTGTCAATCCATATCCAGCCACCGAATCCTTTATGTCCCTCTCTTGATGGTTGTCTAGCAAGCTCCTCCGAACCATCCGTTCACTTTGATATAGCAAACCTGTCACGCGGAGTGATTAACATGCTTCTCAAACCGTTGGGAGCTGGAGACACAACTAGCGAGTAGATGAACTTTACTTAGGACATCCAGACATCCTCAGAACGACGGCACAGAATACAGGAAACGTTTCCTAACAACTTCCTGCGGGTCGCTGATCACGAAGACCGTTCACAGCAAGGCGGTCCATTCACCTTCTGGTGTTCGGTAGCAGTCCGCCCAGAAGCCAATGGACAGCAAGGTTGTTCATCCGCCTTCCATAAGTTAATCATCTTTGGTTACCGAAATGAGTAGTCATTGACCCTACAATTGGTCACATTGGCTTTGACGCAGCACCGTACGTGCTCTTTTGGTATTTACTGGTGAACCAGCTGACCAGATCAGAAGTTCCCTTGGACGCTGTTACCGATTTTCCGCGAATGCTTATTCATCTCAACAACACAGCAAACGAGGCATATTCACAGTTACCTCCACAAGAGGTGGATTCACGTGCTCGATAGCTACCATGACTGCAGCTCCGTCAGCAACAGCTAAATGAAAGGATGAAATTCAGTTGGTACTTGCGTTTGTCATCCAAGTTTTTGAAGAACAGTAAGTACCCCACTCTTACACCTTGGCAGTGGCTATCTTTAGTCGATGAGATGCTGCATTTTTTCCATTAGACAAGGGTTACTAACCGTTTGCAAAGTGCGTTAATGTGGAGTGAGCGCCCGTTGTTATCCTCATATGTGAGTTATCCCTTATTGCGTTGGGTGACTAGACTTGGTTAAGTAGGTCTATTGAAAAGTCTCATCTTCAGCCTGATTTCTGTAATGATGTCTCGATGGCGTTTTCTTTGCGGAAACTTAGCCAGCAGTGGCTAACATCAGCCGGAAAGCTGCCCTTCGGGCACCACCGCCATAGGTTGAATTATATCCGCCAGCTCTTCCCAATGATCCAACGATAATTACCTCGTACCAGATCAGGATTGGTTTTTAACACCTGTGAATAAGCTGGTCCCATTTTACACTGCAAGAATGAAATAATCGGTCACACATTGGCTAACTAACAAAAGTAATTAACTCCTGAGATTTCGCTACAATGATACACACGCACGTTCTTGGTCATTTTTGCTATATCTGTAGATGCGTACTCAGCTTAATAACCGCCGGACCGTTACAGAATAGTAGCTTGTTAGCTTCTTGTACACAAAATGGAACATTTTGTATGGAAATATATATGGTCTAGTAAAGGCATTGTATAATGTAAAACTTGGACTAGTTGGCTGTTACTGTCCTTTGAAATGCAATAACCATTTTAAGATAGCATTTATTAGCTTACAACAAACGGGTTTTGGAGATTCGATGTGTCGATTAGACTGCATTGGATTAGTAATAACTGCGTCAGAGCCCATTAGTTCCAAGTAAGTTATTATTCTCGTCACCAACAACGTCGTTGTCCAGGCATTAACAGTTCAAACCGTAAGTAAAATATCCCATAGTAAATGGTCAAATAATGATGTTTTTCAAATGCTTGCAATGCAGCTACAGCACTTATGTTCATTACTACTATAATTGTGGGTTACCAACATACTTATGCGTCGGACAGCAGCTGTTTTATGATATATGTTTTCCGCTTCTAGATTTGGACATAGCTTTTGAGCAGACGTGTGGGTATTTCTCCCGTAATCACGCACATAGTTTTTGCGTACAAATCTCAGCCTTTTATAATATTGTTATTTCACACGCAATACCGCTACGGTTGATTTTTGGGTGCCAAAGAGCAAGTTCCCCTGTGGGTTCATAACTAGTGTTTCTCCAATCCAAAGTGTAGGGACACAGGTGGAGTTTCACATTCCACTAGACCGGTGGTTCGGTATTGGAAATTTCGGTGAATTACCACGTCAAGGAACACTAATCACCAATCAACTGTACTTCCTTTTATTAATCTTACAGCGTATGCTCTCCCTATACTAATCTACTAGCCAGCTACTAAGAGAATCCAAGAATGCGGCGCATTAGCGTGCCGATATTTATATACCTAATGTAAATTACGGGGTCATATACTAGATTTTAAAAAACAGTCAAACGTTCACTGATTCCGACCAGGTAGTCAGCAACATGCAACAAGGATTCTGAAACTTGGCGTCTAACAACATTCTGAAACCTTCTAACTGCTAAATTTTTCCATCTACCTACAGTTTACTGCAACTCGCCATAGCTAGATATTTTATGTCTACCTTGCACTATTTTCCTATACGTGTTTTTAGTTGACGGATCAAAAGGAAAGGTTTTCGTTACTTATCTGATAATAATAATAATAATAATAATAATAATAATAATTCAGCTGTACGACGTAACGGCGCTTCGCTGCCGCACAACCACCACCAGTCGCGCGCGGGCTGAGTATACCGCGAGGACGCCCACCCCTACGCGGATTCCAACCGGTGACCCTATGGTTGCAAAGCGAACGTGCGGACCACCCGGCCACAGGCCGACCGGTTACTTATCTATTCTACCATATGTAATAAAACATGCAAAGTTAAGTCAGTCGGCCGCTCTCAGGCTAGTAATAGCATCCTTTGTTTAGTCACTGACCGAGGGAATTAGATTTCTAATGCTTTACCCCCAGTGGTTTGTCTTCCTGTTGGTGATTGTGATGGTCCGCCTTGCCCAGGCCTTCCTAAAGTAACAAAGTAAACACTGTGCATCTTTATTCATTAGTTCACTGTAAATTTTGCAATCTTAACTTATGCTTGACTAGGTACATTTGCCTGCTGGCTCCCATGATCAATTGATTTACAAGGATAGGAGAATTCACAGTGTGTATAACTCATTAATCAAAGCAATCACAGGCCAAGTATTTGAATAGTGGTTCCAAATTAATCTACATAGGCGAATCCAAGGAGATCAACGCACCTCGGCTCATTGCACAAACCATAGCGAACAACAGCATGATGCATGTATGCTCGGTGTCATACACAACTGCTGTTAGTTGCCATTGTCTATGGGAGGCCATATCTCACTGCAATGATACTGCAATCAAAGCAGCAAAGGACAAGTTAGATGTAAAAGTATCTAAATGCATTTGTGGTTAATAGGGAGTACTGGGGCACTACTATTTGATTATTACGCCCAGTGTTGTTCCCTCTCGCTTCCATAATGGTCTACCATCTTATTGCCATACCAACTTTATATATACATCACCGATATATACATCACCGATTCACCTACCCCTCCTTTGAATCATTCACCTCTATTCCTACTGGATTCTACACAGATAAACCACACCACCTCCGTCAGTGAATATTTTCCTTAACTTCAGCCAGCTCAAATACAGTGCTCGGAAGAGAGTCGCTAGCCTCGATATTTTCCATACTATTCGTTCCTGCAACCTATAACGCAGTTCAAGTTAGCAAACTTCAAACTGCGTATATTGCTGTACATTGGACAACAAGCAAAACTTGCACGCATGATGGAGCACCCTGCAGCTGATGTCTACCGTCCGAGTGAACAGTAATCTCAGGATTACAGCACAGTTCTCCAGCTGTCGTCACCGCTCTACCCACATATCCGCTTCCGTCGCCACCTTTTTGTTGAAGTCGAGTGTTGCCACATCTAGGTAAGACTGGTGTTGGGATCTCCAGAAGTACCATAGCCGAGGTAGCCTCCCTTGAATGGATTCCAATCAAGAGTCACATTTGTGCTGTGAATCACAGTGGCTGTTGCAATAACGCAGATTTCTAGTTGGCAACCGTGCTCTTTGTGTGACCTCTGCCTACACGCCAACTGATTGCAGCTGGATTATTGCCAAGGATCATTGTATCGAAAATGCTACCGACTGCTCCTGAAGGCGCCTAAAGCAAACATCATCCTTCTGAGAGCAGACGTTAATTCGCGTGCCAGTCGGTTACCGCCATGTAAATATCAACTAAAAGAACCGCACGGATATAGCCATGGCAACAAAGAGAGGCTGCTCAGTCTATGTAACGACCATCAAGTCTTTCTCTCCAGCACGAGCTTTCGTCACACTTGAAGCTACTAAGCCACCTGGGGCTCTTCATTGGCTACCCAACGCTGGTTGCAAATTGACCAAATAGTCATTAGTCGCCGGTTGTGTAGCAGCCTACGTGGCTGCAGATAATTTTGAGCACCTTGCGTCCAAAGCGATAATGCACTAGTATCTGCTACAGCCGGCATGCATTTCGGTAGCTCACCTATGGCCAACAAAATCCAACTGAACAACTAAAAGTTGGTGGACCCAAACTTGAAAACAGGGTACCAACAGTGGTTGCGTAAAAAGATCGCAGTCTACTCTACTCAGGATGTTAACTAACACTGGTTAAGGATGTAACATATCATTTTGTCCGCCAGGTTATCCAGCTGTTGCCTAACTGGATGAACAGCTAAAATCTGAGTCCCAGAAAGATCCTCCGAACTGCTAGATAGTCAAGATGTGATTGTGGTTGCGCAGCCCATGCAACTCCATCGGTATTTCTCCCAGCAGCTGAAATCCAGCCTTCGCTGTGTCAGTAAACCCTAGTAAACAAAATCAGCTGCAGAGATGGAAGCCACTGCCTCGGTTAAAACATTCGCAGTTTGTTTTGTTTCAGCCAAGCCAAAAATAGCAATTCGCATGCAATCAGTCGAATAATCTAAGTCGGACGACACGAAGACTACCAAGATATATGGGCGCTTAGGTGGTCGGTTACAGCGTTCGCTCTTCCATTTATCTGCCCAAGAAGCTTACTGTGACAACTAAATCGCCCTTGGATGGTACTTGCTCTTTTCCCGCCGATCATCCGACCGATGCAGAAATTCGAAACGTAAACAAATATTTGAAATATTCTATAGCTCCTGGAACTGACAACCTACTATCTCTTGTATACCAAAATAGCGGAAATGCACTATTCAGCGAAACCCCATGGCTATGCACAACAGTTTCACACTTGTGGGAAGAATGGTTCATCGTTCCGATTCGGTAGAATGTCTCCTTTAGTAATTGTGATAATGCCCGTTGATCCCTGTTTCACTTAAGATTTGCATGCTTGTAACACCCTGCAGGATTCCAGTGACAGATAACTTTTGGTAAAAGAAACAACCCGGTTTTTATAAGGACCTGACCTGTATTGACTATTTCTCTACGCTCCGCCAACTTCCGAACATCGCCCCATTCACCGGATCCCAGCGCTCGTAGAGTTCTTGGATATCTGAGCGGCGAGTGATGCAGCAGAAAGATTAGCTTCGTGAAACTGTTTACTAAGCAACAGTGTGCTCCGTAAGTTTGTAACCATCAAGAAGAAACTTGATGGTCACACGTCAGACAAAGTCACGGCTTATGGCAAACTCCTCTCCTCGTTTGCTATCACTAGAGGTGACCGCTAACGATGCTCTATAACCGCCTTTCCTAATAATTTTGCTGTCAAGGTTATTTTCCAACCATCATTGGAAGGTAAGAGAAACTGCGGCGTTTAGCTTTTCCCTGGCGACAGACTTGCGAACTAGTATTACACCGATGATATCGCTTTATTAAGAGACGATGTACATGCCCTCCAGAGCAGTTTGAAATGCTCAGCACTGGAGGAGTCTGTGTGTGGCCTGTATTTCTTCAAGCCCAATGTAAAACACTATTCCAGACTTGATATATGCTGGTGCCTGCTCCTAGCATTGCCGGTAAATCGCTGGAATAATTCACATGAGCCACCGTTTTCAATGCTCTACGTAGTTACAACATAGATGGATGCGGTGCTAGAGACTAGGTCTCACAACGAATGGTAAAGATTCACCTTGATTTTACCAGGCATACACACTAATGACGTCGTCACGAGAAATGTAGTAAGCTCAAGGGCATTATGTATAGTGCACTGTTGATTATTCACCTCTAATTTGGAACGCTTAGGGATGACAAAGGTGTCATCTACGTAGCGCAGTCAAAGTTTCGTTTTCGCAATTGGGAGTGCCATCCATTCTAGTTCCTGTATCACTGCATCGGCTATCAATCCAGAGATCCGCAGTCTCGTCGTTGTTCCTCTTATCAGCATGTAGCTTCGGCCCATGAAATCGATAGGTGTTGTTATAAAAACTCCCAGCAATTCCATGATTTTGCTGGCTTCGATAGTACTACTTGTATCGGAAGCTGCGTGTTCCTCCACTAGTGCAGCCATTGTCTGTTCCCGCAAGGTGAGGTCGAGTAATGTGAAATTCCCCATTACATCAAAATAGACCATTAACTTGTCGTTCTATGGTTGTGGTTTTGGGTTTCGCTAGACATTGTACTGCCGAGTTGGTCTCGTGTTTGGATCCCGCAATCAGGTGATTTCCCCATGTGCTAACCAGTTTTACATGTATGTGATTTCTTGTTTCAGATAACGACATAATAGGTCAAGGAGGCACTCCGATATGTGTTATTTAGTAGACCGTAGAATCGGGGTATTACCGAATCTTGAAGTTTCATCATTTTGTGTTGCAATTTTGTGAATCGCTCCATTTGTTCTGGTTTAAGCACTCACAGTGCTGCTGGGTG
>OX104063.1:247815116-247858331 GCA_944474145.2 Dicrocoelium dendriticum | reverse complement strand
TGGTGAATTGATTTCGAATCAGAGAATTTTGTCGTCTGTTACACGACCCTTTCTCACACAACGTGGCTATGATCACGTCTATGTTGGGCACCTTCCTTCCTTTATTCACTGTCAATTCTCTATTAACTTGGGTACGAAAACCCCTCTTTGAGTCGCATGTTCTCAGATTCTGTGGTAACTTGGTCCACATTAGTGTGCAGCAGTTAAGAAAGAAATGCGATCTTAAGATAGTTCCTGTTTTTCGACTTGTAACGTGTTTACTCTGTTCCTTATATTGTACCTGAGGGAAGCTTGGACTAAACATGAACGTCTGAGTTAAAAATACGCTTATGAATCATATCAAACATAAGGCACATGTTAGGTTTTAGTCTACTTAACTAGAGGTGTTCTACGTTCATCTAACAGCAGCGGTCATAGTAAGAAACATTATCAGAGTTTCACATTAGGCGCTTCCTAAAGGAGTACGTTATATTTTCTATTGCCATCCTGTCACTTTTTCTCAGGTCAGAGCATAGTAATGAGTAACATTCTAATAGGGGATGAATACGGGTTATAATAGGTGCATTTTGGATTCTTTCAAGACAAAGGATTTTAGTAATAGCTCTCACAGTTTAGGGGTTTTTTGCAACAGTATACTGCACCTGTTCGGCGAAATTGTAGTAGCTGGAGCAGTGTAGCCCAAGATCCTGAATTGCGAGACATGTGCAGTGTTTTACCGTTTAGCATCAAGGAATGTGGTGCAATACTGGACCAATAGCCTATGCAGCTACACTTCACGGATGAGTTCGATTTTCAGTTGCGGAAACAGGTTTCCAGCTTGTACGGATCGGCTTGTATGTCTGCTAGGGCGCCAGTGACATTACCTGAATCATAAACAACATTGATGTCATCGGTGAATATATATGACTTGCCTTGTTGGATGACATCGAAGACGTCGTTAATTTACATCCAAAAACAAATGTCCGTAGAACACTTCCTTGGATCACGACACTTGTGTATTTTTTACTTGTGGAAGAATTGCCTATCATTTCGACTGCCTGATGTCGACCAGTAAAGTACGATGATATCCAAGAATGTAACGAGTTATTCCGAAGGTATTCGTTTTTCTTATAGGCTTTTCATGTGATACCCGGTAGAACGCTCCACGCATATCAATAAACTTGATGATCGAGAGGTTACTACGGTCACTGGAATGAGTAAGAAAGTTTGGAAATTGTACTTGACAAGTACTACATGATGGGGTTCTCAGAAGACCGTGTTGAAAAGTATTGATCACATTCCATGATTATAGGAATTCAACGATTTTGTCTTTTATTGCCATTTTCGTTGTTCTACACAGAATGGAGTTATGGCTGATGAGCCGATAGCTCGCGTGCTGTTGACGTGGGCCAGTTTTATATCTTGGTGCACACAATGCAAATTTCCACACGTCTGGAATAATCCCAGACTTCATGGATAAGATTAAAATATTTTGAAACAGTATGGGGATATCAGATCCTATGAGTTTTTAGCACGACAGACGGTGATCCACGAGGACGAGGATGAATGATCGATATGCTTGAGTTTATCAGAGTTCTTATGTTTGAGTACTCAGATTCAATAGTACTGATGTCCACAGTTTCGGTAAGGAGGTTAACCATGGTTAATATGCACGGTGCTGCGAAAAAGGATGAGAATTAGTTATTAAAAACGTCATACCTCTGAGCCGGGTTTGCAGACAGGCTGTTGTCAGGCAGCATAATGGAAGGGTGGCACATCATGTTTTACTTTGCTACTGAGATGGAATAATCTAGTAATTTTGTTTAGTTTTTGCGAGAGGCTAACTCGTTGGTCTCGTCACTGAAAGGTTTTGACGACCAATTTGTTGCCAAGGATGAGATTATTTGATTATGCCGAACTCACAGGCTAAAGTTCTATGTCTTCTTAAGTCGATATCGTTGCTCCTTCAGCCTTCGGGTTCTTTGTGACTACATAGTGTTCTGACTCGCCTTGAGGAAGGTAGGCCTACGATGCATCGGGTAGAAGATATCTAGACACGAGATCACATTTTTCTATTACAGGTCAATTGCAAGACGTGGTTTATGGGAAAGGAAATAATTATTCCAGTCTAGAGATTGCAATTTGATTGCAAAATCTTTCAAGTTAGTATTGTGATAGTCACGAAACTTATAATTTTCTTGAATGAGTTGTGACTGTATGAGATTCCTTCGAAGCAGCTTTCTGTTCTCTTGTGGTCACTCCCCGAAAGATTGGACAGGATGTACTTGCTTCTAAGACTTATGTCTTTTGTAAGGATTAGGTCTATCAGCTGTTCACACCTTGTTGCAGATGAACTTGTTTAATTAAACAAAATGCAGGAAATATTGAAACAAAAGGTAGATATTTAGAGGGGATTGTGGTAGATACCAGACGATCTCAAGCATATTAAAAACTCCACATATATTTTACTGCCTTTCCAGCTCGTCAGAAGCAGACGAGAGGACATCCGCGAGGTGATCGATATCTGATTAGCGACATAGTTGCTTATACGCCCAAATATTAAGGATGATCTTTCAAGTTTGCTTAATCAATCCAAACAGAGTCAGTAAGGCCATTTAAAAATGGTTCACATACAGTAACTGCGTTGTGCTTATTGTCCAAATATATGCGGCAACCACCACCACCACGGCGGAACATGCGACTACTGCTAAACCAACGGAAGTTTGGAATGCAAAAGTGGTTAGCAGAAGTATATTTCTTTTACCAAGTCGCCGTGACATGTACTAGGTCAGAACAGGAGAGATACAGCAGAGAACTAGGTGGTGCATTTTGTTTTCGAGAGACCGAGCATTAAAATGGAGTAACTTCACTTATTCATGTTGCGTAGGTAAGTCTACTGACTGACTGTAAATGGAAAATTCCCATTTAGACATCAAGAACAAGGCACCGAAGGTAAACAATTGTTTTCGATGAATTCCTCGTCAGACCTGTACAATCATATGGGTAAAGCGCAACGGAAGTAACCATGGTTTCGATCAGTTCAGCTGAAATTGAATCACGTGCCGACTGGGGGCATAAACCAGCAATAAACCTAAACGATAAGCGTACACTAGGGCAGAGATGTAGTCAATTGACTTCTTCTGGCCTCCGAATCGTCCACTTTTTCTGGCCATGGTAAACTGAGGGCTTCGATCAGTTTCTTTTGTGGACACAAAAGCGGTTGATACAACCGAATACTGATCGCCTCAGCTGTAGCGTGGGTACGGAGGCGCAGGCCTTTCGATTGCAGTGGCGGAACCTTGTAAAGTATGCGAAAGGCGCGGACTGGATCGACTTCGTGCCCACTATCAACCAGATGGGCCATAATAGAGCTAGTTATAGCCCCGGTACCGCCTCGACGCAACCAGTGCGGAAGGTGCTCATTAATGCGCTTTGAACTGATCGAAACCACTGTTACTTCCGTTGCTCTTTACCCATATGATTGTACATGTCTGACGAGGAATTCATCGAAAACAAGTGTTTACCTTCGGTGCCTTGTTCTTGATTGTAAATGGTTGGACAAATGGAGTGATCCAACGTAGCCGAGGAACTTGCTTGAGTACGGTCGGAATACATGCTGCTAGTTTCAGGCATAGTTGGGCTAATTTGATGATCTTTTGGAAGAAATGCAGTTAGCTGATTCATTGGGATTGGATGCTGCTTGGCCGCCGGTATACCCACAAAGGAGTTTGGTATGTATTGGATACTGAATTTGAATATTCTTTTGGACACTATATGTAGTCTTCACTCTCATTCTTTGGGTGATTGGTATGGTAGCAAACATAGTTCTTTTGTTTATTGAGCTAGAATTGGATAGATACCTAAAGGTTAGGATCTTATATAATGCCAGTTGACTGGGTCGAGCGCATTGATTAAGAAATGGATGCACGGCAGACGGATCAGAATGAAAGAACTTAACAAGGTGGGAATAATCGGTTCAACTTTGTGTTAACCGGATTGTTGATAATAATCTACCATGCAAATTGGAGTATTCAGTAAGACGTTTTCATACTTCATCTAATGGAAAAATATCCGGTATGTTCAACTTTATGAGTGTGTTCTGAGGTGTCGAGTTCCTTAACTTGGTCGAGTTAATTGAAGTGGCTTTGTTGATGTTGTTACATCTGCAGCACGCGTCAAAAGAGATACAAATTTGCTTGCGATTCATCAGCTTCCAGGGTGAAATCTGTGTGGCGCTGAAGCTGTTCATGTCCTCAAAGCTTGCGCAATCTGTGACAATGATAGGCTGAGAACTTAACGGTGTCTATATCATTCTATGGATAAGATCGGAGTGAGCACTAATTCTGTCGGAGTATTATTTGTATTGGTAAAAAATGTCTAGATGGGTGACATTGTTACTGAAGGTCGACTGTGTTGTTAGGCAGTAAACTGTAGCAGCGGAGCCGTCCAGGTCAACTACCCAGTGAACAATCGTGTGTATATCCTCACATCCACCTCGTAAACCAGTTTGCGGGGGGTCGGGTGCGTCAGTTCGTTTATTTGGAACAGGCGCATACATCTATCAGGTGGTGTCATATACCGTATGAACAATTTCGCACGCAGTTTTCGGGTATTTCGGAAGCAAGGGGCATGTGTAGTTTAAGATCTTAATTCTTTATTCGGAAGGCAAAGCACATTTCATTTTGGAGCCAAGCGGTGTCTAGTTGTAAATGTTTCAGCTTCTTCTGAGGTAGCCTAACTGGGACAAACACTACAACCGATAATCGGTTTAGATACTTTTGTAGAAAGCACGGAACTAAAGTTACCAGCAATAAGAAGGTGGTCGGATGACGGAATGGAAAGTGGATTGGTTAAGTGGAAAAGTGATTCAACAATAGGAAGCAGGGGCCTAAAAGCTGCCAAGCGTTCTCACAAATCCTGCACATTTATTTGTTTGCTGTAATCCAGAGCATTCTGTTGTCCTGTGTGTTGCTGTGAGTGGGATTATTGGCGCATCATGTGACCGATGTGGTAGTTTGGTTTGTGGGACTTTGCTTTCACATGGAACACTTGTTTACGGCTGTCATGAGATGGAGGTGCTTTTCTCACACATGATTTGCAAGCGACTGAGGAGCAAAGATGTCAGCTGGACAAGAGTAAAATAGAATATTACCCGTAGGCAAAATAGTCACAATGTTTAACTATTCTCTAACCGCTGGTCTTGTAGCCATAAATTGGATGAGATAGAACAAAAAATTAAGCAGTTAGCTGCTCAGACTAGATTTCTCTGTCCAGAGTAAACGGCTATTCTACTCGTCAGGTAGAGAACAACACTGGTGCAGAAGTGCAATAGACTGGCAGAGATTGTAGAGAGAGCGAATGCCGCTAGATCTGCCTCACTGAACCAAGAGGAATTACAGCCTCGAGTTAGATGTACATCTAACTCCAATTAGGAACAGAGCAGCCATGCCGGGAATGCGAACAAAGATCAAGAGTTGGGCACCCCAAACATGGGTACCGATTTCACTGTAGGTGGGGCGCTAGCAAAGATCCCCTAGAACAAAATACCTTATCAACACCTCGTGGCATATGAAACACTGTTGGGGGGGAGGCAGCATCATGCGCGTCCATTGTGGCCATTCGCATGACAAGGCTCCATTAACCATAGCCTCGATCGCTGTCAAACTGAGAGTCACCAATACAACAAATGGACCTAGTGTGTCACTTGTTGTATCAGCAAAGTAGAATGCAAGACAGTATGAAATTTCTATTACTGTTATATGCCCAAATGTGTCTGAATCTGAGCGAAGTCAATCAAGGACAAGTTTCATGACGACCAGAAATATTGGGACATCACCTGTCAACTACCGAGGATTTGATAAGAATCTTTTGATTCTGCTCAGTCGCTCGTAGGTCAGCCGCGCAGGTCAGGGTGAGATTGAAGCGCGCTAATTTGCCGACCAACCAATGGCAAGCAAGTCTACTATATTTACTCACCCAGGCATGTCTGGGGGTGTGAATACGACGTGCGGACGCATAGCGGTGCATGCGGCCTTGAAATATGTTAATTACCCCCGGCGATTTTGACACCGCTCAGTTCAGATTGGGTCTCTGCCGACGTTTTTGGCTGGTGGTTTGCAACATCTCGACAGCAGTGCATAATGCATTGGCTACCGTGTTCAAATGTTGGTGGCGCTTCGACAGTTGCTTAATGTTATCCCAGCAAATGATAAAAGGTTTAGTTTCAACGCTGTTGTTTCGACGATGCATGTCCACACAGGCAAAGGTATAGTGCATTGCAGGTACAAGTGTTAAAGCCCGACGATTCGGTGAATCCTCTTACATTCGTTCGCTTGTACCTGAATACCTTGGACGTGCATTCCATCATATTTACGGATGAGGCCATTTTCCGTCTGCATGGTACACAGAAGCAGCATGTTTGGGCCACCAATAACCCACGGCAATGCATCGCTTCCCGTGTGCAACATGGCACGCAGCTCATGGCCTGGGTTGGACTAACAAGTTGAACAATCATCGGACCTTTCTTCTTTTCTCAAAATGTGACGGGTAAGTTGTGTAGCAGAACTAATACATCACACTTCTTAGCCTCTTCATACAAAGAAATGTTGCAGACGTGGATGATTCCGCGGTTGCATGTGGAAGGACTGTTGATTACGGTTTGGTGGCAGCAGGATGGTGCACCGGCCCATTCAACACCAACCGTGCGTCAGTTCCTGGACGACACATTCTGTCATCGATGGATTGGTCGGAGATGACCAATTGAGTGGCCTGCACGTTTACCGGATATAAATCCCCTTGATTTCTTCCTTTGGGGGATACATGAAACGAAGAGTTTATAAAGTGAAAGCCACGTGTGTGGAAGAACTGGAGCGGAGCATCGTGAAAGAATGTCGCGCGATATCGGTTGACGCATTGCAGAAGGTTATAGCCAACAGCATCCGGCGAATGCTGCTGTGCCAGCAAAACGGCGGTGGGCATTTCGAGCATCTACTGCGTTGATTGTTATACTTGGTTTATGTACTGCATTTCAATACCCCTTTCGCATAACCATTGCCTTCAGGACTAAATCGCTGCTATGGCTAATGGTGCCGATATTGCGTCAGTGTGGAGGGAATATTGTGGGAGTTGCCTGAAGAGAACAAGACGTTAACGTGAGCAGCGTACACGGAAAAAATCGTTGTACATATAGATGGGCTTCAGCGCCGAAAGGTCTGGTTGGCCGACAGGGTTGGGGTGATTACACTGGCTAGATCGTAAATAAAGATACCATGGCATTCCACATAGCCCGTCAATGCGTCGGCTAGAATTTCTTCCATAACTTTGGCGAACACCGGGAGAAGATTACAGGGCGGTTATTGGCAGGCTCGTACCGACTTGCTCCCTTGTGAATAGGATTGATGAAACCTTGTTTCCACTTCGACGGAGCAATGTTGCAGTCCAGAGATGGCTGAAATAATCCGGCTAGGTGCGTGATTGTTACCTTTAGTGCTTTTAAGGTGGATATTGTCCACTCCAAGGGATCTGTGTGTACGCAAGGATAATGGCATTTTCAGTACCGTTTCCGCAGGGAATGTTACGCCGGATCAAACTGCTAGTTTGTGAACTTGTCCTCACGCACCAAGTGCACAGAGTCGTTCGCCTGAGTTGCGTACACCGTCCAATTTTCTGAACTGCGATTGTTACTCTAACCATGCCAAGTCCGGTCCCTCAAGGCCATATAATTTCGTGTTCGCGCACACCCTTCTACTAGCTCTACTCTCGCTCTCTATCATATAGAAATCTTTTTCATTTCATACCATTCAAACTTAACATCATCCTACTCTCCTAATTTCATTTACTTCCCCCCCAAATACCACTTCTTAAACATTAAACCTTTCCTTTATTCATCATTTCAATCATTCCACAACAATTTCAATCAACTTCCCCTCACCACTCACTAAAATATCCCATTACTCCACCCCAATCTCAAACACAATTCCTACCAACACCCCCCCCCCCTATCCTCTCACTATCGACCATTCCACCCCTTCCTCAAACCCTCACCCAAACCTCAATCACAACCACCAAACCCCCAAAACCCATCTCTCATCTCTCCATCTCTCCCCCCCCATACCCTCCCCAAACAATCACCATACCCCCTAACCCCCCTAACCCCCCAACTCCCTCTATCCCCCCCCCCAATTTAACCACTCCCCCAATAAACCCCTTTCCCTATCCTTTCTAAAACTAATAACCCCCCTCCCTCAATCCTTCCACAAAACATCCTTCTACTCCACACCACAAAACCCCCTACAACAATCAACCCCTCCAAAACAAAATCCACTTATTATATAATATACTTACAACCAAATCTTCAACTACCTCGATTACCACTAAACCCAAAAAATCAAATATATTAATAAACCAAAACATCCCACTTACCTCAATCCTCCCCACCACAAAATAACACCTACTCCCCACCTCCCAACATCCACATCCATACTATCTTAATCACCCACCCATTCCAAAAACTACCTTCAGTCGTACCAATCTTAACCATATCCCCTGAACAAAAATCTAACTTTGTTCCCACAAACTACAAATCACAGTGCCCATGACACCTCCTCATGCTACAGCACGATCTTATTCCAACACCCCCCAGACCCAGCCCTCCTGTGTGCAGTAAAATACATGCTAGACCGGCTTGCCACCATTGGCGCGCGCGCGCGCTCGGCAAATTAGTGCGCTCCAACCTCACCCTGACCTGCGCGGCTGACCTACGAGCGACTGAGCAGTATCGAAAGACTCTTTTCAAATCCTCGCTATTTGGAGTCCAAACAAAACCGTCTCAGACACCACCATTGTCCAATGCGGGCGCGCGGCGCAAGGTGCACTGGCTGAGCTCCGTTTAGTAAAGTCTTAATTTTTTGTTCATTGCAGTCAGCTGACAATCCAGATAAGTCAACTGCCTATCCGGAAAAGCACCAGACGGCCGTTTCGCCCTATTGGGCTCGTCAGTGGTGCGTATCCTTCGGTCATCTGCATGGCAGGTGCCTGCATGGCAGTGGAGGATGGGTCGGGCTATATCGCATTCAGCCGACAATTCGTGATGGTCGGCTACCGTCCTCCATGGCGCAGTTGCACAAGCTTCGGGCTAGTTGGCACAAGCTACTAGCAGTCATGGGTTCGATCCTCCGTAGAGGACCGAATGATGCGCACCACTGACGAGCCCCAAT
The DNA here is from genome assembly GCA_944474145.2 of Dicrocoelium dendriticum. Lineage (NCBI taxonomy): Eukaryota > Metazoa > Platyhelminthes > Trematoda > Plagiorchiida > Dicrocoeliidae > Dicrocoelium > Dicrocoelium dendriticum. Next base: position 247,849,137 of record OX104063.1, on the reverse strand, counting down.
AGGGCGAAACGGCCGTCTGGTGCTTTTCCGGATAGGTAGTTGACTTATCCGGATTGTCGGCTGACAGCGACGAACAAAAATACTCACAAAAATCCTTCTACACATAAGTAATATAAAGTCTCAATTGCCGTCCATTTGAGTTGGACCACGCTAGTCTCACGCTAGTCTCACAGTTTTCCTACCCAGCTCCGAAGGCGTGGGTATTCTGCGCGTAACTGTTTTCAGTCGCTTCGCTATACCGAATTTTATTGACTGGTAGCCTCTGGCCACGCAGTGCTACGTGGATGCAACTGCGATGATTATCGGATGATAGCCTTTGCAGTACGAAGGAAAGCTTCTGCACTAAGGATTTAATTGATTTCGTTAAGGATGTAAGCGATTGTTTTAAGGATGTTAGCAAGTGAGAAATGTTATATTATGATGCGACAACTCCGTCACCAAATTCGACCCACTACGGTGATGCACGACTAATCCAACTAATAGTTCATTTGGGAGAAGATGTGAAAACCATTCTCTTTTAAGCCACTCGTCTCCGTACCCCTGATGTACTGTACGCTTATTTCCAGGTGTTTCGTAGAGTGCCGGCCAGAAACACAACTGAAACTCGGATGCTCTCTGTCCACAGTGTTCCCGAGCTACAAACTCTAAGCGAACTAGAAACCAAAACGCATGTCTGGAACAAACGGCACCTCATCCGCGAAGTAGCTGCACTCAAAAAGGTGATGGTTAATTCTATCTCATAGTTTCCGTTATTGCCTAAATACAGAGGCAGCGGTCCACGACTGAAAAAAACTAACCCCGCATGCCAAACCCATGGTGGAAAAGGGGATGAAAACTTGGCTTAGATTGGGCGAGAAGCTGCCATCCGAAATACATAGAATGTCAAGGAACACCAAGCCACAAGTCGGGAAGACGCTGAAAAGGTGCAGAGGTTGCATGCTCCCGTCAGTCTGCTGCTCAGAACCCGGATGCAATCAAAACACTTCGCCAGATGAAGGTTGTCTAGATTTGCGGACCCCATCTAAAGCTTAGAACTATACATGCCAACCAGGAATTGCAACATGGCTTGCGATTTCTATAAACAAAAAGCTACCGACTACCGTTCACACAATGGTCTGCATTACCACTCATCTAGAAGCCGCAACTAAAATCTACTGCTAAATTCTGAGGCCCTCACCTGCTTGTATTCGAAAGCTCAAGGATTTTTCAGCGACTTAACCGAGCTTTGTACTATTCAAGCTTCCACTCATTGGGATGTCGTTGTGGTATCTGTAACAATGTTTAATACTGGTCACTGATGCCGAGATCGTCCTATTCTTTCGGACTCACACGAATCGATTGATTAAGGAGAGGAGGCGGAACGCTCTTGTATCATCAATCCGATCTGCATATCGATATCATCGACTATACAGGCACTCGAGTTGTTGATTTCCTGTGGTGACGCCTCCATTTGAAACATGATATGTGCTTAGTAGAAATAATTTACTGCCCACCAACATCCACCATGGAAATGGATCAATGCCCGCCGTATTCTATGAAACGATTCCTGGCGCAGTCATAGAGTCATGTCCTTTAGGTGGGGAACTAGAGTATACACGCAATCAAAATCCCAGCTTCGGTCAGTGAGCAATTCGAAGCTGAGTTGCAAGAACTAATCACCCATATACCGCCATACAACCACATCACTGCTCTCACGAGGCTCAGAACTGGCGACGAACTTATGTCATCGACCTTGTGTTCATCAACGCTGTTAACATAACTGCACCGCTAGGCCGTAGCGACCACGCGACGCTGCCCTTCCGCTGCATCTCCTGGACGGTATACATTAGTGATAAAGCAAGGAAGTTCAGGTCGGAAATCATTACGGTACAATTTTGACCTGGTCAAAGAAACTAACTGATCACTTGTAGCTGAACAACTTCCAACCTCGCCTGTTACCAATTTGTCACCCTGGTCAGCGGTTTAGTGGGGAATGCGTTGGTAAACAGTATTTGGACCGATGCAGTTGAAGGATTTCCTGAGAAAGTGGGCAATAAATTGCGTGATCCTAAGCTATTCGGCTTGGCGCACTTATAAAGCCTATCCGGATGCGCAGGTCTGGGATGTCTAGATAACTCAGCGAAATCAGTGTGTCAAATTGGTCATCGATGACCAACTCAAACACCAAGAGTACTTTGCGACGAAATTAAGCACTAATCCGGAGATGCTCTACTGCCACGTAAATATGCTCCAGAGAGTGCAGCTCGAGATTCCAGTTCTACCTGCAGTAGATAAGCTAGCGTTCATTACAAAAATGCAACGAAGGCGCTTCGGAAACAGTTTTCTCAGACTTTCCAAGGTGAATTCTCGCCTCACCATTCCATGACACAACTCCCTCAATCCTTAGGATTAAGCCACGTTTAGCCAGTGCCTCCCATGTGAAGATAACGCTACTATCCTTATGCGTGCACAGCTGTTCTGGTGTGGGCAATATGAGAGGAAGACACTAAAAGCGGTCGCCATGAACCTTGCCGAACTGTTGGCCTGGTTGTTACAAGGAAGGCCTAAGGGAATGCAGGTTCCGATCGTGTGGTCATAGGGTTAAGTTAGTCCTATGTTCAACATTAAGAATCTTGCGAAACGTTCCAGCTCCCAATCTTTTCAAAAATTATGAGAAGTAAAACCGCAGAGGCGCTCATGGGACACCTTGAGAGCAACAACAGAATATGCCACGGCAATATGGATTCCTCCGAAATCTGTCCTGAATCAAAAAGTTTTACTAGTCTGAGCAATCTGGACTAAATCAGGTGACGCCAGACAAGGAGTTGATGTCTTATACCTGGACTTGTCTAAAGCATCCAACCGTCTACACAACCGAATGCTTCTTTAAAAACTTCCAAATTTTGGTATCGGTGACACTGAGCTGCATTGGATAGGCCAATCCCTGATTCAATATTAACTGAATGTGGGAGTCAGCAGATCAATGACCGACCCAACCGAACCCAGTGTGGTGTGCTCAAGGATCGGTGATGGGACCATGTTTATTCCTAGTATTCCTCGACGATCTTGCTGCGGCGTTCCAGATTTCTTACTATTCTGACGACGTCAAGACCTGCTATGACGTCTAGACAGTGAACTACCACGCTTTGTCGTTAGAAAACCGTCTGCGATTTGAGCTGACGGAATGCAAATTGCTGAGCATATGTCATTGATGTACTCATGCTTGTCGACTGGTAGAGCAGCAGCTGTTACAAGCTACCGCGGGAAAGTGACCTTGTTTAATCATGCAGGACAACCATGGCTGCTGGAAAGAGGACGAGAAGGCGTCGAGAATAGGCAATCACAAATTGGCCTCTTTCAAAAGACGTTCGCAAATTTCGAGCTATCCATGTTGACACATATACTAAACGCGTACCTAAGGCCCCACGTGGAGTACGCTATCCAGACCTGACGAACTTAGAGTAAAATGATGCTGGAGCATTCTCACTAAGTAAAGCAACGAAATCGTCAGCAGACTGTTTCACTTCTCTTAGCAACGCAGACTATAAGCCATGCGCTTGTACAGTGGCAAATACTGGCGCGTGCGAGGAGACATTATTATGGTGTTGCAAATACTGACAAACCCAAATCAGGCATGTCACAATCCGTTGCAAGCCAGCCGCTACACAAATCCAAGAGACAACCAGCTCAAACTGACCACAAACACAGACGACTTGATTGTCGACAAAAGGTTTCCCCCCCCCCTTTGGGTGCCTAGACCGTGATATGCTGTTCCTTCCCAAGTTATTTTCCCTCTTATATTAACTCATTTAAAAACGATTGGACCACACTCTATCCAACTTGTATAACGCGACACAGCATGCTTCCACCGAAGGACGAAATAATGCAAAGTGTGCTCATCAGCTCTCTCCGTTAAATATCGGGTTGCAGACCAGCATATGTGTTAATGTGAGTCAAATCAAACTAGCATTTCAGTTTTTCCTATCACTTTAAACATTTAGTTTATAATCCCCACTCAAGTCACCCTCCGGGATTTGTCAAGCAATCACTGTTTTTCGTTACAAGTAGTGTTCATTGCTTTGTAATCATGAATGCGCATTCAGAAATCTCATGCCACTGATTACGCAATATACACTCTAATCAAGCCTAACCTATCTGCCATAATCTGCCAAAACTGTCACATTTATGTAAGGCGAGCGAAGCTCCTTTATTTCAACGGGACTTATGCTCTGTAGGTGTAATGAATACTACAGGCATATTCGTTAATCCATATATGGATACCAATAATTGCGTGGAGGAAATTTAATTTCCTTATATATTCATTCAAGCTTACCTTGAGTGGTAAGCGAGGAGAAGGGTTTGCTGCACTTTCTTGAGCACCCTGCCTACGAGCATAAAATAGATGAGACGGACAGGTTTCATTGTTATTCACGTTTTAGATGACCAAATATTCAAGCCACAGATCATCACACTCTGACTGCAGTCCGTTAAATAGTAGTCAGCAGAAGCGACGTTCACAGAGCAGCCATAATAATAATCGGAATAAATGTATTTGCCTTTTTCTTAGTTATCTGATATTTTGAGTTCAGCCGTTGAATTTTGAAGTTATGGGCTATTTCAGAAAGGTTAATGGTAGTTGTGGACCGGAGTAGCATCCAGTCCCCATGGGACAATCTCCCATAGCTCAGTGGTTTAAGCTGCTAGTTAGTTGGCATCTGCCTCTAGTAGGCATGCGTTCTATCACCAGTAGATGACCGGGAGAATGTACACCAGTGACGAGCCCCTATAGGGCGAAACACATATGGTGCTTATCCGGACTAGGCTGTGCTGTGTAGCTTGTGTGCTACTGGGATAAAACAAGCGTAAAATCCTCCTACTCATTAGTAATATCAGTATAGCCTGTCCGCTTTGTCCCCTTTGAATGGTAGCTAGGCAAATACCTTCGCTTCAGAGACAAAGGTTGCATAAGCTGCGGACTGGCGGTTCAAGCCGCTGGTGGTCATAGGTTCGAGTCCTGAAGGATCCGATGGATGCGCACTACTGACGATGCCCAACAGGCTGAAACTGCAGTCGAGTGCTTTTCCGGGCATGTGGACGACTATCTGATTCGGAAACTTGCCGCGGTGAACCTCACTTAACTCTGCTTAATCGTTTTAGCGTTTTTGTAGCGTGCTATGAATCTGTCGGAATACCTGTTTCGCGTATAGTTGCGCATACAGGTTGTATCCAACTGTTTACGGTCTCATCGGAGCAGATCTTAAGGGCTCTCACAATAGTGGTGCGCAAAAGCGCTTGTTTGTAGTTAATCGGACAGAAACTGTTGAAGTTTTGCTGCTTTTCTGTACAAGTCGGCTTGCGGCGCACCGATCGAGTTATCCTATCGTCTGGATTTCTTTCCAGGCTCACATCTAAGAAATGGTAGATGTGGTCTGTTTAGCTTTCCATCATAAATTTGGTTGAGGGATGGCACTAATTCAGACGGTGATCTTGATTTAGACGGTGACCTAGAATCGCAATAAGTGCAGATCAAAAATTCCTTAGTTTCTGCCAGTATCGACACTTGTGAAGTTGTCCGTCACCCACCGAATAATTGGATTGCCGCCGTCTTTTCGTTTATGGACAAACACCGCTTGATTCCGTCGGATTCCGGACACAGTGATGAACGCTACTTCCTGGGTTGAGAGTTGCGTAGGAGTCTGAGACTGGACCTCGAAGCCTGGTGGTGCGAACGTACTAGCGAGATGGAGCCTGCAATTTCTCTGGCAATACGGGAAAGATTTTCCATCTCATTCGAGATACTGAAGGTGTTCTATCTAGTGTAAGTGAAACAATACGCGAAGAGGATAGCTACTTATTCACCAATCTTCAACAACGGTTGCAGCGATGAGCCGAACATTTTGGCTCGTAGTTTTGTTTGCCCCCATCTCCATCTGTTACCTATGGCGCTCACACTGGTGCTGTGTGGTGTACCCCCACTGATCCTCCTTCTTTCCATGAAATCGGGCAGGAACTCCGGCACATGAAGCGTTATAAAGCCCCGGCCCTCAGGGTTTTCCTCCAGCTCTATTTAAAGATGGTGGCACTTCGCCGTTTCCAGAATTATCTGCTTTGTTTTCGAGTGTTTGGTCGAAAGAAGAAGTTCCATCATCTTGGTGTTAATCGATAGTCGTACCCATCTTCAGAAAGAGCCTGCGCACAATCTGCTTAATTCCAGAGACATACGTTTATTTCCCGTCGTTTGAAAGCTGCTGATGTCCAGCATACTACACAGGCTATCCAGAAAGCGCGAATCATTGCAGCGAGAAGAAAAATCTGGGTTTGGTTTTGGCCGCGGCTGAGTAGATCAAATATTCACACTCCGTCAGGTCCTCGAGCTCCACCATGTTAACAGAAGCCAATGATTCCGGTGTTCTCGGATTTCTGTGCAGCCTTCAATTCTGCGGATCGGACGGTACTATGGAACTGTCTACTGAGAAACGGGGTCCCCGAGAAGTTTGTGTTCATACTGTTCGCTCTCTATGGTTTGACCTCAGGCAGCGTTAGGGCTTTTGGAAACTTTTCGCCTTCTTTTGTGGTCTTCAGTGGAGTTCGACAAGAATGCCCTATCTCTCCAGTGCTTTTCAAGTTTGCCATTGAGGATGTTCTAAAGAACGCTTTGGGCGATTTGTTGAACGCTGGCCTTGATCTTCCCCCAGGTAGTCGGTTTGTTGTTTTGGACTATACTGATGAGATCGTCTTGCTGGGTGACGATCCACACGCCGTCCAACTTGTACTAAACCGCTTGGTGGTTAAAACATCAAATTATGGTATGTACATTTTGCCATCCAAAGGCAAGGCTCTCTTTCAAGACTGGAAGGTGCCTGTGCCTGCAATCACTCATAGTGGAGAGAATTGGAGATTATGGAGCGCTTTTCTACTTGGGAAGTTGCATCACTGTTGGCGGAGGTGTTGGAGAGGAGAATTGAATGCGCATCTCAAGAACACGCCTCACTTTTTCCAGGCTGGGGCACCTGTGGCGTCGCCACGACATTCGTCTTCCCATCACAGGGCGGGTCTATTGTGTAACTGTTCGTGCTGTACTGTGTTGCACGGATGCGAGACCAGGCCCGTACGTAAAGACAACTTGTGCAGACTATCCGTCTTCGCGTACCGCTGTCTGTGGTCCACTGCCCGTATGTGGTGGCGGAACCAGGTAAGCAATAGGGAGTTAGAGTGCGTGTCTCTGGACGAGGAAGCCACTCGATCGAGGAGCTCGTCTCACTGCATAAACTGCGGTGGCTACGACATGAATTGCGCATGCCTGTTCAACGTTACCCGCCTTGTGCGTTTTTGCGATTGCTGGATAGAGCTGGAAGAGACGGTGTGGTGGACAGCCCGCAACTTGGAGAAGCCACATGAAAACGCTGACGAAACAGTTGGCCACGGCCGGTTGTTGTCGACTACCTGGTTGGGGTCCGAGAGATGCGGATACTTGCTGGTTGAAGACATTGGAAGCCATGGCTCAAGATGGATATCGATGATGATAATGTGAATCGGTCTGTTGCGGTGTCCCTTCTTCCTCCCCATAAACAAACAAACTGAAAAAATTGCAATTGCAATTGCGGTGAGTGGCAAACAAGAAAAAAACTATTGTTGTTATTGTTATTTTCTGTTATTCATACTGTTTCCTATTCAGCCATGAATCTGATGGCACGATATCTGCACAACAAATTATATATATATATAACTATACATATATTTACATATATAATGACTGCTTCTCAACCCATGTAAAGTCGTGGTTCATTGTTCAGTATTCACTCAATGAATAATAAACTGGGATCCTTATAATGTTATTTCGGATCTGTAGGCTGCAACTATAATTGAGTTTTCTCGAATGGCGATACCGAAGCAAGTGATAACCCAGTGGCTTAGGATGAGAACCACTTGTCCCATCTATCCCAAATTTCATTGACGAATACTAAATGAGAGGTTAACGCAATACGAAAAGTGTGGGTGCATCTGCTTTGGGTTATAGAGAGCTATTAAGTAAAACAACAGATTCGGTGGAGGTTATCTGTCTAATATGTTGGGTTGGGCAGAGTGGAGCAGCCTTTCAGCATGGTTGCGAACTACATGCTGCAGGGAGGCGGCTTTGCTCTAGGGAGTTCTGAATTTTACTGGCTTCAAATAAAAGCACGCTTTTATAAATAGGTCATTTGCTTTTATCAGAGCCAATGGTGGGAATTCCGTTGAACATGCGTAATGCGTGTAATTATACTAAAAACCAAGGGTTATTGAATTTGTTTGGTTAGAGAATAGTAGTGGCGCGCATGCATGGTATTCGGGCGGGCACTGGGGAATGACTTTTTGGTTGAAACCCCTGAGTGATGTCCAAGTATCAAGTAACGCTCACAAAACAAAGCGAAAACAAGACCCTACAAGCAAAACATTTGTTTTCAATTAAATCATTCACAGCCCTGTACATGAAAATAAGGTAATGTAAGGTTGTAATGGTTTGCGTAACAAGCAATCAATTAAGTAGATAAATTAATGCGTGAACATGATGCCAATCAACTAATCACCTGATTGAAGTCAGGTGCTCTTTCCGAGTGCAGTTACTTTTTGCCTTTCGGACAAATGATTTTATGTGACATTATGCAAGTGGTGGAGCAGTACGCTATCGGGCGTGTCCCCAAGTTTCGGAACGTGGAATGTCTTCTATCTGGAGGTAACTATGAATAAGTATTGTTTGTTTTACAGACGAGATAATTAATCAACCACTGACAAACAGTAACAACGTCTTAGAGGGTAGCTAGTTCCGCGCATGTCATTTGGCTCTCCAACAAACACCGCAAAAACTGGTACGGCGTTCTGTCAAAGCCAATGTGACCATCTATGGGGTCACTGATCACTCACTTCTGTAACCAAAGATAAGTACCTAACGAAGGACGGAGGTACAACCTTGTTGTTATTTTTGTCGGCTTCTATGTAGATCACTATCGAACACTAAGAAGGCGGATAAGCCACCAGGCTAACAACAGTCATCGTATTTCGCAGCTACTCCAATGTTGCAGAAAACGGGTTATGACCTCTGTGCTGCTATAATCGGGCTATTCGGAGGCGCTGAGTATTTTGTTACAACTCGAAGTCGGGTCACCGACTCCCGATGATTTGTGATATACCTTAAGCACTCCTCTGTCTTGCGGGGCACGTCCTTATGACTCAAATCTCCAGATGTGGTCCTCTGAGACAACCCTTCCTAAACCTGAGTAACCTGGAAGCCATATATCTAAGCAATACGTGAACATGACCATGGGTAAACCTGCTATGTATCTAAGCTCTCTGTCTTTCCTTTCCTCGGCAAGGTACTCGCGAATGACTCCGTTATACCATGCCTTACCGCACCACTCGCAACATGCTTAGTTCCACGTTTGTTGAATTCGCCGGTGCTTGGTGATAAGCTTCTAACACTCAGTCTCTGACGACCTGCCGCCTTGAAGAGCACTTCGAACTGTATCGAGCAATAGTTCAAGACCTTCCATGTATTAATCACTTGTAAAGACAGTAGCTTCCACTTCCTCTTTCCAAATTCAAGTTGACGTATTCAAATTTAAGTCACTGAGGTAAATGATATCACAGATAGACCATGCCCGCATTCTAGAAACAAGTACCAACAATATATTTTGCTTCACTGAGAATCGCTTACAGAACTCTAGCCAGTTATATGGTTGACATCACTTTCCGCTTGATTCCGTGGTGTATTCATACTATGTTTATCCGGAGACGCAACTGCTGAAGTCGCAGTCTTGGTCGGTGTGGAAATCGCGTTGAGTGCGCGCGCTGAGACTGCACCAGTTAATTAGAACCCAGTTAATTGCCGACTTTTTGCAATTCGACTAGTCCGCTCTGTACTATCGTCCAGTCGCGAGACTACCAAAAGCGGCTTTTGTGTCATAGTGGCGTATGCCCCACGGATTGCAGTCTGAACTCAGCGAAAGAAGAGTTCTACCGTCAACTCTCCGACCCTCTCCACAAAAGCGGCGCAAGTGGTTTGTGTTGCTCTCCAGGGATATAAACGCACTGATTGGTAGGGTCGAGGATGATAAAAAGAACAACCGTGGTCTGCATGGCCATCGTAATAGCAGGATCGACACTGAGCTCCTCTTCTACAGCTATGTTCTGATCTAGGCTTATTCCTATCGTGTACGAAAGTTTGGTGCTCCTGACGCCAACGCATCACCTGACGACGCTTTTCAACTTGACAGACATGGACGAAGATTGATGACATTGTCATCAGGCACAGTTGGGGAGGCTGTATATCAACTTGTTCTCAGTTTACTTATGAACATGTACTTGTATGTGCTAGTTGTGCTGCCTTATGGTGGAACCCAACAGCGTGGTCGAAACGGCCTGAAGTAGACACGCTTGTTGCGCCAAATATTATCAGTGCCTTTCGGAATGCACTCACTTCTAACCTGAACAGCACCCCATTCCCTTATTTTGAGGCGCAATTTAAAAGCGTCCGGGATCGGTGCAAAAGTCTACCGGCGTCCTCTTCGATTTCACTAAACACACCTACAACCGATGGATTTTCGCCCTAGCTGTCCAACTGATGAAAAACTACCGAACAATGCCTGGTGATATTTAGAATAACTCATTGAGCCCAGCTGCCAATGCAGAGCTCAAGCAGATGCTCAGGGAGGATCGAGAAGCCTGGTGGAGGCAGCGTTTCATTGAAATGGAGCAAGCTGCATGTCTAGGGATTTTCCGCATACTCTTCTCTCCTATCCGATCTACAGGTGATAACGATTCAACCATCAGCGTATTGGTCTATGTTGCCAGCCATGAACCCATTTACAATCGCCAATGTCGATTTGTACTTTGGGCAAAGTCCTTTGGACATCAGTTCCTCTGGCCACCATAGCCCTCGAGTTGTCATCTTCGTATCCACCGTGCTCCATAATGTCTAAGCACCACCCCAACAACTGTGGCTCAGGTTGCCTGTATGGCACTTTCACCACCAATCGCCTGGTCCCGGCCAAAGGTCTCCTGCTCCTTTCAAATTCAAAGTCCCCCCTCGAGAGGTTCAGATCACAGAAGTCATCCAAGCTGATGGGGACTTAGCTGATATCGTGAACATCTTCACAAAAGTTGACTAAACAGACCACGCAAAATACAATGATCAACCTTTCGTGCGTTGCGTCCAAATTGCTAGCCTCTCTGCTTTTACGGAGGCTCATTGGAGTACGCAAATAGCACATACATGAAGAACAGGCTGAGTTTCACTCTGGTCGGGCCTGTGCTGATCACATCTTTACGATCCGCCAGACGCTTGAGCACCGACTTGCTTTCAGCCAGCCTCTCATCGTTTGTTTTCTGGACGTACGTGTAACATTTGATTCAGTTGACTGAGCTGTTCTCTGGAGTAGCGTGCTGAGTAGTGGCGTGCCCATGAAGTATGTTAACCGAAATCAAACCATTTAATCTCTAACCTCTGACAGAGTACGAGAACATACTGCGCGGGTTACGGATTTCTGTTTCACAGTTTGGAATGAACTTTGCTCTTTACAAGTGCAAAGTTTGCCTCTAGTACCAGTTAGAAGCTACTCACACCCTCACTATCGCCAACTCTTTTTGGTAGTAGACGACAAGTGTGTTTATGTTTGTAGTTGCATTAACGTTAGCGGACTAACAGATGATATCAAGTTGCGCATCTCAAAAGCCACAGTAACATTTACTAACTTCCAACATCTTTGGCTCCGATGAAATGTCAGCCTTTCACCAAAAGGTGGAGTTGCCAATGCCCCGATTCAAACAGTGCTCCTGTGCGGTTGCGATACCTGCCCTCCGGAAGTGAACTGATTACTGGTTGGTTCGGCGAAGCCGTACGCGCCCTAACGTGTACCCTGGTTGCGGATCGGGAATGCCTTCCTCTCGAAGGTAACTATGAATAAGTCTCGGCTGTTCGCAGAAGAGATGAATAAGCAGTTAGTGACAATCATCGGCAGCCTTCTAGAGCGTGAGTGGTTCTGGACTGCTCACCACCAGCGCTTGTAAGACGTTGTGTCAAAGCCAATCTGACCAGCTACAAGGTCAATGACTACACAAATCTGGTCACAGACTTGAGTACTTAATGGAGGGTGGATGAAAAATTTCGAGGGCAGCCGGCTTCCATGAAGGACTATGAGCCACCCGGCTTTCAACAGCCTTCGTGCTTCGCGGCAAATTCGTTAATCCAGAGAATACTGGCCTCCTTGCTGCTTCACTCGGGTTCTTTAAGCGCCCTGAGTGATTTGCCTCTACTCGAAAACCGTTTTATCCTCACCTAGATAGCCGGCTCTCAACGGTTCGCGGTAGATGTTAACCGCACAGCTGCCTTGCTGGTTGGGTTTTTCATTATCCAAGACTCCGGGTGAGGTCACCCAAAGAAACCCTGTTCTTTGGCCTGGGCAACCGGGAATCACCATGCCTGCACAACCTATGGATCTATGTCTCAACCATCCTTCGTTCGCTCTCTCCACGCTCGCTCTATCTGCTCTCATTGTCTCGAACTGCTCTCCTAGGCCGAGGTGCTGGCGGCTGAACGTGCTAAATCATGTTTTACTGCACCACCATTTAACTACTTTATTCCATGTTTTTTCATCCTCATTCGTGGTCTTCACCCTCCGTTTTCGACTTCACAACGCCGTGCCAACTTGGGCGAACGTTCTCGCCATGCGAATCAGGAGCCTAGGTCCGCAGATACGACAACTCGTGTTGATAAGCAATTTCTAGCACCCCGTTTCCTATTCAAGCTAATAATGTTCAAGCTTCGTACACTGATGCAGATTGGATCACAGGCATCCCTTGCTCGCACTCTAGAAACTACAGCCATCAATAGCTACTTTCACGGCCAGACCCGTTTACAGGACTCTAGCACGTCGATACGATTATTTTCTCCGACTGCGAATTTCACTGGCATTATTGCTTTGCACCTATCTGGAGACTTAACCGCCGAAGCAGCTGGTTATGCTGGCGTGGAGGTTGCGTTGAGCCCACCTGCTGAGGCCACGCTACTAGACTGAAATTTTGTCAATAGTCGACTATGCTATATCCGACTTGAAACCCCAGTAGGACTGTCCAGGCGCGAAGCGAGCAGATGCTGTCTGTTCATGGGCACAGCGTACGCACCAACAGATTGCAGCCCGGAGTCAGTTAAGGATAAGTTCCATGGTCAACTGGCCGTCCTTCTTGGTGCAAGCGCCGTACTGACATCGTGTTGCTTCTTGAGCACCTGAACGCGTAGGTCAGTAGACTTGAATTTGAGAAACGGAAACTCACTGGTCAACATGGCCATGGCACTCGCAGAACAGACAACGGTGGTCAGCATTGCGCCGATCACTGTCTCTTTCTGTCGAGCACAAGCTTCTGGGGATCATGGCGTCAACGCGCAACCTGGTGTTACCCATCACTTGGCCAGCCGTGGACAGAAATTGACCACATCGCATTAACTCTCGATGGCGGTGCTGGATATAGGATTGCAAATCAATCAGGAGTATCCAACTCAGCTTTGGATCACGCGCTGGTGTGTGCCAAGGTTGCTATACGTTTTGGTGGCTCCCAGAAGCGTCACCAGAGAAGGCTTAACTTGGATAACCTTACTGCCCTGGACGTTCTCCACGCACTGCAGGATGCCTTGGCCTCGAAGATGAAGACTACACCGTGCACAGACATTGAAGCTGTTATGCCCGCAGCGTTACGACTTAGCAGCTTCCTATGTAGCGCGTCGCGAACCAAAACTCAATACACCGGGCGAGTACTATATTGGCGGACACAAAACAAGCCGACGTGGGACAAAAAGGCACCGCAACATTTCGAATCACAGTTTTGTGCTCGGTTGATCTTATAGATGTCAAAGAATTAAAGGACGTGTGAGTGCTGTGAAACAAGCCACAGTAGCAAATGTACTGCGACATAGAAAATCACTCTTTCGATTGTGCTGAGGCCGTTCTGAAACAAAACCCACAGTTGTCTGTGGGGAATTGCGCACTTGCCTTCCTAAACCAGTCAATTTGTTTCGTTGTTGTGCGCAGTTAAATTTGATCTGTGTGGAATTCTGTTTTTTTACGCAAATTACAGGATTCGGTTGGAAGCAGAGACCTTCACTGGACTTGCTTATCAGACAGTAAAATTTGCCTCGGCGTTATGTCTTTCGAGACCTAACACCTGCCCTTGTTGAAATAGTTGGACCGGTATTTGTATAGGTCTTCCGGCGGGAGTCGACCTGCAAACGTTGCACGCATCTTCTTATCCGTTTTGGTCTTAGTTGGTATTCACTTTCAGTCCGTCGCATGAGTTGTGTATCTTGTCTGGTCGAGGTGCTTGACTGCAAGGTGTATAACAATTCATTAGAATCCAATCGTTTGGGGCTGTGCATCACTGGGATCCTTGTAAACCGCGGTCGCGGTTGGTTGGCATGGCCAATCCATACTTGCCTAGTAATGCTAACACCATACGGTACTCTGCCAAGTCGTGCCACGACTTGACCTGGGATCTAGCTGATTTGAGGCCCTCGATGAGAGGCAACAAACATTGCGTTTCAAACTCTGAATTTCCAGTGACGTACTCCATCCCGCCTGTTGTACTAAGCTTCCATCACTGAATTCATACGACGTACCAGTTGGCGTTTTGAATCTAGTGAGGTTAGGGTGGTTTTCTGTCTTCGACCAATGTGGGCTTCAGCGGGTGACTTCACATCTGGTGCATTGGGATTCGGAGTAACTCGATACTTCAACAAAAGTCTTTCCTCTCCTTCATCCAGCGTCCCCTCACTGTTTAGTGTTAACAACGTAAGTTTTTGGGTATATACCTTTCTGACTGACCACTTGAGTGGGGACGATACGGTGCAGTCCTCATGTGTTGGATTTCATTTTGTGCTCAAAAGTCAGCCAATTGATAGGAAATGAACTGTGATCCGTTTTTCGATACCACTGTTTCTGGCACGCCGTACTGAGTGAAAACCTGTTTCAAAGCAATGATCGTGCCGTTTGCGGGTGTGTTTCACATCACAATAACTTCAGCCCACTTACTGTATGCATCGACAATTATGAGTAAGAAAGTTCCCTTAACTAGTCCTAAGAAATCTACATGTATCCGAGAATAGCGTGGTTCGGGATTTGCCCATGATTGCAATGTTGTTCACACCAGTAACTTGGAAACACTGCACTATGTAGAACAGGATCGTCCAATGTCTTCTATTTGGTCATCCATCATGGGCCAATACACATAACTGCGCGCGAGTGCTTTCATGTCGGCGATTCCTGAGTGACCCCTATGCAATTGCCTCAGCACGCTTTGCCTGAGTACTTCGGGAGTGACAAGGCCATCCGCAAAAAACAGACAGGTATTGACTTTAGCCAAAGCTGCGCGTCACGTGAAAAACTGTACAAGAACTTAGTCAGGGCACTGCTTTGGCCAGCCTTATCTTGTAGAAGTCACTACTTCCTGTAGCAATGCATCTTGATTCGTAGATTGCTGAACAATTTTTGTCTTTACCGGTAAGGTATTCACGGCATCGTGTATCATGTGACTGGTATCTGTTTTAATTGTGATTGAAGAAATAACAGCATCCTCGGACTTACGTTGACTAGTATCGATTAAGCTGGACAGGGCGTCCGCTTGCACAATGGATTCAGTTGACGAATACATCCTGTTGAAATCGTATACCAAGAGCAAGGTGACCTATCTCTGAAGTCGACTGGCCGTGTATGTTTGAATACCCATTTTGGATCCAACGATAACGAGTAACAGTTTGTGATCCGTCACTAGTGTGTAAAGCGGACCATAAATCCTTATGGGGAATTTCTGAACAACAAAGACGATAGCAAATCCTTATTTCTCAATCTGGCTATAGTTCTTCTCAGAGGCGGTCAGAGTTCATGCCGCATGCACCACAGCATTTTCTGAACGGTCTGAGAAACGGTGTGAAAAGATTGCACCGATTCCATGGCTAGAAGCGTCTGTAGCCAGGAGGATCACCAGATTCAAATTTTAATAGTTAAACAATAGGTCTGATTTCAGCAGATTGCAATTTTTGTATACCTCTTGACACTGCCTGGACCATTTTCATTCGACATCTTTCATCAGCACATGATTCAATGGATGGCGTAGACGATGCATAGCTGGCAAAAACACGCTCCCTTGACTCTTCATTCCGAAGAACGATCTCAGAGTTGTGACATCCGTTGGTGTAAGCAATCGATCTGTTACCACAATATATGGTCTATACAGCCACGTCCTGGGCGGAAACCGGCCTGCTCTTCACTAATCCGAGATTCCCGTTCTACTGTAAGGCGACGAACGAGAATGGACGCCAGTACTTTTGTCACAACTGGCGTTAGACTAATACCCATGTGATTAGAACAGTCTGTGCGACTGCGCTTCTTGTATATTGACACTATAATCGATTGCTTCCAGTAAGTCGGGACACTCTCTTCCTTCCAGATACGTTCAAATAGGGAGATCAGTGCTTTGCAGAGGACCTCACATCCATTCTTAAACAGTGCAGGTGGGCGGGAATCCGGGCCAGCGGTACGAAAACGATTGAGGACTGTGATCGCGTTTCGGACCTCGGCCCCCGACGGAGGCTCTAAACTAACCGTCCATGGCTCATTTTGCATCATCTGAGTAGGAAGAGGTCCGGAAGCAGGGGGCCAGCTGAACTGATCTTGAAAGTTTTCCGCCCAACGAGCCATACGGCGCTCCTTATTGTGTATGAGTGCACCCGCGCTCTCTCTGATTGTCTCACTGACGCCTGATTTCCTGGGACCAGTGGTTCGGATCTGCTGGAAGAGCATGCGGTAATTGCCTACTGCTCCTGCTTCCTACATTCATTGAGCCCGATTGGTCCACCAGTCTTCCTTGTCAGCACGTAGGCTCCGCTTTAGTTCCTGGTTTATAACCCCTCTGGTCACGTTGTTCTCCGAACCAGGCTGGAGGTTTCTTCTAGATTCCAACAGGTTCACCGACCTCTCAGATATCCAGTGACTGGTGCGGTGACCGTTGATAGGGCCACAAGCAGATGCTCCGGCGTCGTGCATGGCGATCGAGTTCCTATTCCACTGAAGCTCGGTGTAATTAGAACAAGACTGTTCTGTATGTAGTGCGTTTTGATAGGCTTGCCAGACCGAAGGCGGAGACAATTTCTCAGTTGCCAATCGAAGGGGACAGTTGGCGCGTCTTTCGGTAAAGTTCGTGGAGAAACGACAGCGTACCAAGGCATGATCAGAGTCAACGCAGGTATTCCAGTACGAGCGGCAATCTAGCATGGAACGACGCCATCTGTAACTTATGGATATGTGGTCTATTTATGTTTATAGCTGTCCAGCTACAGGAGACGCCAAGTGGCACTTGGCACCCACTCTGTCTAAAAGCAGTGCTACTTAGAAACAAATGGGGCTGCGCACACAGTGGCAGCAGACGCTCACCGTTGTCGGTCCGTTCGGAGTTAAGCCCATAATTAACACCCAGCTGAGCTTCTGAAGAGCTCAGACACCCTACTTGTGCGTTCATATCCCCTGCAATTACTATAATATCTGAACTAGTAGCACTGCGTAGCAGGGCGTTCAGTTCGTGAGAGAATGTGTTCTTGATAGCATTTGAACTGCAGTCGGTGGGGGCATACGCCGAAATCACAAACAAACAGCGTTTTGTACTACTTCGTGAACCAACCTTGGCTGATGTCATTAAACGGGCTGCACATAAACGGCCGTTCATCGGAATCTAATCGACCAACAATGGCTCAGCTTTGGAGCTCAGAATGATACCTACACCAGCTTGACCAGTGAGTGCTGCATCGGCGTCTCCGGATGCGTACAATCAATAACGAAAGGACAAGCCGGGTGCAGTTAATTCAGCAAACCCATTATGGTAATTGATCCTAGTTTCGGACACAAAACGCAATTCAATACCCAATGGGCCCGTGGTGTGTGTAAGTGCAGCTTGTTGACCTAATTGTTTTCGAGTGCGAACATTGAACGTCACCATGGAAACGGGACAGCGTGGCCTTCTAAAGGACTATCGGCGATAGGCGTCCGGTGGGTGTTGCGAGAAGGTAGCTGCAGGTTGCTCTACTCCAGTGGTGCTTCTGTCGCTACCAAGTAAACTGGGAATTATAGAAGGAAGTTTGGTAGTGGGAGTCAGGATACGAGTAGGAGCAACAGGTGGAAAGGAAAGTATGGATGCGCCAGCAGTAGCATGTTTTCGCTTATCCGCCCTGCTGTATGCGGCAGATAAGGCGACCCTTGGTAATCTGCGCGACGGCGGGTTTAGAATGATGTTTGAATAGAACATCATGGTTGTTTGTGGTCTGGAATACTGCCTGGGCACCCAGACCTAGACAGGATGACGAGTAGGGTCATCATGCAAAGTCTTTGGCTCAAAAGCCTGTCCGCAAGGCAATGGGAAGGTGGCAATTATTTGGTTTTAAAGAAATGGACACCATCATATTTCAAACCCCTCACCTAGAGGACCAGGAGGGTGAGTTTGTCGGACCTCTCACCATTGACCAACCTGGTAGGAGTATCTCTTAAGATGCCCGCAGGCACCACCCAGTATAGCTCAATGGGTCAATGAGGTACGCAAACAGTCGCACCACGTTAAAGTCCAGTCTCGTTATGACGGCCGAGTTTACACAATAACAATCGAAATTTCCATGCATTATCTTGCGTCGCCAACTCAACACGAAAAATATCTTCATATTTCTTGACCCGGGAAACACAAGTTCTTTTATTGGATTCATCGAAAACGAACACTGTGATTGTTACTATGACTGCGTCTACTGAAGTCAGTGTGCTAGCAGCTTGGAGCTCAGGTTGAACGTTCAGTTTCTGTGTAGGTAACTTCAACAATTGCTTCTGGGATTTTTATACCGTAGCTGCTGTTGATGGAGAAGCTGTTGCATCTGATCAAATGAAATATCCACTATTGTCCAACACCTTCTTAGACAGCTTTTGGTATGTCCTCAATGTTACGATTTCGCAGCTTCCTATGTAGCGTCTCTCGAGCCAAAGGTCAACCCGCCGGACGATTACTATATTGGCGAACACAAAACCTGGCACAGATGAACTCCCTCCGGTTTTTTTCAAATATGGCACCCCATCACTTGTTCAGGAGTGAACTTCTGTAAGAGATCTGGGTCACTGAATTTATCCCATCTGATTGGAGCCTAGCGGAAACCATGACCTTCAAAAAGGGTACCCGAGCTAACTGCACCAGCCACAGAGGTTTGATCTCATCTGTGTTACTTTTAAGGTGCTCGTAGCTTTGCTTTTAAGGAGGCTCAGCCTGGTACGCGATCAGACCCTATGTGAAGTGCAAGCTGGGTTCCGCTCAGGTCGGAGTTGCACCGACCACATCTTTACACCCCGTCGTCAAACATTTTGCCTTCTTAGACATACGAGCCGCGGTTGACTCAGTTGACAGAGGTGCTTTCTGGAGTGGTCTATTGAGAAGCGGAGTGCCCGGGAAGTATGTCACCTAACTTCAAGCCACCTACTCGCAAACCTTGGGACGAGTGCGAGTGTACGGCCGACTTTCGCCCCCTCTCAGTTTCACTAGTGGCTTGAGACAGCGTTGCCCATCATCCCCTTCTTGTTCAATTTCTTTATGGACGACATCCTGGAGATTTCTCTAGAGAACTGCGCGCCCAGCGATGTCGAACTACTTCCAGGGAACCGACTTCGGAATTTGGAGCATGCAGATGATATCGCCGTACTCTGCGATTCTTCAAAGGCCGCACAACATGTCCTGTATAGTTTAGACGTGTCTATTTCTTACTTTAGAATTACCTTCGCATCATCAAACTGCTAGTTCTTCCACCAGGACTGTCTAGGCGCTGCTCTTGTCCTTACCCTTTCAGGTCATTCATTGGAAGTGACAGACGAGTTCGTTTACCTCGAAAGTTGCCTTATCACTAATGGTTCAACTGATGAGGTCGCTATACGCGTCTCTAAGACTTGAGTTTATTTTGCCAATTTTCGCCATCTCTGGGGTCTTGGCGATCTGAGTCTATCTCTGAAGGTTCGAGTTTACAATGCCACAGTGAGAGCGGGTCTGCTCTATGGCTGCGAGACTTGACCTGTTTGCGCAAAGAATGTTGAGAGGATGTCTGTTTTCGATCACCGCTGCCTTAGGTGCATTGCTGATTTTCCATGGCAGCAGCACACTAGGAATGCAGATATTCAGCGAAGAATTATTAGACCAGACAGACTTTGCCGGTCATCGGGCAGTAGCGTTTGTCTGCGCAAACTTCATTAGTTTGGGTAAGTTCTTCCTATGCCCACTTATCTCTTACCTCACCGTGCCTACTTCGCAAGCGGAGAAGTCGGTTAGAAGCGAAAGCAAAGTGGCCAACATATGACTAGAGCCAAGAGCATGAAGGAGCTAAAGTCAAAGTTAGCCGTGGTCGGGAACTCTCGGCTTCCTGGCAGGGATGTGAAGGATCAGGAACACGCATGGCTGGAAACAATTTCGGATATGATATGAAACAATGTGCAATGGTGGACGTACTATTACCATCTATTCCTATGAACAGCGTGCTTTCCTCTCCCTTCGTTTGTTCACTGTATTTCTCGTACGTCGTGGCACAATACCAATTGTACTACTGGTAAGGTAGAATACGTATTTATATAATATGTGCTACATTCCCTGTTCGAACGAGCGATGCCCGATAAGTTGCTGTTTTAGATAATCACTGACTTCGGCTCATCGCCGATGTACGTTGGCAGTAGCCTACCTGTCGTCACGAAGTTCAACGTCGAATATTCAACTTAGAGCTAATCAGTTGATTACTGTGCTGCATAATTTTCTTTTGTTCGCACCGGTGACTCAGGCACATTCTCTGCGTGTCTGCTGAAAGCTTGTCCGGAGGCACTTAGATTGCATATGGCAACATTGATTGATAGTCCCGAAAAAGTGGCCGATAAGAAACCTGGTTCGGGGGTGTAAATGCACTGACATGGCAGTTGGCCACACTAAGGTACTCCAGACTCCCGGGTCTGGAGTCAAAATAGCGCGCACACTTGGTTGGAAACGCTATCGGATGTGAGCCGGAACCATAGACAATAACAAACGTGGTGTGAGACTCCATTACGCTGATTGCTATTTATCCCCTTTTTTCTTACCCATGTGTGGTGGAAGTCTGCCAGCTGGCTACTGATCAAGCGTACATATATATATATATATATATATATATATATATATATATATATATAAGTCCATTGTGGATTTCATTGACAGTCCTATTGCTTAGTTCCGAATCATTTTTGTGTTTGATGAACTGAGTACACACCGGTGATTGGGTGGCTGTTAGATTACATAGCACGAACTCTACAGCCGCTTCAGCGCTTACTTTGGATCCTCGATAGTATGTAATTTTCCTTGCCTGGCTTGTTGAATCGTCCTTGCATCCATGTGGGTATAATTTTAGCGTTCTTGTGGGGATGGAAGTTACATGATCCTGCTGTGGAAGGACACCGTCCTGTTACGTTATTGATTACCAAACGCGACGAGAAATAGTTCTTATTAGATTGCTCTAGCATTTGATACAACTGTTTATACAACATTCTAGTAGAATATAATCAATGTTGTAGCTTCCGATAAGATGGGAATATTTGGCAAGAATTGTGTTGGCATTCTGTCAAGTTCGCATTATTACCGAAAGCGCGAATGAGTATGTTGGTATTTAACACATGAAGGCTTTGGCATAACACCAAGCAGCTTCTGAAATGTGGTAACGGCAGTTGATCACAAAGATTTTATATCGATTGATGCTACAATGATTCGTCCAGTACGTACGATCTTCTTGGTGTCTGCGCCTTCTAGCAAATGTAGGAGCATCGGGCAGGATCGCTTGTTTTCTTTTATCCTTCCTAAACAAAGCAATTTGCTGTGTCTAAGTCACGGAAGGTAAACGGGGCGATTGTAATATTTACATAGCCAAACATGATAGTGCAGTCCTGAATTTTCAATGAAGAAAGACTTTCTTGACTCTAAAAGGTGACCAAAGACAAAAAAGAAACAGCTGTAGACACTACAAATTTTCCTCGTTTCTTATCCTTTGATTGATTACTAGGGTAACAAAATGTGAACGTATTTGGAGTGAAATGCGTAACATAAGTTTTCGTTTTGGAATAACAAGCTAACTGAGCACCTGGGGCTGTATACTGGAGATTTTGTCAGGGTTTTTAGCTATTTGATTTGTCTTTTATTTTGATAATAGAGGAGTTTTATGTTGCAGAATTTGCAAGCATTTTAATGAATGCTATGAGAGTTGGTTAAAATTAACTCGTTTGACCTACCGGCGCTGGGAAATTTGGATGTCGAAATTGTGGTTTGAAGGATACGCGTTTTTCCAAATCCTCCTTATAAGTATGATTACTGAAAAGTAAAGGGACGGCAGGGAAAGCAAAGTGAATTTTGTGGCCATTTGACGGAATATTCTAAAGACAGCCAAATGCTATGATACTGCACACGTAGTTTTATTGGGCCATTTACAGGTGCAGACAAAACACCATCCCGTTTAGTGGAAGAATCGGTGCAAACATTCTCTGTGTGTATGCACGATTCGTCTAAGTTAAACATCGGTTGGGTGAATTGTGAGATCTGATGATGGGTTGCAGGCAGTATTTTGGTCTATGATATAATATATCATGCAGCTTGGTACGAAGGGAATAGGATGTCTTGGCTTCGTCTGTGATATCGATTATAACTGTCACTCTGGGGCGTGTGGTAGATAGAATCCTATGAATGATCGGGGATAGTTGAGGTAACTGAATCAGCGATTTCCAAATGCGGCGCAATTTTCCGGGGTATTAGGTAAGATTTCTGCAACTTCGCTTACGGATCCTTGAAATGCACCTGACTTATCCCGTGCTTCAATATATACTTGTTAGTCTGTTTTGCTCAGGGCACCGGAACACTGCTGCTTATCTGTGACTGTATCTGAGATTAAGTGAATGCCAATTCTCTTCCCAAAGAGACGCGCCTAGTTATGAGTCTCGTTCGGTGAATGCCGGTGTCAATTGCTGCGCACAATTTTACGCTGCTGTCATGATTACTCCTGTGAATGCAGCCAAACCGAAACAACCCTGGAAAAGGCAATCCATCTTAACGATGCCAACACTGTACTCAGTGATACTTGTTTGCCAACGGCTATCGTATTGGTTTTCACCATATCGACGTGCGTATCCTTATCAAATTGCCTGTGACCTAGTGTATTCCTAACTTGGTGTGATCATGAGGCACAAAGCTAGATTTCTTTTATCTTTGGTCGTTAAATTGCATCGAACAAAAAAGAAGGAAACTCACAATTGTGCAACGGATCATTACACTTCATTAATATGTTTTATGTCAGCATTTGTGCCTAAATAAGTGTATAAACAGGACGATTATTTTCAGTGTCCTTTCGATATAAGCCTCCAAGTAGCCGCAAAAGGGCATAAATGGATTTCAATCTATCCTACCCGCACCTAATACCGAAGTAATCGTTCGAAGCAGATTTGGATAACTGCACATCTATAAAGTTGAAGTGAATCAATGATGTTTGCTCAAAATGCGTTCAAGTGTCAGGAGATGAAGATTTTATCTAATTCCATATTTAAAGCAAACACTTCGATATCCAGTTCATCATCAGCAAATGTCCCAACAAACCGGGGCAAAAGTGCATTCTTATAAAATCGCCTCCACATGCTTATACTCACAGCACTGACGAGACTTGTTACTACATAGTTACGTCGGGCCACAAAACTTGGGAATTCATCCAGCCATTGATTGATCGTCAGTATCCGTGTCCTTTGAACCACAACGACTCGGGGCTTTGTGTTCCATTTAGCAACTATAGTTAAGAAGCTCGGTACGAACCTGGATCACCAATAAAAGTATACGTTTATTTGGCCAAAAACTGTCGTGTGCTATTTTTAACTAAATGTCGCGAAGTCTAGCAAGCCTTCACAGTTTAGAATACGATAATCCAGCAAAAAGTATTCATCTGCTCCATGCTTAATTCATGTGTTGGTCCGTTAACCAATTCCACAAACACACGCTGTGGTATGTTATGTGACATTTCGTTGGGCACCGTAAACAGTTAAATATTCATGGCAAATGGTGACTTACGATTAAACTTGCAGTTGGCGCAGAATGCAGCTCTCATTTCACAAATAATTTGAAAGTAACTCCAAAACGATGAAACCGGTGATTACATTTGATCGCATACGTGTGCATCAATTTGTTAGCCGGTTTTCAGCAAATGCGTCTCCGGCGCCAAACTTATACCGTGAATGGCTTACTATAACTCGCTTGCTAAACTTTTCGGCATTGAACAATGGAAATTTATTGCAGACAGAAGGATCACACTCTCAAAACACCGGATGATTGTCACCAAACATTAATCTACATCAACTTTATTGGAGCAGGATATCTGAAGCTTTACTTAAATGAGTAGTTTCAGGAAGTAGGCAGCTTATACCTATGACTTTAAACGGAACCGTAGACCTCTTGCGTTTTGTGACACTGGCCCAATACGGTCGCTGCGTCTTCAGCTAGAAGTTTCCCCGCTCTCATTTTCTGTTAGCTACATCATACTCTCCATCGGTCCAGACATGTAACTTGGGATTAGCTAGACGAGACGTCTTCACTGACTGCTTAGTAGTCAAGCATTCCCAGAAATGCTTCTTGCACCACCTATGCCATTTCTCAGTTGACTGCATTCCTAGTGCAATTGTTTTGATCCGTAAGGCAGCAGCTCCTCATTGTTCGCAAAAAATATCTAAAGATAATCATGAAAATTGCATTCAGGACGCATTGAGTGGTCAACGACCATCAGCAAATCGCATTCGGACAGTATGCCAGCATGGCTGTTTAACCTAGATCAGGAGTTACCGAACATTTTTCACAGCTGGCGGATAACTGTACAAGGTGACCAGCGCGGAACAGATAACGGACAAAGTGACTGGCTTCGAGCGCATAATCATTATGCACAATGCTTGCAAGAGAAAACAAAACTCGGAAAAAGGACAAACAAAATGTTACGCTGTCCATGTTCCTTTTCCGTGTCACTAGTGGATGATGAAAAAGTGTAGATATGAACAAGAAGGAGATATTACATTTCAAACCTAATTAAACGACTACTGCAACTCAGGTAAAAAGAAGACTAGTGATTGAAAGGTAATCAAAGTACTCGTTTTCTGAAAGGATTGGGACCAGCAATCTCAATCCAAATGCGATTCACATTGAAGTGAACCTTGGTAAGTGCGATTATTGGGACCGTAGCCAAAACAGACGGAATTTGAGTATTGCTTGCTGGTTAACCCTACACAACGCGGCGCGCTTGGACCATATTTTTACCTTATCAGATCGCGATAGCATGTATCGAGCCCGGGAACTTTGTGATGTTAGTTGGAGCCTCTAATACTTCAGATTACGGGTCACGACTGGTGGTCAGTAGCGGAACTCAGGCTCGCCACAAGTGCACGTAAAGTTTATTGACACCTTCGGCACTTGGATGTGCCGCATATGACGATTGTTTTATATATATATATATATATATATATATATATATATATATATATATACAGTTCATCAGCTGCACGGCGTTTGGAAAGTTTAGACCATGCGCTTCTAATGGGGTCAAATCAAACTATAGAGCGGAAAATGGAAAAGATTATAGCTTACTTGCAACCATTTGCTTTTTAAGCCTGATCCCTTCAAATAACTCACAATTAGTTCCAAGTAATCTGCAAATTGAGCTACAAAACGACACGCGCACTAGCTAATGAAGCTGTTATAATCCTTGATTCTTGACAGATACATCAAGAGATTTGGCCAACCAATACTGTGACACAAAGGTATTAGTTTATCAGAATCACAGAAGGGTGAACGGATGAAAAGGTTTTATCCGTGGTCACTCCAATAAATATCACAACGGTAAGGTCAGTATCAGGAAGACAATACGGTGTTGAATATAATAACCATGGGCTGCATGACGCGAATGCTAAAAACGTTTAAGGAAATAAACTTGTGACAGAGAGTGCCAAGAACAAGTTTGGAACGTAATGTGTTCCCTATGCTTTCCCGAGAAAATTACGTTAAAATCGACAGGTTGGATGAAATGTCATGGCCAGCACGCATTTCTCAATTGGATACATTCTTAATGCAGTCGATTTTCTCCATGGTGCAGCAGCTTGCATAGTTAGCACGAAAACTGTGATTCGATAGTCACGGAAATTGCATCCACGACACCCTGAGTGATTAACCGCTATCAGTCAATAGAATTCGGAAAATATGCCGGCTTGGCCGTTTAACCTACACGCACTTGGGGTACAGAGCCACCAGTAGATGCATGGCTACACGGACCTGAGTAATCTGCTTAGCATAGTGCGCACCAGTATTGGACAATAAGGGGGTTGAAGCATGGGCTTGCTCACGAAATGGCTCCAAACCCCGAAGCCCGGGATGTGAAGGTAAGGCAAAGTCAGCACAGATCCGGACGAACGCAGACCTGGCAATGACCAGTTCCAGAACACGGCGTCAGGCCCTCCGGTTTGATGAAGTCCGTTGTAAATGACTTGGTATTCAACGCAATTCCCCGTGTGACAACATTATTCACTCTAGCCATCCGTGTCTCACGTGTTCTCTCCTCCAAAGCAAATATCTCGATTGCTCGATCAAGCCCACGTTGTGAGACCGCTTTGACTTCACTCACAATGAGCTCGAGCAAGCCAGAAGGTGTTACCACGTATTCCGGACTTGTTCACTGCCACCTCTATGTTCCTCCGGAACGGTTCTGACTTCGCTGTACCTTCATATCCCGGGTTTTGGGATTTGGAGCCAGTGCGTGCGCAATCCCTTGCTTCCGACCGTTTAATGGTTTACGCAGGTGGGCTAATAGACGAGCGGATGTCTGAGGTCGGTATAGTAAGGTCACAAGCGCCGAACACTTCAGACTGATTACATATGTGTTTATTACGTTGCCTGGAAGTAGTTTAATAGTAAAAATTTTTGTTACCATCCATCCAAAGGTCAAATGCTCTATGCCCCAGATAATTCTAGGTTAAACAAACACACCGGCATATCGAGCGAATGCTAACGGCTGATAGGGATTGACCACTCAGGGAGCGGTTGATGCCATTTTTGTGACTATTGGATTATAGTTGTTGCGGTAAGGAGGAAAAATGTTGCAATAATGAAGAAAACGATTGAGTTAGGGGTACAAAAATGGAGACATGTTATAGACCGACATCCGGCACAGAGCAATCGCGCTTTGGAGGGAGAATATCAAAAGTGGCTTACCCGGAAGTCAAGAACAAGCAAGGTAGGAGATAACCCCTTGGTCAATCTCAACTGGGCGATAGCTGAGACCATGCTATACGGACCTCAACCATCCGACTGTCCATGTGCGCAATGTGTCTGCACGTGCTAACACGGGACCTTCGATTGTGTGGAAGCAGGTGTTGGTTCACGAACTGTTACAGACCACAACGCCTTGGACGTACAGATAAGGCGAGGTCAGAACTGTTACGGAGTCAAGGCAAACGCAGACGCGGCAGCGAAGATGTCCGGAACATGGGGTGAAACCTGAAGTGAGTGTGGTCGTGATCAAGCCCCCTTGTGAATGGATTCAAAACGGTCTCACAAAAAGAGCTTGAGCGAGCAAACCAGGTGTCCGTTTGAGGCGAGGAAAGAGGTGAGGCATTGAAGGCCATGGTGAAAAGCGTTGACTTGGTTTTTCAAAATGCTGACTTCAAGGAGCAGAACTTTTACCTCATCTTGATGTTACCTCAGGCTCCTTTGACCAGACCCTCCATCACTTGGAGGCGCAGCGCAAGCTACTGTTTAATCGCATTATAAAGTTGTCAATAACGTAAACAAGAAGACGATATTCAGCGCTGTGTAATGTATACAATGTGCTCAAACAAACCTTTTAATTTAATCGATTAAATATCATATTGGTAACGGTCCCTCATGTATAGCTGTATGTGGGGTATGACATAATCATATTCCAACCATATGGCCCCCATTCGAATCACACAGGTCACATCTGATCGAGATATACAGAACACCTTCCGGGTGTAATGACATATTCACCAAGTTAGAGCTGGATAAAGCATTATAGGTATTCAATTGCGGTCTTGTAAATTGGTTTCAAATGTGATGTCATACCGTCAGCCCACTTAATTTCCTTCTCATTTCGCAAGTAAGCACAAATCGAAACAGATAGTGCACCAGCACTATTTCCCTAAAATCGTATTCGAACACAACCATCTAGTCTGGTGGGATTAGAGGTATTGGCAGCTGGTAGATCAGCGTTCACCAGAAAAGGGGTAGGCTGGGTACTTGGCCGGTGATCGGATGCATGTTGAGCTACCTTAGGGGGACGAATTAGTGGAAAGGGCCGGTTTGATTTTTAGCACTGCGACTACTTTGTATACGGCTTTTGCTACTATATCGAAGGGATTCATGATGTGGATCCATGCTCCACATGTTTTTGCAATGTTCGTCTGGTGATCTTTCGTCTCTGACACCGAACAGATTCCTTTTAGTTAGACGCTGACATTTGGATTACCAATCTGGGTGTCAAGTACCCAAAAGCAGTGAATTGTAGAGCTCACATTGTCTGGTGTGATTAAAGATATCGGTAGCTGTTGGAACAGCGTTCCCCAGGAAAGCGGCAGACTGGGTGAGTGGCCGGTGATTGGATGCATGTTGATCTATGCCACGGGTTCCCAAAGTGATCGGCCCGTGGACCCCTTTTTACTGGGAGCTTGCACGACGGATCCCCTGACATATGGTTAACCACTGGGCTTGGCTTTATCAAGATGTGAATGAGGCGACTTGTTCTGGTAACTTTCATTACTATATGCTGCGTAAACACGGGTGCACTTTAATCTTATTTGAAAGTGAAATCTTTTGAACTTAGGTAGATAAAACAGCGCACATTTAGGCTTAATGTATGGGGTGAAATTAATTCTGACAGCGCAGTCTTGTTTCATGTTTACCGTCACTGAGGAAAGCTGCGACCCCATATCTGGTTTAGCTCGAAATCTATTGCGTACTGTGTTTTTGTCTAAGTGTACTGCTAAGATGGATGGTGACAGCTGTCTTCACAATGACAGGGTCCTGTTCCTTCGTTTTACACCAGAAATCAAACAGCGACAACTTGCGAAGTCATTCTTGATGTAAGGAATCTGCTAACCTATTAATAAAACTCTCATACTGATATATGAAAGGTTTTTTCTCGCAAGTAAATGGGTTCTTGATCAAGGAAAACATTTCAATATTTCCTCAACTCCGCTGGGGAAATTTTGTGACAATTCGCCTGTCAGCTCTTCAAATCGCTGCACAGTTTCCTCAGACAAATCGTCTGATTTCTGAATTCCTCATTAGCCCTCCTAACGTCATTTAGTACCGGAATGCTGTCAAGTTCTCCACTGTGAACAGAAATAACCCAAAATTTCCTTTTTTGAACATCCAAGGTTTTCATCACTTTCATTGTAAAAGGTTGTAGATTTTCTTTGTATTACTATGAGTCATTTAAGATTACAAAAACATCGGACATGTAGGCAAGTCTTGTCATTAAATTTCTGCTAGTCTTCCGGAAAAGTAAATCAAAATGTTGATCCATGAAGAAATCGAAGAATTCTGCACATAATTCTAACAAACACAATACTATGTTGCCACGAGAGAGCCATCTTACTTCAGTGTGGATCAGTTAAGATGTGGGCATGTAGGAAATGTAGGCAAGTCTTGCCCACCACTTTCTGTCAGTCATCCGGAAATCTAAAATAAAAATGGTGGTCCGTGAATGAAGGGAAGACATCTGCACGTAATTCTAGCAAACGCAGCACTATTTTGCCACAGGCGATCTATCTTACTTCAGTGTGGATCAGTGAAATGTAGGCATGTAGGATATGTAGGCAAGTTGTTGCTTCGCCAATGACGCCTTCACCCCACGAGCGGAAGTTGAATCCAAAAGACGAGCCCAAAAGTACTTGTATACATGAAATCACATTTGCTTATGCAGTTTTGTAGGCGAAATGAAGGGAAGCTACTAAATTACACTTGAGCCAACCAACAGAAGGAAAACGTCAAATGCAACTGGCGAATAAGCAACCGTGTATTCAAGAACAAATCGCATATGTCCTTAAAAATACCATCATGGGACCTCAAGCGAAAAGCGAACATCCATTTACAGTGACGGGAACTGGCCAATCAGAACAACGAAATGTAGCTTTTAAACAAATGTCACGAAACAACCGAGAATACTAAGTGCAGACGTAAAAAGTAAAAACTACTATGAGAATTGTGTGACAACTAAATATTTCTGACATAACCAAGTAGCAAAGTGATGCAGAGAAAAACCAATGGAATGTGCTCATGAAAATGGCACTGCTGAAGACGACAAGGAGATGAGTATCCATTAACAATGACGTGTGTGTACTAATCGGGTTAGCAAAGTGGAGCGTTTAAACAAAAGTCAAGAAGTATAAAATAGGAAGAATAAAGAGCCGCTTTTAAGCTCCATTACAAAATATGTATGTTAAACGGCTATTATCCTAACACAAGTCTTGCCAACCATTTTCTGCCCTTCATCCGAAAATCTAAATAAAATATTAATCTTAGAAGAAATCAAAGACATCTGCAAAGAATTTTAACGAACGCAGTTCCATTATGCCAAGAGAGATCCATTTTACTTCAGTATGGATCAGTAAAATTAGGCAGGTAAATTTTACACACAGTTTCAGACAGTCTAATGGAAATTTAATAAAAATTCTGATTCAAGAATTAAGCGAAGTCTTTCGCACGTAATTCTAACAAACGCAGTTCTATTTTGTCACAGACGATCCACATTACTTCAGTGTTGATGAGTAAAGATGTGCGAACCCTTCATATGTAGTGACACGTAATATTAAATAGTCGGTTGTTCGGAGGCCGAAATCTAATGAAATTGATTATGTTCAGTACCACATCGAGGACACATTTGATGTTAGTGACATTTTTCTTAAGGCACGTGCTTGTTGATAGTGAATACATTGGAGACTTGCGCAGGCTTTTACAACGTTTTTTTCTATTTGCAAAAACTGACAACCTGTCCTGTCATTGCTTTGGAATAAGCAGTTCAAATTTCGATGCAGCTGTCCCTTGAAATGTCCACTTCATGCATACAATTATCCAAGATGTTGAACATCTCAGCGCCGGCAGTGTTCTTTGGTAGAGCTTCTCACAAAATCATATATTTATCTAAAGGTAGTAGGTGTAGGTATGTTACATGCATCATCAACACGGCAAATCCTGCGCAAGTATGGAATGCATAATCCTGAAGCGTTGCGTATGTTATGTGACCCGGTAGCCAAATGGGTAGAGGCTTCGGCTACAATTCCAATGGTATGGGTTTCGAGGTTTGCTATCCCCACCTGATGAAATCAAATGAAATCAAAACGCCTCGTGTTGTCCAGTGCTTTACCCTCTATGCTTCCAGCGTCGAATGGGGAAATACTGGAACGGTCTGCTCGAGAAAATAGTCCAGGCGATGTCGGGGTCAGAATTCAAGCAATTCCCAGATGCCCATTTTGCAGATTTTAGATTCTAGTGGCACATCTCACCCAAATAACATAGAAGGCAGCTGTAATATGAAGCAAACACGCACTAATCAGGAATGTAACTCCGCGCACGTGCCCAAACTAACTACGATGGAGCGATATAGACGTAGGTATACTAGCTCTTTACTGTCAGTTGTCGGTATTCTGTTGCCTCATCTATTTGAAGAGCAAAACGAGTATACCAGACACGTGAGGTTAACTTCTCTTAAACAGTAGTTGTCAGTGTTTTAATTCTTCGAGTTTCCCTATTTTTGACCGTGGAATTGCAAGCGGTTGTTTAGTTCATTTTACATCCAACACACACCGAGCCATTTAGATTGCACATGACCATATAAACGTTTCGGCTATTGTGCAAGGTACTGCTGTCAGTGAAGTACACATTAACTATTTAAACTGCTTCAGCAAACTTTTCCTTAACATCCTGTGTCAAAAAGCATGTAATTTTGGGTGCTCAAAAATCCTTTCGCTTGCACTTAAAGTACTCCGCATGCATTTTTCCAAATTCCGCCCCATTTTTACAAATATCATGGAACTGCACAGAAGAACCTCGTCACACAACACACAATAGAAGCAATTATGGGACTCCATTAAGCCGAAAGGATGATAAGTGACCTTGTAGTCACGTGTCTTGCCTACTGGGAGATAGGCCCCAGTTGTCACAAACTAATGTTGCATCGCGTCAGGAATCAAACGTCTTACTTTCGGCATTCGCTGTAGGCACATGATATGGCCCAACGATAACTACGTCTGAATTCGACGATGCTTATGAACAATGAAAAATGAATTTTTAATGATCAAGACGCAATGGATTACATCTCCCGTTCGATGGTTTTGCGAAGTTATCGAAAAAGAAAGAAACGTGAAGTTATTTCTGTTTAAGAGAGGTACTTATGGTTTCTTTCACTGTAATCTTGCGATCCATGTAGTTTCACAGCACAACCATATAACAGAAAATAAATCCAAAGTATATTCCCGCAGTTGCATGAAGATGTTGCACTAGGTAACAAAGTGTATGTGTGTAAGTGAGTCGTCCCAACATCTTTGAAATATGGAAAGTGATGATGCAGAAACGACCGATTCTGGAAGTGCATTCTACGGTTGACACACGAGGACGGAAAAGGAATTCCTGCGGCTGTACTGTTCTGCCAGTTTTTGTGAGTGACCTCTCAAGATAGTATTTATGCTGAGTTGCAGTAAAGAGCCGCACACGTGATGTGGATCATGTAGAATTAAGTGCACCATTATCAAGTCACCCCGGAAGCGGCGATAAGATCCGCTGAATGCCCCCAATCGTTCCAGCTTCTCCACGTATGGAAAATATCTCACTCCAATGACGTAATTTGATGCTCGATGTTGGGCTGTTCCAAGGCACCAAGGTTGTGTTCTACCCATGGGTGTCACGCTTTGATTACATATTCGACATGAGGACAAAACAAACGCACTAAGCATCTGTCGGAAACTAGAGCGATCTGTTTGTCCGAACACAAGTTGGAACAGCCACATCTTGGTTACCAGTTTTGGTGGCTTTCGCGGATTGCTTGGAACAACCCAGATCATCCTGAACCAACACGCCAAAATCGCGTTCGGTGGCAGCTCGCTGCAGTACAAGAGTTCTGATCCTGTAACAGTGATTGCTCTGGCGTCATATGGAGAGCAACTTGCATTTACTCGCGTGGAATTACAGGGAATTTTGGATGGACAACTTATGTACTGTGTCTAGATTACCCTGAAGCAGTTGCAGGTCAGTATACTCCTCTTTCTTGCGCCAAATCTTGCCATCGTCAGCAGACAGTAGTAAGTTAGATGCACTTGCCTGTGTGAGGTCTTTGATAAATACCAAGAACAATCGGGTACTTATCACCGAGCCTCGTGGCACACCACATTCAACTTGTATTGGGTCAGAAAATATGCCCCGAACTCTGACCACCAATTGCAGCTGAAGGAGACAGTTGGCCATCCAGCAAAGTAGAAGAAGGTCAGCTATCCCGTAACCCTGTATTTTAGAAAGGAGTAAACGATGATCTTGACAGTTGAATACTTTCGAGTAATCCAGGTAGGTCACAACAGCATCCTATCCAGCATCAGCTGACTGGGTCCAGCTACTCCATACTATTAGCAAATTCGTTGTGCACGATCGATTTCGAAGGAAGCCACCCTGCTCAGAACTAATAATGCTCGTGTTTTCCAAATAGCCTACCATCGCATCAACTATGATGGATTCCATCGTTTTAGACAGTACAGGGAGACGCGAAACTGGCCGGTAGTTTGGAGCCTCGGTTCTGCTTCTACCTTTGTGAATAGGTGTTATTATTCCAAGCTTCCACATAGCAGCAACTTGGTTGTGGTCTAAGCAGCGCCGGAAGAACTAAGCCAGTGGCTCTGCCAGTTGAGTTGTGAGTCAGCTTCCATATGCCACTGTCGAGAATAGA
>OX104063.1:247741265-247815059 GCA_944474145.2 Dicrocoelium dendriticum | reverse complement strand
GTTTAATTTCACCGCAGTTGAGCTAAACCAAATTACACTTAAACTTGGTCTTTTTAAGCTGGGTAAATTTCAGCCCAAATTAGTTGGTTTGTTCTGCCTACCGGAAATATCTTCTACTAACTTGCGCAAGTTGCTTACGCTAATTGAGATTATCTTTGGTAAAGTTCTCGTGTTTGCCACATTTTTAGAATATATATTTATATATTTATATATGTCGACATCGCCATATGCCATAACAAATATATTTTGTTTCATAATATCATTTCAAGTGATTGGCTGTTGTTTGATATCCCCGGTGTGGCTGCGCTGGATGTTTATGTTGAAAGGTGCCTACCTGCCTATTACCCACTACCTTGTCCATACTGTCTCCAGGGGACAGTTGGTCGTTGCAAGAAAGGTCGTGGTGCAAGCTCCTAGTGGTAGTGCTAGGCTCGAAGAGTGGCTCCATGTAATCAGTGTAAAGTAGTCTACAGTCCAGCCAAAGTCCTGTGTGCGCTTTAATCCCCAAATACAGCGTAGTGTTCGACTCTGAAGGAATGTGGGCCGGCTCCAGTGGTGAAACCTGGCTCCCATCCACATGCTTCCGGGTCTTGTTCCTTCGGATTTACACTGGATATGGGGTGTGTGGTGGAAGCTGTTGGTGGTGCAACGCAAGAAAACTATGGTTCTTCTGTATGCGCAGGCGTCCTGTAGATGTCCCCATGGAGGCCACAGTGACAGGCAAATACGGATATGAATGCCGCCAATCCATGCTGCATACCTCAAAACCTGCGTGTGATGGCCGACGAGCGGATCCCAATCAGTCTCTGAAATAACATTCCGTAGCTGGATCTGCCCCCCACTACCTTGTGAGTCAGGTTAATAAGGCAAAGGTTCCTGCCGGAGTCCCTCAAGCAAACCTGCAAATCACGCACTGCATTGTGTCTCAAGCTAATAGCCATAGGCTCCAAAACTGCAAGCGTGCCGGGATCGACGGGATTCCGCCTGCAGTATTGAAACACGGCGGACGCTCGTTAGTGACTGTGCTGCACCACTTGGTGCAACGCGTATGGATTGAGGAGGAGGTGCATCCTGAGCCAAAGGATGTGCTTGTTCTGCCACTGTACAAGGGCAATGGGAGCAAACAATATTGCACGAATTATTGTGGCAACAACTTCCTGAGTTATGTGTGCAAAGTGATTGCCCGAATCTTGTCTAACCGCCTCGTCAGTCAGGTTGTGGAACCGATATTGGTAGAAGAACCGTGTGGATTCAGTTCGGGTCGTAACACTATAGGTATGGTGTTTTCGGCTTGTCAGTTGCATAAAAAGTTTAGAGATCCACACCAGCCTTTGTATTCGCTCATTGGTTATTTCACCAAGGGATTTGGTACGGTGAACCGCGGGGCGTTGTGGCTGGTGTTGGGTAATTTTGGTTGCCTAGTAATTTTGTAAGTTCACTTGTATGTCTGCACAATGGTATGCGGGCGACGGTGCATCTGAGCGGACAGACCTCGGATGACTTTGCAGTTGTCACTGGTGTGAAGCAAGGCTCCTGTCCCGTTTAATATTTATCTTCATGCAATGATGTACTTTTGGTGCGGCTGGTGCTTACGGTGTTCGTGTGGAGCACCGTATTGATGTTGGATTGCTGAACATCCGTGGAGTCGGTGCGAGAATCCTAGTCTGTGAGACATCTATCTGTAAGTTGCTGTTTGCTGACGACTGTGCGTTGTTTGCACCTAACGCTGATGAGCTGCAACACATGACTAGTGCTCTGGCTTCGACAGCGGCCAAATTCGGGCTCACCAACAACATAAACGACATAGTCTGTCGTTTTTGGCCTTCACCGGAGGTGTAATGAGCAATGGTGCCGAAAATCAGCATTGACGTTGAAGCGAGAGAAACCACCTTCCGATTAGACTACCTTGGAAGTGTGATTACGACTGGCCAACAGCTACGCAATGAGCTTCGTATCCTTGTCTTGAAGGCAGCGGCGGCATTCTGGAAGTTAACAAGTGTGGAACAACCATCAGCTTACCGTTAGCACCCAGCTGAAGGTGTACAAATCCATGCTACCGTCTGTCCTTGTATATGGCAGCGAAGCGGGGACGATGTACCGGGCGGTTCCATCAACTGTGTTCGTGAAGGATTCTGCACACAGAAACAGTAAGCCTACGGCTGCCCTGGGCGTAGGAGTATCACGCCTGCCCCTTACCCTGTTCTAACTTGTTCCGGCCTCATCTTAACTGTCGTCGTAGATATTTTCATTTTATTGTCTTGGCACTGAAGAGACAATATGAAATGTTGACACCTGACAGTGTTCGACTTCGTACGGCTTTATTCAAATTACTAAAAGGGTTTAATTATTGCAAACTGTTATATAGTTAGCTGCGTATTGGGAAGCGGCATGTGGGGAAACCGACTCTTCGTTACAAGGACATGATCAAAGTGAGCCACTCATGTTCTAATCTTTTTGCAGGTCATGGAAATCGAAGGCGGTTGGTCGGCGTGCACGGCGCGATCTGATCACGAAGGCAGTTGACGAGGTGCGGAAGAAAGCCCTCATACATGCAGCGAAGAAGCGGCAAGTGCAGAAAGGGCAAGCGCCGATGGATTATACTCCAACAACATCGAGTGCATGGTGCTGTGGCACATGCGGTCGCGAGTGCCTGAGTCAGGCAGGCCTAGGGACCCATGAACGAGGCCACTTGGGGCCACAATCAAAGCGACGACGATTCCTGCAGAGAACGTATGCAATACTGGCAAAGTGTTTGTAGGTTCGCTGCATTCGATTTACTTACCGCAGGCTTACAAGATGAGTCTCTTTATTTAGGTGGTGGGTTTGTTATATTGTCCTAATGCCTTCTTTACCTCATCTTAATGCCTACCGGAACATCTATAAACTTGCACACCTCTCCTAAGCTAATGGTAGTTAATTTCAATAACATTTTCAAGTAGGTGGTATTCTCTTAAAATATATTTTCCGACGTCTTGAACTTATCGCGTATTTATTCGTAACCAATTCGTTTTATATGCTCATTTAGTGCAGAGTTATCTCAACATATCTGTATGCATTATCAGATTTAATTTTTGATATTATCGTTGAAAATGATTGCCTATTGCTTGAGATCCCCAGTGTGGTTGCGCTTGATGTGCATGTTGACAAGGTGCCTACCTGCCTATTACCCACTACCTCGTTCATACTGGCTCTAGCAGACAGTTGGCCGTTGCTGGAGGGGACGGGGTGCACGGTTCTTGTGGCCGTGCTAGGCTCGAAGAGTGGTTCAATGCAATCAGTGTAAAGTGGAATACGGTTCAGCCAAAGTCTGGTGTGCGCTTTATTCCCCAAATAGAGCGTAGTGTTTACCTATGAAGAAATGTGGGCCGGCTCCAGTGGTGAAACCTGGCTCCCATCCACATGCTTCCGGGTCTTGTTCCTTCGGATTTACATTGGATATGGAGTGTGTGGTTGGAGCTGCAGGTGGTACAGTGCAAGTCACGACTGGTCTATCTGTATGCGCAGGCGTCCTGTGGCCATAGTGGCAGGTAAATCCGAAACCGGATGCCTCCAATTATGTGTGTACTCTCAACAGTCTAGCAACTAGACATGATGCCAACAAAACCTTGGCGATTAGCGGATAAGGTTAGGTCCTCGCGTCACATTCATCGTGGCATAGTAGTTAAAGTTAAGCGTCACACTTCTGCTAATATGCTGCTGAAAGAAATGAACATTTCGACAAAAAGTTGAACAATACCTTTTTGGTTTGTTTCTCACACGCCGAGTTTTCTCTTTTTGTCATTTTCAACGTTTGTCGTTTAAAACATGTGAATCAGTACAATGTTGTACACAATTTTTCCACGGATTCCGGTTGCGGTCCATGTCTTCAAGAGTGCTAAGCCATTGGCACTCCTCATAGTTGCGTCTCTATCATGGAAGACGTAGGATCCAACAGCGGCTAGACAAGACACCAGCGATTTAATGTGCTGTCGCCAAGTGGAAGGTTGACCACCACGCTGTCGCCTCCAGCCGGGTTCATAACGAGCGAACATATCGCGACGCGGTAGGCGTTCAGGTGCCATGCGTAGGACATGACAGAGCCATCTCAAATGATGCAGGAAAACCAGTTTGTTGTAAGAAATACTCGCATTCCCCAAGATGAAACCTCGAACGTCATTACTTTTGACTCGATATTGCTACCAAACACGAGCAATCCTCCTTAAGCAACCGTTAGCGAAAGCAGAAAGACGACGCATGTCTTCCACGCGAATCGACCAGGACTCGCTCTCATACAACAACACTGAGCAAACAGATGCACTGTATACGCGGCACTTTAGCGAGAATGAGACTTCGTGACGACGCCACATGTGCCTCAGATTGGCAAATGCTGATGGTGCTTTAGTGATGCGAAGAGAAACCTCCTTGCCGCTGGTGCCGTCAGCAGAAACACAGCTCCCAAGGTAGACAAACCTATCTACCTGTTCAAGTTGTGCCCCTCCGAGAGTGAGCACGAGAGCAAGTGAAAGCTAATCCATAAGCAGTACTTTACACTTCGATGGGGCGAAACTCATGTCATACTTTGATGCTTCAACCACCAAACGATCCAGAAGGAGTTGCATACCCTGAGGATCGTCACTATGTAAGGCGATATCATCAGCATAATCTAAGTCGGTCGCGCGCTCACCCGGTAGAAGCTCTAGGCCTAAATGTTGGAAACTTTCTAGAGCATTCGACAGAACACCTTCGATTTCGAAGTTGAAGAGGAATGGGGACATAGGGCGGCCCTGTCGCACACCGCTATTGACAGCGAATTGCGAGGAAAGCTTGCCATATACCCTCACTCTGCCGGATGTGTGAAGGTAAAGTGCTCGTAAGATGTCTGTATATTTCTCTGACACCACGTTCTTTAGCAAGCAACGCCATAAAGATGATCGATCAACGGCGTCATCATCCTCATTATACACTTTAGTTGGAGGTGGAAAGCACCTCAGCTACTGTGCCGCAATATATAAAAGGAAAAAGGAAAATAAATGTAACGGTTGCATGCCAGCTGAGCTACCAACAACGGGTGGGTAGAGCATTGAAGTCAGTGAAACTCTATCCACGGATGTGTGGATCAAAACTTCACCATACGCCAACACCTCGAGCATCTCCCGCTATCTACGCATTCCTAGACATAAGTGCCGTTTTTAATTTGATCTTCGGAGTGAAAAGCGGTACGTATGTCTAGGAACGCATAGATAGTGCGTGATGCTCGAGAACTTGGCGGATCGTGAAGCTTTGATCCACGGATCCGCGGCCCGGACGGAAATCAGTTTGTTCTTCACGGTAGGGTGATTCACGTATTGGGGATAGTCTACGGAGCAGAATGTACGGCGATAGTTTGGAAGCAACTGAAAATAGACTAATGCCGAGATGATGAAGTGCGAGTGCCTTGCTTGAAAATCTGGACAGTAACTGATTCGCCCCAAGAGGAACGCACTTTCTCTTCATTCCAACTTTTTGCGAACAGCGAGGTCATCTGGGTAATGATCACTACTTCGCCGTATCTGATCAAATCCGGAGGCAGTCCGTCGAAGCCGGCAGCCTTGAACCGCTTCAAGCATCGAATCTCGAGACAGACTTCCGCTTCACTGGGTGGATTCAGTAGGATGATCCAGTGTGGACAACAAGTTGTACTTCATGTACTGATGGACATTGGAGACCAGTTGAAATGCGGGTGAAAGTGCTCTGCCCAGCGGTCCATACGCCTCTGTTGGTTGGTGATCGGAGACTCATCCGCTTCGAAACAATTCTCACTGACACCAGCCTCCCTGAACCCAGTAGACAGAATAAGTTATAAAAGTTTGCGAGTGTACCCTGAAAGGGCAGCGGTATCCTTCTCTAAAACACACTTAGACCACCATGTCTCGCGATCCTTGAGTAGGCTTTGCTTGAGAAGCCGGTTGGCAGAACGACGCCGCTCCTTGCAATCTGGTTCTCTCAGAATATCTTTGCAGCTTTCAAACAGCTCTAGAGAACCAGCACTGATCCAAGTTTTGAAGGGGCGTCGAGCTAAGCCGCAGGTTCATTGTCCGGAAATGGTCATAACTTTCTGTATACAGGTCCCATGTCGCTCTATGTCTTGCGGTAGATTTAAACTGCGTGCGTATGCCAGTGAAGCCTGACAGTTTGCCTGGACAGAAGAATTAATTAAACTGTTAGTATCAATCTTACGGTGCTTCGTGTTTCCGGATCCCCAAAACACATGCAGATTTTCGCGCAGACCAGAGGATGATCTGAGACAACCAAGGTGGACCAAGAGGACCTGCAGTCCAGTACGCTGCCACGCCAACTGAAGCTAATTGAAATGTGATCAATTTGGGACCACGGTTGAATTGGCGAAGTAGGACGTCAAGTTGCAGAATGCTTCTTCGTACGCCTGAAGTTGGTGCTCAAGAGAAACAGGTGGTTGTCTTCACATAATGTGAGAAGCCTCTCTTCGTTATCAGAGCGGTTCTTACCGAGCGCATGGTGACCACCAAGGTGGCGTTCGTATGGCAATAGGCGGCCAACCAGTGCATTAAATCCCCCAGCAAGGACAATGACATCCGACCGTTTAGCTTTAGTCGAAAGCTGATGTAGATCCCGGTAGAATTCGTTCTTGGCCGAGCGGCCACTGCAGTAAATTGAAGCGTACACGGAGATCACAAACAACTTTCGTCTGGCTTCGCGGCGCAGTAATCATGAACTGAAACGACTACATTCTGAAAATGTTGAGGCTAATGTACGCTGAAAGCACATTTCAACGTATCGACCGACCGGAAAGCCTGTCTCAGGTAGCATCTCACAGCAGTCGTCATCTAGAACATCGCGGCAGTGACTACGCGAATTACAAAACGCATAAGCCTAATGGCTCATCGACGTCGAAGCTCTACGGGTTGCTAAAAAGGCAAAAGGAAGGCCAGGCACTCCTACTAATTTTATCAGTGGTAAACTCCCCGCAGTATAAATTGACGAGTTGTTTATTAAGAATCTTAGTCCCACTCCGACAACAGTTGAATCTACACGGCTTTAAGCTTTTCATCGGACTCATTGAAGACCACGTTAAAATTCACTTAGCCAACAAGGGCATGTGCTCATTAGACGCCTGGTCGTTGTTTACTAATGTCTCTTTGAACGAGACAGTCAATTACAAATGCCAGCTAACTGACGTCGAAAATTTTCGTATGCAAATATCGACAGACTTGCTCAAACAGTCCCTGCTGTTCTGCATAATTAGTCTCCTACCGCCATATCGATGGAATAAATATGGGCAGTCCGTTGGGTCCCGTACTGGCCGACTTTTTATGATAATGCTAGTTAGGCGCCTGGGGACAGGTCTCGCAACTATCTTACTACGAAAGATAGGTTAGTGACACTCTCGTGTCTGGTTCTTCGAGACTGTACATCGAGCCACTAAAAGGTAACAGCATCCATGTCAACTTAAAAGTCTATCATAAATTCACATCAGCCGTATGGTTATCGGGCTAGTTAGGCGGTCCGTCCACCTGAAACCAAGATGACCTGGTTAATATCCACATTACCATTTTCACACCCATAGGACAC
Organism: Dicrocoelium dendriticum; assembly: GCA_944474145.2. Classification (NCBI taxonomy): domain Eukaryota; kingdom Metazoa; phylum Platyhelminthes; class Trematoda; order Plagiorchiida; family Dicrocoeliidae; genus Dicrocoelium; species Dicrocoelium dendriticum. The sequence goes on along the minus strand of OX104063.1, from coordinate 247,807,493 downwards.
AAGCGTGAAATGGTGAAAATCTTCTTCACTCGTGCCAACCGTGTTTGCTCGAACGATTGTCTAGCTGAGCAGATAGGAACTAGAACGGGAAACGATTCCCCTAAACGGTCCATCGAGAAGCACGGCCAGGTCAGACAGCCGAAAGAAACCATGCTGACAGCAACTGAGAAAAAGGTATAGCTAGAGCTCCGATTTAAGGGTAACGCTGACACGAGGTCGTTCAGAGCACCTACTGAGCTGCAGATACTGTGGTGATCACCAGGACCCGCAAACTGTTGCTAGCTTCAGTAAAGGAAGGAGAACCCAGCGGCGTCAAATCATACTGTAGTTATCAATTTGAATGCAACTGCGGCATCAGCTACATAGGCAGAACAGAGAGGGTTTTACATTCTAGATTGACGGAGCACCTGGCAAACTGCGTTCATTTGTGAGGTCTATCAACAGGACGTCAGCCATTCCTGGCCCAATAATTCCGTGTGCACGCAAGCCACCAGCGTAATCAATCGGCATATTTGTTTCCTTGGCCCGTCATCGGACTGACCCCGGCTACGGGTTTCGAATATTATTAAGTCATCCCAATCCATGCTTCTTGCGGTTCACGGAGGACGTGAAGATGTACTAGCTAAAACCTTCCCTGTGTGTGCAGAAACGATCAATTTTTGATCTTCGGCGGCCCTAGTTCTAAGGCCATCGCGACCGTTCACCTTACTGCATTTGATCGCCTGGTAACAACACTGGGACGGTATAGGACAAGTTCCTGTCATGGTACTTGTACTGATGAGACACTACAAAATGCTTGCATCTACCATCGTTCGTCACCTCACTTTGTTATTCAAACTATTGAACGGAATGAGCTGTTTAATATTTAACGGTCCCATAGCCACAAACTCTTGAAAAACTGACACTACAATCTAAATTTTGCATTTGGTAACAGAACTGAGATCAAATCAACCACTTCAAAGTTGGATTTGTATTACCCGCTGTGTCTTTGGATTGCGACAGGCAAGCTTCATTGAGACCTCGGTTACCTATGAAGTAGATCTCGATCGTTTCGAGCACAAGCACCGTATTCTAAATGGAGGTGTTAGGGTGCCGCTCCTGCTAACACGGACACCCTATGACCGGTTTCGTTCTGGGTTTGATTCATCAGGTGGAGGTAGCCTGAGTAGGTGTAGAACTCGAAGCTTAGTGGCTAACGACTGACGGCTGATCGTTGTAGATTGTGACGTAACATACTAGTGAACCGTAGTAGCTATAATCACATGTGAGCAACCACAGGAACAATTTACTTTGTTTAATGCTACCAGAGAAGATAATTCAAAAGGAGGTCCTTTAACGCGTTACTTTTAACTATCCCATCACTCAAAACTGCCCTAGTCAAGTGATCGAATGCATCGTACGAAGGAAGCTGCGCCGCAAACTGTTGTCTGCTATAAGAGTCTGTCAACTAAGTTTTATGTCACACCATGAATAGTTCTTGAGTCTAGTCACGCAACCGCAAGGCAATCAGATAATACCAATGTTTCTTGCATTCTTATAGCAACTGATCAGTCAACCACGGCACGGTCACTATCTGATAGTAATGGGATGCCAGAACATGCTACTGAGATTTTCATTAATTTCAGAGTTTGAGATGATGCCAGAGAAATTTGTGATACGAAGTTGAAAAACTGCAAAATTACGACCACATATTTTAGCAGCTTGGGACTTGATGACATTCTACATGACGGATAAAAACAATCATAAATCTTTACTGTTTGGATAAAGGTAAGCCTGGACAGTTGAACTCGTTTGTAGCTAAAGAGATATCGCACGCAAGAAAAATATTCAGGGAACAAAACGCATATCGAAGAGTAACTCACCTTCCCAGCTGATCGTATCCCTCTACACATGCACGCAAAGGTGATAACCCAAGAACCCACCAGTGCGCCAAATAGTTTCCACTGAATGCCACCAAGGGTCTCGATATCCGGACTCAACTCTAGAACATTGAACCTGGAAAACATATAGATTATTTTATGAGAATAGGCAGAATTGGAAGGCAGCTTACTCAATGACCGCAGTTTAAATGTAATTTCAGCTATAAATGAATGGTCTAATCTCAACAACGCAAGGCATGTCTGCACAAGCACCATCATGGTCAAACAAAGACGAATGATTTGAAAAACCACAAAATTGTTGCAATCATTTCCGTGACATATTTGAACTGTGTATTATGCGGGTACACGCATGCTTGTGGTGGCGAGATCCTGACGGATCGTCGAACGGCTGCTTCCACTGTTGTGCCGTGGGCCCTAGTCCTGAATGCCTTCTCGTAGTGAACGCTGGGTTGAAGCTGGGTTGCGCCCCTTTTCTAGTTAAGGGTCAGGAGACCCAATTCCGCGTGATCCGGTTCACTGAATAATAGCTAAAGGTCCACTGCATTACGGGTATACATTTTATTGAAAGCTTTGGCTCTGGAAGCAAATCGTTCTATTGTCAGTTGTGGACGCCATGGCAGTATCATAGTCTAACCCCTCAAATAGGAAATACGCCAATAAAAGTAATCCAGTGCTGCGTCGGCCGTCGCGCGGTAGCCTTAGGAAAAAGATCGCCTTATCTGCCACATACACAAGGATGGATAAGCGGATACATGCTACCGCGGACGCCTCCCTTCGTTCTTCTTTCCCTCACATACTTTTTCCGTCCCCATTTCAACTAACCCACTACTTACTGCAATCCATGTGACCACGTGTGCGACTGCCTTCCATTGCAATCATATGCCTCCGCGTAAAGTACTCAACATCGGGTGCTTGAATGTGCTCACACTACTCGACCGGAATACGAGTAGGCGACTCGAGCAGCCCCCTACAGCGGTCGCGATGGTACGTGAGCTGTACGGGATCGAAATTCCAGCTCTCAGCGAAAACCGGCTTGTTGACCAGTGGAAGTTACATGAGGCTGGTGCTGGTTACACGTTCTACTGGGTGGAGATCGCCATCTATGCATCACGTAAACCTGGGTTCGGATTTGCCCCATCCGACCACCCAAATGGCCGGTTGGTGGCAGAGCTGATTGTCATCAACCCACGCTCGATACGTTTTCCCCTACGACTTGGAAGACGAAAACATGTGACTGTTATTCCCACGTATGGTCCCATTATGTGCTCTCCTGATGACACAGGGGATCAGTTTTACAAGCAATTGTCCACCGTGATATGGTCTGTGTCGAGCAGCTGATCACTATCCTCACTGGGTGAGTTTAACGCGCACATTGGGAGTGTGTGCTGCGGTGTGAACAGGCGTAATCGGTCCGTAATTTATTGGCACAACCAGTGGGAACGGCGGTCAATTGTTCTCACTATGCGCTACTAATGGTCTGATGATCCCGAACACGGTTTGCACTAGTCGACAATGTTGTGGCTATTTGGACGCACCCATGGTGTGGCCGCGCTCACCTCGATTATTTGATCGCACACGAACTCGAGATGCGTGAAGTGCATATGATACGTGTACTACTTTGCGCCGAGTGTAGCGCTGATCACAAGTCGGTGCGGACCATATTGTACGTATATCTACGTAAATTCATATATTACTCATCTGCCGTGAATCAGGCAAATTTATTGTTCGTTCCTTACGTACCATGGAGAAGAGGATTAAGTTGGAGAAGGCGGAGGTTACGCGCCTTGGTGATGAGAAAGTCCTAAGCTCAGTGAGCGACCCGTAAAATCAAGTTAGTAAGCAGGTGACGGTTGCTGAGGGGGAACAGATCGCGCACAAACACTGCAATCAAACCGATTGGTCTGATAACAACTGTGCAAACATTAGCGCGCTCGTGATGACAAAGAATGCAGCGATTGCTATACATGTGGTAGACCAGGATAACTGCGTCAGTTTGTCACGGAGGAGAGACGGTCGAATACAATGGTGCACAGTAGCAGGCCGCAGGACGTAACATTACTTCGAGACGTCCGGCTGCATGATAGGAGTTCCTACCCGACCGATGGGTGCAAGGCTGAGTGTCGCCGGAAGCTGATGAAATCAAAACGCCATCATCGCATGGTTGCTATGAGGCGGACGTGATCGTACCTATAGCCAGACAGTCAAGGCCGCTACCATGGTCGAATCTACACAGACAATTGATATGAGTCACATTAGCGATAGCGGCGAGGTAAGCGTATGTGACCTATAAAATTACACATGTTCTGTACATAATATACTTTGCTCTAGCAGGCTCGGTGTTCTGATTTGCCCGGCTGGGTTCTTGTGACATTGCAGAGTGCAGAGAGAAAAGCAGAGTTAGGACAGCTCGGTAGATTTCGACAGCGATTATAGTAAGGACTCCGTTGTAAGCGAAATGCGCAGTGAACGGCGAAGGCGAAGCAGATGGAATGATGCGCCGAACGGCGCCAAAATAAGGTGGTTTATGGACAGATGTGTCGTCCGCTGAGGAGACTGCTGGATGCCATTTCAGTCACCGCCTGAACAAAGACTGCAGACACTATGCAGATTGGGCCAACGCACTTTTACACTCAGTTAAACGACTGTTTAGGGCTTTTTAATGTGCGCAATCGTCTCAGGTATTTACATCAGAACAGGAGTCAGGGAACAAGCTCGTTTTCAGTGGATCTCCTCAGGCTGGTACACCACAACTGATACGAATAAAATGGGTTAAAACATCAGACGGGAGTAAAGTGCAAAGGTGCGCTTCTTTGACAATTGTGTTTTATGTCGCGAATATCATAAACAATCTTGGAAAATACTTCGACGAAGTAGGATGAATCCTACTAATGTGGCTTTGAAACGACACACGTTGAACGAGTGTGACAACAGTACTTAGAGACTTGATGTTCTGGAGCGTAACCGGCGCGTGTATTCCGTCAGGATGCACAAACTGGAGGCAGACGAACGCTAGCGATTCGAGACGTTTGTTCAGCAAATAATCACAAAGCAAGAAGCAAAAGCTCTAGCGTCATTACAGCGACCAGTTGGCACGACTAAGACAGGGACCTTATTTCCACCTGACCCGGAAAATTACGTTCGCAGTTTTTCCTCCTTGCACCTGGATAATACACTGTTAGAGGTACTTTCATTTGGTCCGAAGTTCCGCTGTCCCCGTAGTTATTCAGGAAAAATAGAATTAGAGGTTCATTTCGAAAATTTGTATTCTCAGATGTCTACACTTACGCCCTCATCAGCATTAGCGTCCGAGTATTTTAAATCTACCCTGGTTAATACATGTTACCAGTATCTAAAGCACAAACCCAACTCAGGTACTTGCTGAAGAAAGACCACCTAGGCGCTCTCAAAGCACTCAAACAAAACGAGAATGTGCTACTCTGTAGGCCGGACAAAAGGGCAGGGATCTTTCTGATGGAGGAACCTGACTATATTGACAAGATGGAGGTTATCCTCAGCGATCGCGCAAAGTTTCGTCAAATGGAGAATAAGAGAGACAAAACAGCGGCAATAGAAAAGACAGTTACTAGGCTTCTGCGGCACCTGAAACAAGAAAACTCGCTTGACTCTACCATGTTCGAACCACTTCAACCCACGGGGAAGGTGATTCCGAGACTTTTCAGCGTACCAAATGTACCTAAAGCGGGGCATCCATTTAGACCCATATTGGACATGTGCATCTCACCTTACCACTCAATAGCCAAGTGGCTAGCCAAGCTTTTAGAACCAGTGCGAAAAGTTTTATCCATGTGTAGTCTCCGTGATACATTCAGTTTCTTGGAGTCAATAAGATATACTAACCTAACCGGAAAAAAGATGTTTTCGTTGGACGTTGTGTCGCTCTTCACGAATGTTCCTTTAGAAGAGACAGTAGACTATCTATGCGACACCATTCGATCACGTCAGTTGAAGGTCGGCCTTTCGAACAATCGGTTGAAACAGCTACTCGTACTGTGTACTAGCAACATACAACTTCAGTTTAATGGGGTAATATACAGACAAAAGGACGGAGTAGCGATGGGCTCACCACTAGGACCGCTGCTGGCAGATGTATACATGAGCAAATTAGAAAACAACTATCTGAGCGGAGCCATTAGCGTGTTACCCAATTCTCGTCGATATGTGAGTGATATATTTTTTTGTGACAGTCATTGCTGCACAGAGCAAATTCTATCCCTTTTAAACTCCTCGCACGACAACGCTGAGTTTAACCTGGGATCTGCAAGTCATGGTAATATATCTTTTCTAGACATCCAACTTAGCAGAAAATCAGATGGGTTGATCCAACGCAGGGTGCACAGAAAAGCCACTTGGCGTGGACAGTACATGCATTGTTCCAGCTTTGTCCCACTAAGGCTGAAGTGGAATTAATTATATGTTTGATGGAAAGGGCAAGAAGGATATGTAGTGAGGACACACTTTCGGACGAGCTGAATTATTTAGCTGGCCTTTTTGAAAGGAACAGCTATCCCGAAAAATTTTTCAGAAAAATATGAAGTGCCAAGAATCGATGGCTGAAACTGATTCGGTTGAAATGAAATTAGTTTATCTCTCGTTGCCATGCAAAGGTGACAGAATAGCGCAGCCAACGTCTAGAAGACTATCCGACGCAATAAACCGTACGCACTACGAGGCAACCTTACGGCTAAGATTTACTTCAACACCATTCGTAAGGCTTCAACTCAAGGACAGACTTCCTCGATCAAGTACATCTTTCTGTGTATACTCATTTACTTGTTCAGGTTGAGCAAGTTATATCGGAAGAACAACCAGGAAACTGTCTGAGAGAATCCGTGAGCATTGCCCGACTTGGCTGTGTGCAGGGGGAACAAAAGCAGTGGCGAGCGACGTGTTGGCACATCCAGTTGATTTTAACCATCAGATCGATAGGTACAAATGTTTTCAGCCAATTTACCACTTACCTGGATGCTACACACAAGCGGTAAGATGTCACTTATTAGCAACAGCCGAAGCGATCGCCGTCCGCCTCCAGAACCCAGACCTACGTGTACAAAAACAAATCGTTCAGATTCTTTCCCTTCCCGGACCCCATATTACAGTAACCCCTGTTGAGAAAAGTGTAACTGATTTGTCATTGACCGTTCGTGAACCAAGCGATTGACCTCGTCATTTAGATGACCTAGACGTTTTACTCTCGTCTGATGTTTTAACTCCTTTTCTTCGTAGCAGTTGTGGTGTATCAACCTGACGAGATCCACCGAAATTGAGCTTGTTCGCTGACTCTTGTTCTGATGTTTAGGGCTTGATTGGCCTACGTTGCACGGGCTTCAACAGCAAGAGATGAAAACGTGTCTTACCGACACGCCGACAATGTTTGAGACGCAGAGAGCACGTGCTAAGCTGCGAAACGGGAAATGTACAGGCACCAACGGGGTTAAGCCGGGAGTATTCACACGATGGACTCGCGTCGGTAAATGCACTTCACCACTTGGTGCAATGCATGTGTTTGAAGAGGAAGTGCCGGCTGAGCTGAAGAATATCCTTGTGCCACTAGCATAAAAAGGGCAAATAAAACACGCAGTGTTGCATGAATTATCGTGATATCTACTTGCTGAGTTGTGTGAGTGAGGTGATCGCTCGACTTCTGCACAAGTGCCACGTCACTCAGGTAGTCGATCCGAACAATGCGGAAGAACAATGTGGATTCCGTTCGGGTTACAGCAACAGATATGAAGCTCGCGGCTCGACAACTGTAGGAGAAATGCAGAGAGCGACACCAGCCGTTGTACTTTTATAGGCGTCACCAAGGTATTGGACACCGTGAACTTTGCGGCGCTGTGGTTGCTTAGGTAAGTTTATTGCCGCAGTAAGTTTTTGGTTTAACTGATTGCTTTTAGAGTATTGTGTAGAAGAGGGGGCTGATGACTGGATAGACCTCGGATGACTTTTATGTTGTACCCAATGTGAGCCAGGCCTGTGTCCTAGCCCCTGTTCTGTCGGCCACCGGTCGGCTATTAACTGTGATCCAATCAAGTAGCCCCGCTTCTTCGCGCGCGCTTAATGTAATTCCCACACCGTAAAAGCCTGCGGCTACACCAGTTGCGTCTCTGGATAAGTGTAGTGTGAACATACCGTGGAAGCACGCAGAAAGTGATGTCAATCGTTAGGTTGTGTTGGAATCCAACAAACGGGTCTCAGCGAGGCAACACATGTCTATTGAGACGCTTTCCAGAGTGCAAGCACGTAGTTCAATATGTGATTGCAAAATTCCCTTTTCGGCAATTCACACCAGGTAATTATGCTTAGATTGACGGAGAAACGCACAAGCTAATGAAAGCTGAAGTGAAAGATAGAACGGGTTCACATTATTGGCACAGAAGTCAAATCGATCACCAACGTCTTTAACGCGAAGCTTTAACGTAGTCCTATCCAAGCTGTTTTTCTACACCAGATTTCTACGGCCGGAGCACGATGTCACGTTTTTTTTATCAGTGATTATGCGCTGATTTCGTCCTCTGACTCAATCGCCTCAAAAATGCACACCCATCATTAATGCTCACAAAAGAATTCGAAAGGCAACGAAGGGACACGCATTTTATATGTTTTGTGCATTTGAAGTATAAGCGTAACGTAGTTCCCCTCATCTATTACCGTGCCTCTGAAATCTACAAAGCTGAGATCTTAGAACAGGAGAAAGCACGCATATTTGAAACGCTGTTCTCAATTGGCTACCCTGCCTGGTATATTAAAAAATCTTGCCACGACCCATGAATGCCGAAAGCTTGTCATCACAATACCCAAAAGGATGTTTCACATGGCTTTTTAGGGTCACATCACTTCTTCTGCAACCCGGATAGCCAAGCACTGCCATGCGTCTCTGCGCATTGACCTTACCGGAAATATCAGGAAATTCAGCTTGGAACATCTGGTCCAAAGCAAACACAAACTTCCGATAGACGGTGTTTTCGTTGTTTTCTATACTGTGACAAACTACTATACAGTGGGGCTTAGGAAACGATTCCTAAAGATAGCCAAAGTGATAACGATCAACTTGACGCAACCGGAGCTTTGTAAACAGAAGATGTTATTGCAATCTCTCACTTTGCCCTAGCCGTAAGGAGAATCCTTCCGCATAGGGAAATGATGATGACCGGGTGTGTTTCAACTTAGCCATGTTTCATGAAGAGATCGGCGAGCTCAGTCAGGCCCCACCTAATCTGATCGACTTTACTTCTGTTCAAATATTGTGATCCAGTTCTGTCTCTTTCACGTTAGTTATCAGTAGCTAGTACTTTTCTCCTTCAACTTTCCAAACTTAGTTGCTTTTTGCGATTTACAAGAAAGGGAGCTCCTCGCATCCACGTTTTCTAACATTCCCATGATCATTATCTACAACCACCTTCACGTTGCTGCTTGCCGACTACTGTGTGTTGCTTTTACACAACATGACGACGGCCCCAGCTTCCATGTTGGCTAAATTCGGACTCCCAATCAACACAAGCAAGACTGTTCACATTTGCCAGCATTCAGCAGAAAAGAAAATTGTCGTCCTGCCGCAAATAGATAGTTCGGATGAGGTTTAAGAAACCACCAAAAATGTGCCAACATCTGGAGCTTGCTTTCGGTCAACCTGTAGATGATGAACAAGCTGCTCACCCGTAAATCAAAGGTGGCTGCCGCATTTGACGACGTGGATAATCAGGTGTAGAAGAATCAGCAGCTGAACGTGGGGATAAAGCTATTGGTTTACCGGTCAGTGGTACTGACCGTTCTTCTAAACGGCGGCCAAACCTGGATATAGTACCAGAAGAACAGTCAACATATGGAGCGTTTTCATCAACAGTGCCTGCTTATGATTCCGCGCATCGGTTCGCTTGACAAAGTAGCTGCGCCGCAGTGGCATGTATGTAGTAGACTGCATTCTGCTGCGGAACCTAAGGTGGATTGCACATCTCAGTGGTATGGACTGCATGAGGATACAGTAATACTTGCTACACGACCAAATACATGGAGGGAAGCGGAACTTGTACAAACCGGTTATGTTACGTTCAAGTGATCAAGGTGAGTATATCACAAACTGTTTTTGACTCTAGGTGTTGGGTATCACAGGCCACGGATCGACACCAATGGCGAAAGCATGTCCAGTAACCGGTTGCACGTGAACGCACAATTGCATGCGGAACAGAATCCATGAGTACGGAAACCACAGGCGCCGATAGAGGAGAGCACATCGACGTCGAGCGCTTGGTGCTGTAAAATATGAGGTCGTGATTTCTTCAGCCAATGTGGTTTGGTAAACCAATAGCATGGTCACACGGGAGGAGCTTCCAGAAGGCGGGGAGTCAGCTAAATAAATCGACTCAACAGCGCAGCTCCGGGTACGTACTCTGCGTCCATTTCCATTCCACTTACTAGCCCATACCAAGGATGCGGTCGATGTGGTACGTGTGCTACCTTATGGCCGCAGTTTGTCTGCACGTGTGCCTGCGTGCTGAGTTGCTCGAAATTCAGATATTGGATGCTGCTTGATATTCCCGGAGTGGCTGCGCTTAAGGTGAGTGCTGAGAAGATGTCCACCTGTCGAAAAACCGCAATCTCGACGATACTGGCTCCAGAAGACAGCTGGTCGTTGCTCGATGGGATGGGGTTCACGGTCCTCGGGACGGATCTAGACTTAAAGAGTGGTTCCATCCAATGTGGTGCGGACTAAGGCCCAGTCACCGACTTGTGTACATCCGGTAGGCATGATATCCGAATTCGTTCTTCGTTATACACGTTAGCTAGAGGTGTAAAACACCTCAGCTACCATGCCGCAACACATAAAAGGAAAAAAGAAAATAAATGCAACAGTTGCATGCCAGCCGAGATACCAGTAACGGATGAACATCATTTCGGAAAGCTACCACCCCATTATTAGACAACGAAAATTATTAAGTAAAACTATATTATGCTACGAACTGAGAGCGTGGTTCGCGAGTGAGGCTAAAAGGGTTGGGTAGGGACAAAGAAACTCACAGCAGGAACGCCATTGAGGTCCGCGCCTAGACATGTCAGCAATTGTACCTAGCCAAACGTGTTCATCGTCTTTTGGACCCCAACCAGGGCGCCGTATAGCTCCAACCGAGGCCAGCTCCGAAGTGGGAACTTTCATTCCTCTCGACCAAGTCGTCGCTTGGCCACCCCACTTCTTCTTACGTTCGCACCCCCGGTGGGCAAACAGCGCACGTCGCGGAAGTTGGTGGGCTGGCATGAGCAACAAACGGCCGAGCCATCTGAGCCTAGTGCTTGAAATAACGGTGCTGAGCGGTTCGTTTCCTTTTTCTGTGATGTAAACAAGGCGTCGAACACGCTCGTTGCTCACGCGGTGTGAGCCAAACTGCGAAGGCACCGATGGTCGAACGTAACTAGCCTCTTCATGTCCGCCGATCTTAGGGGCCAGGTTTCGAAACCATACAATAAGGTCGAACGTACCGCTGCAATTACATTCTACCCTTTAGGGAGAAAGTGATGTCGCGCCGGCACCATAGGTAACGAATACAAGCAAACGCACCTCGAGCTTTTGTTATGCGGTTCGGGATCTCATCTTCAATCCCAAGGGGGCTGATACAACTTCCCAGGTATTTGAATTTCTGAACAACTTCTAGTCGATCATCACCAAGCGTTAGTGCAGGAGGCGATCCAGACTAATCTTGGAGGAAGGGTTTGCACTTCGATGGTACAAAGCAAAGCACGGAGCGGTTGACGGCCAGCGCTAATATGTCCAGTGCTGCCTGGCACGTCTGGGAGCAGTCACAGATGAAAACAATATCGTCTGCATGCTCCAACTCAAGAAGTCGTTCTCCTGGGAGTAGCTCCACACCTTCTAAGTCGTGCCCTGTAAACGCCATCTCCATGACTTCATCAATAGCGAAGTTGTAGAGCAAAGATTACAACGGGCGTCCTTGTCTCACACCGCTGGAGATACTGAAAGGCGGCGACGTCTTGACGTAAACCCACACTCTGCCCATGTAACGCGCTACAATGCTCGAATAATATTTACATGTTCCTCGGGCACACCTTTCCTGAGTAGACAGTCCGAAAGGGCACATCGATCAACCGAATCAAAGGCACCTTTGATGTCGAGGAACACGGCAACGGTGGGCCGCCAATATGTGTGACGTTGCTACAACAATTGACGCAAGGTGAAGATGTGGTCGTTGCAGCCAAGACCTCGACGAAACCCGGCTTACTCCTCAAGAATCTGGCTTTCACGAGCGGCGGTCAATTTGAGAAGGATTACAGATGCAAATAATTTGGAGGCGATGGGGATCAGACTGATTCCTTTATGGTTGTCGCATTCAGAATGCGAGCATCCTTTGAAGATTGGAACAATAAAGGAGCGGCGCCAGTCGGTTAGGACTGTTTCCTGCTCCTACAATTTCACTAGTAATTCGTGCAAATCATCAACAAGAGCACGGCCTCCGAATTTGAACAGGGCTGGATGAAGATCATCTGGTCCCGTGGTTTTATACAATTTCAGCAGTCCGATCTCACTTTCATCTTCTGGATGAGAGAGCGGATACAGCCAAGGGAGCAGGGCGATCACTGACCGGTGAGGAATCGAACAATTCCAGGCGATTAAATTGCTTTTCAAAATGCTTAGTTTAACGCATCCAAGATTTAGACAAATTGTGTATACGCTGGCCACACTCGTCATAAACTGGTTCACTAACACCAGGTCTACTGCCGCCCGTTTCCTTTAGCAGACGGAATAAGTTTCGATGGTTACCAAGGGCAGCTGCCACTTCTATCACTGAAGCACGAAGAGACCACCGGGATTCGCGATCTCTCTTCAGGCTAGCACGGAGTTTGACCCGGAGGTTTCTGCGAGTTTCATTGTATTTGCTTCCAGTCAAAAGATGCCGCCGGGTATCGGTAAGTTCCAAAGACCGCGAAGAGACCCAATGTCCATGTTGGTGATTAGACTTACCACATGAGGATTTGCCTGCAGCTATTAAGGTCTGGTAAACATGCGATCAGTTCCCTTCAACAGCCTTCAGTGAGCGCTTACTCAAACCGCATGTCAACGTATTTCGATACGCATTCAGAACAGCTGGCTTCTGCTTTGAGCCTAGGTTCCCCAGCCGCGTCAAAAGAAAGAGCTCACACCGCTCTGCGCACAAACCTTCAATTCGCAACTCTGAGGCAAAGTACAACAAGCTGTTTATTCAAAGGCCCACTCGTCCGCTCGATCGATCGCTTGATCGATCACAATAAGCAGGCGATTCGGTTCGCCCCAGCCTTCAGCCACCATCACAGCTTCTCCACTTGACTGGTGTCAATGCGCTCACAGCGTCTTCGTGGGCGTCCGTCAAAACGCATCAACATGTCAGCACATACAAGTGCATGGTCGGTGTCTACACATGTGCTCCAAATCGAACGATAGTTTTGAACGCAACCATTCTATCGTTAACAGACTGCAATGTGACCGAGTTGCGACCATAGCTAGTTCGAGGCTGGAGGGCGCCATGTCATCCTCCGACGGGTGTTGTGTTGGAAGCTAGTGCTCACAAGAAATAAGCGGACATCTTCACACCAATGAAGTAACCTTTTACCGTTATCATTAAGGGAACCTACAACATGTTGACTGCGCAGATGCAGTTCATCAGTTGATACTTTTCCAACCTGTGCTTTCAGATCCTCCGCCAGAACAACAGTGTCCGTGCTTCTTTCGTGGCGAAGGAGTTCATTCAGTTAGTGATAGAAGTCGTCTTTTACCGAAGAATCGCTACAGTTTGTGGGCGCGTAGGCAGCGATGATGAATAGACACCTAGTAGTCCCGCGCAACTTTGAAGCTTTGAAGAAGCCAACCAATCGGACCGAACACATCCGGCTACCGATTGGGATTCAGTCAACCAGAGCAGCTTCAGCCCGGGGACTCAGGGCAATACCAACACCAGCTTGGCCGGTGCTCGAAGCTACATCATCACCGGATAGACGCAATGAGAATATACTACTTGTGTCAACTGAAGAGGATCACAGAATGAGCACAGATCCCGAGTATTGCAGGTGGGTCTCCGATAAGCAGCAGATATCGATGAAATGGATCTCTAAAGTTCGGGAAAGTGCTGCCTGTTGACCAATCTGTAGCAATGTATGTAAATCGAGGCATGCCAATCTGAAGGAGGATCGAGGGCTCCAAATAGAAACCGATGCAGTGGGGTGGAATGGTAGGTTGGGCATGGGCTTGTTGACGGGACAGGAGTAGCGCTGCACGTTTGCAAGTGAGTTGAAACTAGTTGATAAACGCCTAGCTGGGGTGGACCAAGAATCGTAGGATTGAAAACTGGGGGAATGAAAGCAAAGTTAGCACGGGACCATAAGGATGAACAAGTCTAAGAGAGGGACTGATCGATGCAGAAGATAAAGAGTAGTTTATTATCCTCTGCGACGGCCGGAGTATCATAAAGCTGGTTGAAGAAAAATTTCTTGTATTGCGTGGATGGGATACTGTAGGGTTGCCCAAGCCTAGACAGGAAAACGCTTAGGGTTCTCAACCAAAACCTTTGGTTCAAAAACCTGACCGCAAGGCAGCGGGGTTAGTGGCGCGCTACAAGGAGTGCGTATTAAGGAATAAGAAGCCGCCCTCATTCCAACCTCCAAGCTGGGGGACCAGTAGGCTGAGTTTGTCTGGCCTCTAACCATTGACCAATCTGATATGAGTGGCTCTGAAGGTGCAAAAAAGCATCACTTAACACATCACAGTGGATCTCTGAGGCATGCAAGGCATCGCACCACGGTGAGGTCCAGCCTCATTGCGATGGGATTCCCAGATTATATACGCGCGTATGATGCTCCTGTGCATGTTGAAAGAATAGGGTCCGTTACTGAAACGTGGCTCCCATCCACTTTCTTCGTGGTCTTATTCCTTCGTGTTTACACTGGATATGGGGTGTGTGGATGGAGCTGCGCGAGTTGCTGCGCAAACACCCATGGTCCGTCTGTGAGTGCGGCTATGCACACTCGCAGTTACAGGCAACTCCGGAATCGGAAGCCGTCAACCACGTGTGTGGCAGTGATACTTGAACTCATAAACGTTCCATTATATGGTTGACTATGTTCGGTCCGGTCTTCGGCTTGAGAAAGGAGCAAGAAAAATCTAGTTTGTGGATGTCACGTGCGGATGGATGACATCACATTTAGTTGCGAATTATATCGCCTAGTTACAGTGTTGTTTAGCAGACATTTGTGGATCTTTTTCGGGAGAACGCTTACTAGGCGCAAACAAACCACCTGTTGGAACACTACAGCTAAGCCATTTAGTCGAACGGAACTAACCCGAACCACCAAGCTAGCATCACAAGGAGGTTGTTTAGCTAGTCAACATAGGAATATTGGATTGTGTATAAAGAGGTCCATGCCCATGTCGTATGTCAGCCACCTTGTTTAATATCGGATGTCAGTATTAGTTCGAACATGTGTTCATAACGCACTGCATTACTGTCACATGCCGGATGTTTATTCACACGTGAGAGGTAAACGTCCCCAAATGGACCACCTTCACTATTTCACCACCTAAGTCATTTGCTCCATGAGGTCACTGGAGTGATAGAGGGCACGCAGTTTTCGTTAGAGTACAAGGTTTGAGCAGGGATTCTAACCAGTGTATTTACAGCAGAGGTATAGTGTGTGTTCACTTGAGTAGCGTGTTTATAGTGTTGTATTCGAGTCAGAGACTAGTGGGCATGAACCTCATTCTATCGTTATAAATGTCGGAATTATGAAAGAAAAGGGTAGGCTGCCCAAGTTTGGGAAGTCGTCGCTGGGGAGCTAGCTTATCTCTTGCGTAGTAAGAAAGTGTAAGCCACTGGGAGTAAGACGCATAATGGCACAACCAGTACCGTTTTTGAGGGTTTTCACCACGAAACTCAGTCAGACACCTGCCTCATATAAAGCACAGCGCTAGACAACCTTTTAGCCCTACTGGGACTCCTCAGTAGCGCGCATCTGTTTTTGATCACCCTGATTCTCCCCAACAATCAGCAGTCGACTGAGCAGCTCACACAGCAACTCGATTGCTGGCGTCACGTAAAGGAACTCGTAGCTCTGGGTGCCAGCTCTGCACCCTTACATGTTCATAACGCGTATGACAATGGAGGATGGGCCACGCTGTGTCGTGGCGGTTTACCGCCGTGACCCTCGCCTCAGTGGCCCAAGTCGCTGACTCATAAGAGCATTGTAGTGGGTGCGGAAGGAGCAACATCTAGCGGTTACTCGTTAATGACCAATCCCAAAAGGACGAAATGGCCGTCTACCTCTCGTCCATTTGTGTGGCGACGGATTAAGAGTACCTGCGACGAAGTAGGAAAAACACTCTAAATCCCTCTACTACTACCTAACTTGTAACATGGTCATTCAGGTCGTTGCTGGTCTACATGGTCCCGAGGTGTTAAACGCCAACTAGGAACATAGGGGTCGCGCTCTTGGACCCAAAACGACCAAATTGGGGTTCGCACTGTTGGTAATTTCCCATACTGATTCCGAACAAGGATGAAACCAGCCATGGAGTGCAATGATGGGAACGAATAACACTGAAGCCCCTCCGCACCGCGCATGGTTTGCGGCATCCGTGTCCGGATTTGACTGTCACTGTGGTCTTCATAGGACAGCCACAGGACGTCTGCAGCAGCAGAGGGACCATGGGTAGCTAGCGCTGCACCACCCACATATCCATCTACACACCCCATGTCCAGTAACTGTAGTCGTCAAAGTTTGCTTCAAAGGAGAACAGGATCCGGATGCAGCTGCCATGACCCAAACTAAATACACAGTGGGTACACTGAGACCCAACAGTGAATCCTTCACCTTCCGAGCAGAACAGTGACCTAATTATGAAGGAGGTAGCCATGAAATGCTACGCGCTGTATTCCACTCCCAAGGCTTGTTATGCTTGCTCGAAACTTAAAAACAAGAACAAACCTTGCCATAGAGTGCAACCGTTAGCGTGGGTTATAGGAATTTTACAAAGTTCAAAGTAATTTTAAAGGAGTGATTCGTCGTACAATTTTTGACAGTATGACCACTCGTGAACAACGACAGACGCAGTGAGAGATGGGACTTGCGGTCCATGAAGTGTAACCATTTCCTCGTGGCGGACATTTCCCTTCTTAATTCTTATCGTTTAGACATGTGTTTGACCAAAAGTGGCCTCATCTGCCCCTACAAACATTTGATCGCTCTGTGTCTACTTCCGTAAGCTATGTGTAAGGAGTTAACTTTGGTTGAAAAGGAGACAATGGTACTTGATGGAGCATCAGAGGCAGCTCCAAAAAGCTAATTCTTAGGCTGGAATTCATATGCTGTGTTATGACATCCCATGACGATTTATTTATAGCACCTGTATCTCTTCACTTCCCTGCAGTAAACAAACAGTCCAACTGACACATTACACTCGTATCTTCGACTTTGGAAGCCAAGTAGTGTGCTCGTTTTCACCAGCTAATCAACACCCTTTTATTGTCTGCGCTTTCGTCAGCTTGCAGTTGCTGGCTCTCTTGGAATCAGTGGGTTTGGAACCTACTTAAGCAGTTATTCGCATTTCCTTGCAGTACACAAATGTAGAAAAGGCCTTGAACTAGCACTCAGTGAACACTGTTTCGCTAGAAATCGACTACTGAAAACAACGCATACAAGTTTGCCAAACAGAAGAGTAATAATGGAATACCATTTCCAAGAACCCTTTACATGCATGCACTTAGAACTAGCAACTTGATACTATCCTTTGTTAGGATTCGAAGCAAGAAGAGTAGATACGCACAGGTACAGTAGTGCTAGAAATTGTGAATTATGCAACTAACTGTGGAAATGGACTTACAGCCAAAATTCTTCTGCGGAGCTTCGTCTCGTAAGATTTGAAATTGACGTTTCCTTTGGATATACAAAGGCATCAAATGTGTTCGATGCGTTCTGAGGATACGAAAAGGTCCATAGTAACAGGGATCATGAGGAAAATGTCTATTAGTTTAACACCTTCACGGTATTATCGGCATACAAAGTAGACCTAACACCAGGCGGATTGAGTAGTTATCTTCGGAAAATAATAGCTACTTTTATTCGTTCAGTGATCATATTTGGCATCTCCGGTGTGCCAGTGAAAGTCTCTGTATGATAACAACGAATTGTTTAAAAAGGCGTTATTCAATTCTCCTCTCCTCTAACCGAGCCGCTGGCTCACTGCCTTGAATCACCAGGTATACTTTTAAGCACGATTACGCTACCAACAAGCACTGGTACCTTGCTAGATTATCTCGCTATGTTGGAAATTGTTTATGCCATCTTTACGGAAGTCTTGCACTGCCATACGCTTACCGTCACCGTCGATTTCTACATTGTTTCGAGAGCAAATCAAGCCTGATAAACTCGATTACAAATTGGGTTGCAGCGCTGTTCGATATTTTCGGCCGGGCATAATTATCCCCTTCACTACTGAGAGTTTTGTGTATAGTAGATGCGCTCAAAATACTGCCAGCCGTTGTCTCGTTACTTCTAGCAGTTTAAATATAAACTGTATTTACTCCTAGCTGCAATGTTTTGTTTCTAGCAAAAATAACATCGAGAGACGAATGAAATCTTTCTGAATTGTTTTCGAATAAATGCTATCATATCGTTATAAACCTTACTCATTGTATTATAAACTGTGCACTATGCTTGAGGTTCGTAGTTCGTTTAGATTGAAAGGTTCAAATAGCTCTAAACTGAATTAATGGACAGGGATTGACAAAGTGCACTGAAGGACCACTTCATCTCCTCGGTTTGGAAAACTGCTGGACTTCACAATACGAGATAATAGGTTACTACGCCGACTGTATGGTATACATGAGTGCGCGTTGCGGAAGTGCAACTAGAGTTTAGGAGTACTGATTATAACCCACAGAAAGGTATGGTTTGGGGACACCTATCAAACAACGTATTCCGCTGGAATTTAGTAAAGAGTGTTTGCTCACGAATGTCCAAAGTACCTTATCTACTCTGTACTCCTTAAAATTTGGGGTTTTTATGCTTCACACTTCATTTAATTTCTGTTGCCATTAGTAGGGTTAACATTACCCAATCTAACATTTACCACCGTTCTACCACAGTGCCATACATGTCGCTGATTACTGTCTAATGCCCAAGGTACTTCACATATGATGCTGGCATTATAACTGACAAATGTGCGGTCAATCAAGTCCATTTAGCAACAGTTAAGTTTGGGGGGTATTTCCTTCCACTGTCCCCGGTACGTTGAGTCCAATTTATCCGTCAGCGTCATTCAAGCCTGGGCCACTGTAGTAAGTACCCCGTCGATAGTTGATTCCACTTGATGGCTGCTTTTATTCGCGATGGAGATCCGTTACAACCCCACTCATTTAGAGAATCACCGCAGTCTGAAAAAGCTCTGTGCAGCCATTTCGTCTTGCCGCGAGTTTTACTGTGTGATTTCCAGTGTGAGTACCAGTTAGTTTGTCACGATGGCTGTCACCAATGAACAATGAACAATGATTTATCACGAGATAAAAGCAAGTGCTTGACATGTCCCGTAGGATGGTAGCGGTGAATATGAGGCAATTAAAATATGTGTGGGTCATCTATCGAACGTCTGCCGAGATGAATACTTTGATAATTAACATCAGTGTGAAATGAAAAAGAAATATCGCGCGTAAACGTTCAGAAAGACACTGGGGCGCAGTGATAGTTGAGGTAAGGAGTGAGAAAATAAAATATGGTCGCTCACTTAGGTCCATTTGATACATTAGTCCTGTTGAGAACATGCTTGGCGTAATCCACAACAGAGAAGCTTAGGTAACAAAATGTTGGGAGCTGAGGGCAACATCTAATCGTTTTTTGAAAACATCCAGGGTAGGAGAGGATACTACTGAGTCTGAGAGTGCGTTCCATGGTTTGCAAACTCGAAGGGAAAAGTACTTCCGTCGACACTCTAGACGGCTATATTGTTCCTTCAACTTTAAGCAGTTACCCCTGAGGTGCGTGTTGTGGCCAAGTTTCAGCAAATGGCGGCATACGTGGTTGGGGTCACTCAATATTTGATACGCTAATTTGAGATCGCCGCGCAGCCTTCGATAGCGTCCGCTGAAAATTCCCAGCAACTTCAGCCTTCGGTGGTAAGAGTGATACCGCAGGCCCTTCACGTTCTTTGTTGCTCTCCGTTGTGGTGCCTCTATCGCTTCTAGGTCACGTTTCAACCAAGGTTGCCAGGCTTGGATTGCGTACTCAACTTGCGGGTGCACGTAGGAATTGAGCATCATTGGGAAGATTGATGGGTCAAATCAGGTGGCGATCAGGTGGTCTCAATCTCGGAGGTGTATACATAGTGCTGACAATTCCACAAAAAGGATGAAACGGCCGCCCAGTGCTTTCACAGATGTGTAGCAGCTGTTTTTGCGTGAATGTTGAATTCAATCAAAACTGCAACTCAAATGCCAACTTACTACTCCATAAAAATTATTTGGTTTTCAGAGGCGTCAAAAAGACGAAGCATATTTTGTAATCATATATCTTGAGGTTGAACGTTACACGAATGATTTCTTCACACTTCTATAGTCAATCGCATGAACTATTCGGTACGAAGCATTCTCGCGATAGTGCATATCCTTCGAATAAATCTCAAACTAGTCGTTTTATCTTTTGTAATCCGAATGACATGAAATTTGCCAATAAGGCTACACAGATGGTACTAACAACTAGATCTAAAACACAGCGCAATGAATTCTGGTTACTGAACACTGGTATTCGTAATAACACCCAAAACATTAAGCTGCATGAGTCCAAAATACCTTCGTGAGTTTATCTACCAAAGAATGTAGCGAACTTTTGGGCATGACAAAACAACGCACGGCTGTACGACGTAGATGAACTCTGTGAAAATAGCTATTGTACTAATCACCTTTTTCTCAAACAACGTGAGTAAGTTGCATACTCGTACACAGCGTTGACCTAGGGGTAAGGATGATTTAATCGATGGACCTGTACATAACCTACGCCGGTGTTTAATGCGGAAATGTAAGTTGATATTTAGTTTCCGGTCACAATTCAATGTCACAAAATCGATCCAACTAACGGCTTTTTGCCCAGCTTTTGTGTCGTCAAACATATCACGTTAAAGTAAACGCATTGAAACCGTATGAAACAACACGAACTCGCATGCTAATGGTGTACTCCTGAGCAAGTATTCCGTACTGATGTGTTTAAACCACGCTTTCCAGACGTAGAAATCGTCACTGTACCGGGGTGGCACAGGACCAGATTAAGTGGTACATCTACTGTGTGAACTTTCTCTAGTTCCCCCAATGTCTAGATATTACCTAACCTTATTTCTTTTAAATTGTTATAATAACCTTTGACTTTGCCCTGCGGCCAAATCTCCATTTTGCAACACCATGCTTTACAAATAAAACCCTAATCTTTGCTCCAATTTTCCTTAAACTGCGGTCGATAGTTCCGCCCGCTTTGTATAACCCGGTTTGTGTCAGCTAAGCAAAAGAGTACGGATGCTTTTTTGGCGGTTTAGCCAATATAATACCTGTATTTGAGGCTTGAGGTTCAAACACACGTGATCTGTAAACTAGACCCATGGCTGCATACTTCAACTCTGTTCGCATTTGGTTCCGAGTCAATACAAGCATCACAACGTTGACTTTTTGTGTTCAGAACACGAGTAAAATGTTCATATGCAACTTTAGACTTACGCGAGTAGTTTGGTCGGTAAGGCACTGGTCAGTGTTCCAACTGTTATCACAGTTACTCCAAGGCAGGACCCAATTGAAGGACATGCCGAGGTAGTACAATGTGTATGCGATAATAAGGTTGTAATAGATCGAGACGATGGCAGACGCGAAAACCATGCACCAACCAAGACCTGGGTGAAAAAGCAAAGTAAATACATCCAGTTTCTTGCACTAGCACAAGGACTAGATTCCAAGAGCATTCATAGCACGAATAACGTATTTCTGTTAGTTAGTAGAAACATACTAGATTATTCGATAGGAAAAGTAACAAGGAATGATCTAGCCCGTCTTTATATTCTAGCGCAACCTTAACAGTACTGACCAAGTAGCTATGTTAGCTAAGTGTGCATGCACACAGCAAAATGACACAACTTGACGCTCATTTGCTCCTAGTCGAAATTCACCATTAAAATGTTATGCGATGTATCTCCCAAATCATATTTCGTAACCATATCTGCATACACGCAAAGGACACGATTCCTAGCGATGGACGCGGTAGACACAAATTTCAGTATTTCCAACTTGCTTCCCGGTCAGCCAAACCAAAATGTGATCATCCATGTAGTACGGCCCAGGTACCCGACCCTAGTAATAAGTTTGGGTACTTCGTTGTTCAAGCATCTACTAGGCTGAGTCATTGTATTAGCTTTCACATGATTCGTCGAAATACTCTGCGCATTATTGACATACGCCTACATTCCAGAAATCGTGAGTGGCCTTGAGATTACTGGCAGATAGAATAAATGCTCGTTGGCTCCGACAGGCAAAAAGATGTGGGGATTCCGTCGTACACCCGACTCATCATTAATCGAAAGCGTAACATCGATACTCACTAAACCAACGTATTAGCTAAAATGCGTGTATGTAGTTCCCTTTCAGAGTTAATTAGATCTGACCTATGAAGTCTGGAAGAAACAAATGGAAATAAACTCCGGTGGATTGAGTATCCTGTTGTTGTTCATGAATGCTCTGTTTTAAAATTTTACTACAGGCCTCAAACTAGAACAAGCACTGTGACAACAGGCAAGCCAGAGACAGCAATACTTTCTGGGAAGCGTACCGTTGTAGTACCTTTTTAGTTGCAGTGGTAGGTTTGGGAGGGATATTCAAATTGGCACTTACATGTGGTCTATACTTTCAGGAAAATTTACCTACTGATCTTAATTTGGTTCATTGGTACTCACCTTTGAAAAACGGAATCATGTTGAATATGCGTATGGTGCTCAAGCCTGTGGATTGACCGATTGCGGTCTCCATGAAGAACAGGGACATGCCACAAATCCCCAAATAAAGCAAATAAGGCACTAGAAATGCACCTGAAATGAGAGTGCGAAAGCAATGATGATTAACATTTTCCGTGCTATCAATAGGCAGACGGAACAAGGCAAATTGCGGCTGCTGTAACTTGTGATTTTCGTCCCGTGGAGATGGATAATTACTAGCTTAGGTATCTCTGTTTCATTCACCGTATGCCAGCAATGCTAGGTTTTCAGTAGGAAACAATTATTCGCGTTTTACAACCGCCCAGCAAACTAAACTGACAGCTAGAGATTGGAATCAAGAATTGATCTACTAAGCTAATGGAATAACAGCATATCCCAAGTAAAAAGGATAATGCTTAGCAATCTCTGCAAGGTGAACAGGATGAGAACCGTAATATAGCAATAGGCTGAACAGAACATAAGATGATTACAAGACTATTTCACGACCCTAGCCATAGAAACGACCAAATACGTGGCTGCAGCATTTATTTAAGTTCCTACAGTTCTCCTTAGATTCGTTGGTTAACTAGGTTGCATATGAATGTGAACTTTTCACGCAATACAGTTATAGCGCGAGGTTGGTTACTACACGAAAACACGCAGCTCATTTTCACGGTAAATCAATTCATATAATTCATAGTAACTAACGCATAATTTTGCGTCAATCAAGGTAAGTTTGGTATTTTCCTTGCCAGCGTCTGGCGGTACATCCATTTGCGTATTGCACGCGCCACACCAACTCCGCGTGAGTAATTCCAGTAGGATATTTATAAATAATGCCGACCAGTCAAATAATGCCACCGTTAACCTAACGCTTTTAATCTTTCCATAATCCTGTCTCGTTGTGTCTATAGGCCTTTTGTGGAGCCCCATTACGAGGACCTATAAGTGTTTGTTTCAATGCACGGGGGCAAACTTCCCATCATTTATCATTGAACAGCTACGTCACTACTCTTAACTGATGCGCAAAACGACTTTCCACCAATCAGGTGTGTGTGTGTGTGTGTGTGTGTGTGTGATCCCACAAGTAGCGCGATACAACTTCCACAGAATACTGTGTGTTCTTTGATCGTTTGTTATTTCCTGGAACTTATGCTTCCACGCAGTTGACTTCAGGATATTCACATACGAATTCTTGCAAGAATGGGGACCCTCAAAGAAACTTACCAAGCTTGTACGGCACCATCCACGGAGGAACACAATGTAACACATGCCATCTTCATATAATGCTCTCAAGTAGTATGCAGCGATTCAATGTTACCGACGATGAAATGGACACAACATGGTGTTATTAAACTTACCACCCCCATTATTCAAACACAAGTACGGAAACCGCCACAGATTCCCGAGGCCCACAGAATAGCCAATGCACGAAAGCATAAACTCTATTTGTCTTTTCCAGCGCCCTCGTTCATGATTTGTGGAATCGCTTGCTGCTGAACAGACGGATGCTGATCTGGAAGCACACGATACTCCCACGTTGGAATTGGTAATTGTTGCGTACTTCTCCTCCGGAGAGCTAAAATAATATTGGCTGCCTTGGTCATCCGGTGCGCAATCCCGATTTGGGGATTTCATCTGCGTTTACAGAGTAACAAAGGAAGAAGCATGCAAACGCTGCATGAGAAGAAGAATTCATCCCATGGTGTTGTCAGTTCCGAAAGACTGCTTTCGAGGTAAGAATCTTCTTTAAAGCTAACATGCAAGAGGGCATCAGCCAAACGGGCTTATAAGACAAGATTAGCAGGCGACATTCACTAAGGTCAGAGACATAGCAAGAGGGTGGTTCGCCCGAGCGGCATGTGTTACTTTACGTGTCATTTTTACAGCGGCAGTTTGTTCGATACCACATATAAAGGGCCAGATTTCCAGCTAAGCTGTGGCTTAATTATTTTAATGTGACTCAGTATGACCGACAACATCTTTGTGCCATGTGCCGAACCTGTGCGAACATTATTCCCAGCGATCCCCCTCCGTGTCCCATTTGGCCACTTACACCACATTTGCCTCAGTGTCCCAAAAGATGTTCATTTTCATCAAAATGAATGGGCACTTTACCCTGAACCCATTTTGTGGCCTCCATGCGCCTATTCATCCAAAGGGGGTAAAAGTTTTACCATCTGCTCGGGAGGCAAAGTAATTGTTACGCCACTGAATATGACACATTACACTGCAACCAATCTTTATTTCTACAAATAAGCGCCTTACGTTGAGGTGGAGAGAGAACTGCGTTTACCCGAACTAGTACTACAACTATAATATATATAATTTGTTTCTCGGCTTGGGTATCATACCTCCAGCAAAAACCAACTACAAGGCCGATATACTGACTGAGATTATCACTTCGCTCGAAAAACGAAACCCCAGGCCGTGACATATCAAAACTTAAAAGAATGCAATAAAGGCACTTCATCAAATTGGTGCAAATTTTGGCGAAGTACAAGTCGTTCGGGGTGTCTCGTGCGATACTGTTGTTCCCCTCACACATACAATTAGTTGCGCTTGGAACGGCGGACCATGCAGGTTTGCGAACAGCGGTTCCTCTTACGCTTCATGTAGCACATTATGGCTTCACTGCGCACGCAATACGCACATGTATCAAATTCAACAATGCAAATAGAGCGGTAACCATGTGAATCGATAAGTGAGTCGGCAAAACGAGCTTGAGCAAGCCACGCCCCACACCTGTAACTTGTTTCATTTCGCGACTACGTTGAGTTCGAGTGCACAACAACTAGATTTTGTTTTGTTCAGTTTATGCGATTTGTATCTAGCATCATCCTGTCAGCACCAGTAGCGGCATGTAGCAGTATAGGCAATGAAATTTAGCTACCTCTTGCGAGTCTCTGTTGTTGTGCGACTCCCGCCAAATTAGGGACTTCTGTGTTTTAATCAGCGATGCTTGGTTTGTAGATGCTTAAATGCAAATACGATACATTTCTCAGTGCTTGTTCCCCATCTGCTTGATCTATAATTAGCGTGGTCTACATTGAGATTGCTTGGCGCAACATGCTCACTTAACGAATATTTTAAAATGAAAGTCCCATTAGTTATTAATCGTTGGGATAAGCGTTGTCCGCCGTGATCCGTGGGTTTAGGGACAGAGGTTGCAACTAATATCCCAATGGAATCGAGTTCAAGACCTGTGATCTTCACCGGAAGAGATAAGGTCCAACTACGTCGTAAAGTGCTAAGTTTTCGAGTGATCAACACCCAATTACCGTCGCTTTTAGCTACGGTCCTAGTGACCGGCTTGATCAAGCTTTACTTCAGTGCGAATCACCGTCCACCTTGAGATTATGCGTCGCATTCCAAGCTCACAAAGTCTACTGTAAAATAGCGATTAAATCAGTCAATAACCCCCTTGCCAAGCACTGCCCTTCGTGGCTCAGTAACCATAAGGGAAAAGGTTTCGTGAATATTCCAACGATCCCAAGTTCGGTGCCTGTTATCTCTACCTGATGAGAGCAACTAAGGGCGAAAGTGATGACGAAGTGCAGTGTTTTTGGGTAGGAGACACCTAATATCTCTCCGCTTTATAAGCTACGGTCCCATATATCGAACTGACCAACATATACTTTAGTGGATTCGTGGTCCACATTGGGCTTGTGAGACACATTCCATTCCCATAACGAGTGCTTGAAAATAATCCGCCAATGAAGATATTAAACTTTCACTTATTCACTGTTTACTACACTGTTTAATAATGTGGAGAAGGTTCAGCTTGCTTGTGAGGACTGGTTACCCAGCACGTACTGTAGGAGGTGTAGGCAAAATCACCAGGTACTCGTCATCGCTACATGCATAGACCCAATGGATTGTCTGTTTTATAGCATATGGTACCGTTCCAGAAACCCTATTCTTCTGATGAACCAAGTAAATGGCATTTTTCTTTAGGTCCGTTTGAATGCCAACACCAGTCATAACATCTATAGGGCAGGCTTGACTTCGCGATCCAATTTTTAACCTACAACTCTGACGACAAAAAGGAATAGCGTGTAGATCGGTGCCGTTCGGTTAGTGCCTTTTGGACCAATGTAATGCTTGGCGCTGGCAGCAACCGGTCAGTAGTGGCCGGAACAAAACTGTAGGAACTGCAACAGCGAATCGCTTAACTATTCTACAACATTGGATTTATTTAGTGCTCTGTACTCGTCGCACATGCAATGCAATTCTTTTGCCAAAAGAGGTGTGATACCTAATAGAGCCAGTATTGTAACTCACCCTTCAGAATAGAAATGACTACCTTCAAAGATAGCTTTGCCAGACGGATTTGGGGATGAAACCAAGGGTAATTCTGCGTGATTCAATGCAGCTGAGAATAACAGGGATCCCCTAAGCTGTGGAAAGAAAAAAAGACATGAGAATGCACCTACTTGTGATTTTTTGCTCGCAGACCTCGGGGTTACTAATTAGGTTTAAATTCATTTTCAGAACTAGAATCTAGTTTAAAAGCGGGTAAATCCATCAAATGATGTTTGGTCATAGGGTGTGCAGGCCGGCTCGTGAACCTACTGACCACAAGCCTGAAATGTAACCCGCGAATCAGGAGTTCGAACCGGCTCAAGAACCGGGCGACCGTCGCAGTAGCATTAGCCCATGCGCGACTTGTGGTAATTGCGCGGCAGCAAAGCGTCGGTACTGGGTATCGGCGCACTGCTGATGTAATTTTGAGGGTGAGTGGGCAACTGTTTTTAATGGAGCAATGCATAATCCAACTTGTCAAGGAATCAATTGTATTTGGTACATTTTGTACTCTAGCTAAGCTTTGAAGATATTTGACACAGTGGCGCTTGAAGCAAGGTGGTCTATTATTAGAGTGAACTAGATGGGCAATATTAAACTAAGGATGCCAGATTCCTTGCCATAGGAGCTGCGTACGCATATATATATATATATATATATATATATATATATATATATATACTGGATAAGTTTATTCTCGACATTGTCCTGCAGATAGAGAACAAATTCAACTGCTTCTCGCCAGCGATGTGCGCTCTCTACTCGGCATCATCACTGAGTTTCCTACCAGTATGCTGCAGAAGGAATTTGCAAACACAGGTGCCGTGATGCTTTAAGAAATTTCGCTCCATCCTGATGTTGAGGAACAGGTTATCCATCTCAGTGACTACCATATTATACGGACAGAGAGACCTGGAAGGCGGCATAATTGTGGAGGAGCCGCCTTCAGTTACATCAACGAACTCTGGTATAAATAGATGACCTTGTTGTTTACAAATTCAACGTCAAAGGCAACCTGCCATTTCATTGAATATAAACCAAAGTTTTTGAGTGGTTTATATTTAGTCATTGGAAATGTCCATATAGCTCCTGACACATCACCGGTTGAGTTGAAGAAGTTTGCTGATTATTTTTGCCCAGCGTTGCTGCCTAAAACTGAGAACTGCTTTTGTATCATTGTTAATGATTTCAACAACAGTTACACAGCATTCATCAAATCTCTCGGTCTAACAAATATGGTGAAATTGGAAACCAGACCAAATACGCAATTATCTTTTGTCTTCACGAATAAAACTCAGTCATTTTCTACACTAAAAAGTGCTCTTCTAGGCAACTCAATCATACGATTCTTGACCGATTAGTGGTTGAATCTTCTATGCATGGTATGCGCTTTGCCCCATCCTAGAGTAAAGTGCTGTTACGAGATTGGTAATCGTTCATTCCTCAGCTCACCATCGAAGACATACAGAGCGAATACGTGAGCAGTTTTGTCCACCTATGGAGCTACATTTCTGATGACGGCACTACTAGAGAGGAAGTATCCTTCGCATTGTGAAAGCCCGATTGGCTTTTGCCAACCGGAAGCACTTGTGCCTTTGTCGCGGCATGTCCCTCGCGTTAAAGCTTAGGGTCCAAAATACCCATGTTCGCGCAACGCTGTTATTTGCATGTGAATCCTGACCGCCTGGTGACTTGTGTAGGCTTTCGGTCTTTGACAGTGACTGCCTGTGGTGGATAACCCGTCTATGGTGACAATATCGAGTGCGCAGTGATGATGTCAGACACTGCGTCATGGACAAGACGATTTTCTCCAATGCGAACGTACTTGGTTACACCAACTTAGGTGGCTTGACCACATCCTCTGCGTGTCTAACGAGCGTCCACCACGCCGCGCCTTATATGCGCTCGCAGGGCCGCAATCGATGAGGCCGCGTGGAGACTAGCCGGCCACATGGAGACAGTGCATGAAATCATCGCCTTGCAAAGGATGAAGAACACCAGTGGCATACGATGCGTGAGATAAAGCCTTAAAACCTAATGCAACAAAATAATGTACGAACTACGCCTACTCCCGATTAGAACAACACTGACCGGCAAAGGAAAGATGCAAAACGGCTTGTGAAGGGAAGACAAAAGATAACAGTGCATTCGTTTCTTCTGTTACTTCGTTATTTTCCATAGAATGCAATGGATGGATGTCTATGCGTTCAGAATGATATATATATATATATGTATATATATATATATATATATATATATATATATATATATATATATATATATATATATATATACGGTTGGCGGCATCCGGTTTCGGATTTGGGTGTCACTGTGACCAGCCACAGGAAGCCTGCGCCTACAAAGGGGACCATGGGTGGCTTGCGCTGCACCAGCCACAGCTCCAAGCACACCCCGTATCCAGGTTAAACCCCAAGGAATAAGACCGGGAGACAGAATGAGAGCCGTGATTCATCAACGGAGCCCGACCAAACTGCTTCACAGGCAAACACAAGGACGCTATATATGGGATCAATCGCACACAGGACGGCGGCTGGACCATAGTCCGCTCCACGCTGAGTTCATGGAACCACTCTTTGATCCTAAGGTGGCTACAAGGACCTTAGAGTCCGTCCCCTCCAGCAACAACCAACTGTCTCCTAGAGCCAGTATGGACGAGGTAGTGGGTAATAGACAGGTAAGCAACTTGTCAACATGCACATCAAGCGCAGCCATACTGGGGATCTAAAGCAACAGCAAAAACTTGAGACGACGATACCAAAGAAAATAAAGCGAATAATGCATACAGACAGGGTGATATAAATCTTCAATAAATGAGCATATAGCACTAATTGGTATCAAACAAATCCGCGAAAAGTTGAAGACGTCAGAAAATATATTTGAAAATAGGCAACATCCGAGAAAATATAAGCGAAGTTAAATACAGTTAGATCCAGCGTCGTGCGCAAGTTTATAGAAGATAATTCTGGTAGACATTAACAAGAGAAAGAAAAATATTAGGCCAAAAGTGCAGACCAGCCACCTGAAACAAAGAGAATTAAAATGCAAGCACGAGGTTAGTAAATCAAAAGCATCGTACAGACAAACGCTGCGCCGGTGCTGCATAAGTTCTCTTCAGGACCCGGGATGCGAAATTCAATCAAAATTCAGTTGAGCTCCTCCTTCTGCCTGCGCAACAAGCAGGCACACCTGCGCGAATTGGAAGGTTTCACCAGAACCGCCCAACGAAATGGAGGTCTGCTTTGAGCTTCGTAATTTGAGGCAATTCAACGTTGCTGGCTCAGGCGAAATTATCCAGTGCTGCTCAAGTACGGTAACAAGGCGATTTTCGACCAGTTAACAACTCCATTCTCCAAGGTCTCGTGGGAACAAAAGGACCCATCCTCTTGGGAAGATTTAATCATCGTACTCATCTTCATGAAGAGTACTCGTTTCTCATGCGCCAACCGCAGAGGAATCGGTCAGCTCACCTTCGCCCCCAAGTTGCTATCAGCCGTTCTAGTGCGCAGACAAACACCGATTCGAGAAACATGCTGGTTCCCACTCCGGTCGAGGGTATGTGAACCACATGTTTACGCTCCGCCAAGTCCTCGGGCAGCATCACACCTATCACGAGCCTACCGTTGTCTTCTTTTCTGACATCAAAGATGCGTTTGACTAGGTCGATCAACCTGCTTTATGGCGTTTTATGTAAAGGAATGGAGCGCCCGGAAAGTATACCGTCAAGCTTCGTTCTTTATACAACAATGTCACTGGCGGACTAAGATCTCACGTTAGGCTCTATACACCATTTCTTTACACGCGATGTGTGACAGGGATACCTTATGTCCCCGTTTCTCCGATTGTGCAATTGTTCCTGTCCTACTAAGCGCTCTGGAACGTCTCCAGCGCATAGTCCTTCTTCCGGGCAGCCACAATATTGACTTGGACTACTCTGATGAGATAGCCTTGCTCGGTGACGACCCACAGGTTTCGCAGTTCGATCTAAACCGCTTGATGATTGAAGTTACCATGTAAAGCCTTCCATTCGCTCCATCGAAATGGAAGGTCCTAATCTAGGATTAGCATCCACCTTTAAGGCTTGCAGGTAGAGCTAGTAGATTGCTTTATCTGGCTTAGGATCGCGTTTCTTCTAATGGCATTTTTTGAAGAGAGATTCTTCTTATTGCAATGCTCAGTCGGTTTGCATTGATCTAAGTCATCTGTGGCGTCTTCATAACGTTTCATTCTCGGTAAAGGGCAGCATCTACAATGACAGTGTTGGCGAGGTACTGTTGTACAATAGTGCAACTTGGCTGATTTGTGTAAATGATTTACGCCCGCAGTTCGGCTTTTAACAGTTGCTGTCCTCGTAGGATAGCTCGTGTATGGTAGGAACACCATACACTTGTAAAGTCGATGTTTGACGTCGCTTCTGGATACTACGGGTCACATTCATCGCATACCATGTGAGTGATTAACACGGCGCGCTCTATTCTCTCGCGCACGGCCCAACAGAAAAAATAGCACGTTGGTCAAAATAACGCATGGAAAATAACGTCAAGGCGTTAAGATCCGGTCTAGCAGTTATTGGTCGTGTACGTTTTTCGGCATGAGGACTCAGAGATGAAGAACATCGTTGGTAGGAGACACTTGAGAAAATGGAACGGCAACGTGGCATATGGAAGATTTGTATAAGCCTCTACATTGATTTCACTGATCAAACCCCTAATTAATCAAGCATAAGAGCTAACTGAACGGAGCATACAATACAGTAATCATAATTATTATGTTTTAAATTTGAGAAAAGTATAAGTTTCATGCATCTTCATTCCATGATTTTCAATCGCTCAATATCTATGCATAAAAGTATACATATGTCTATCTGGTTGCTGACATCCTGTTCGGGAGTTGCCTGTCTCTGCGACCTCCATACGATAGCCACTGGAAGCTTGTGTCTAAACAGGGATCATGGGTGGCTTGCGCTGCACCAGCCACAGCTACATCCACACACCCCATATCCAGCTTAAACCCGAGGGAATAAGACCGGGAGACATGTGAATGAGAGCCACGTTCCATCAACGGAGCTAGCACACATCTTCAGAGGCAAACGCAAACACACTGTATCTGGGGAATCAAGCGCACACAAGACGGTGGCTGGACCATAGTCCGCTCTACAGTGAGTGCATGGAACAACTCTTCAAGCCTAATGCGATCACGAAGGTCATGCAACCCATCCCGTCCAGAAACGACCACCTGTCTTCTGGAGCCAGTATAGAGGAGGTGGTGTGTAATAGATAGGTAGGCACCTAGTCTCATTACACGTCAAGAGCAACCACACCGGGGATGTCAAGCAACAGCAAAAAATGAATCAGATACGACATAGATATGCCGACGTAACTTTTCGAAAAGTTAGCATGCGTAACAAATTGGCTATCAACAAATCCTCACTAAGTTAAAGATGTCAAAAGATAGTTTGTAAGATGACACAAACACTAAAATGTTACCGAAGTTAACCATAATTACCTTAAGCGACGTGAGTAAGTTAATTGAACATTATTCAAGTAGACGTTAAGAAAGGTAAAAAGCATTAAGACAGGATAATAAACCCACCACCTGAAATTAAGAGACTCAGCCCGCAAGCACAACGTTAGTAAATCGAATGCAGCATACCTACCAACGCTGCGCCGGTTCTGCTTACCTTCTCAGCAGCACACATCGAGTTTACGATGTTAGTCCCGAGTGGCCTCGCTCGTGACTCAGTAAGCCAACCTGACTCAGACACTCGCGACCGCACGTGCTACAGCACCATACGCTAGACGTAGATGGGGTACACACCATCGGGGACTGCCGCTTACGCATTTGCCGCTTCTTCTCTGCATTCACGAATGCTTTCTCTTGCACCTCGGCATCTGCTTATGTGAGCAGATCGCGTCATGATCGCCTATCAACCGCTTTCTATTCCCAACACCTGAACTCAAAATTAGTAGGTGATTAGCTCACTTTGATCACGTCCTGGTGAAGAAGCTTCGGTTTTCTCACGTGCTGCTTCCCAACATTCAGCTGACCATCTAATAGCTGCTTCAGTATCCGCGTCGAATCCATGCGTCACACATTACCGAGCTACCTCAAATGTCGCAGTAATAGTATGTAGTCCGCTGCATACATGCCACTGCGTCGGAGCACATCCGTGTCTGCAACGCGGTCAATCCAGCCGATGCACATAATACGACACGGATATTGTTGATGAAATCGCTTTCGTTAACGGATATGCTTCCGATAAAGCAACTAGGTTTCGCTTCCGTATAGAAGAACAGACACCAACATAGGCTAGTATACTAGCAGCTTCGTCCCAAAGGTGAGCCGGTGGTTGCTCCACACACGGAATTCCAGCTTGCCAAATGCGGTAGCCGCCTTAGACACGCAATTCCGCCGCTCGCCGGTCAGCTGCAGGTGAGTTGGTATTACGCTCCCAAGGTAGCAAAATCTCTGAGTGGTTTCCAAGACTTCGGCGACAAGCTGGATTTTCGGGCAGACACACTCCTTTCCGGGTGAAGGCAAAAAGACAAACCGTCTTGATTGTGTTGATGGTGAGCCGGAATTTGGCTGCTGTCGAAGCCAAAGTATTAGTCATGTGCTGCAACTCGTCTCCACTGTGAGCAAACAAAGTGCAGTCGTAAAGAAACAGCGCCTTGTAGATAGTTGTCTCACAGATTAGGGTTCTCGCACCGTAAAGACGGATGGTCAGTAACCAACCATCAATACGGTTTTCCAAACGAACACTGTAAGCGCAAGCAGCATAAAAAGTACAAGATAGCATTGAAGGTAAGTAAATATTAAACAGGGCATGAGCTAAGCCACAACCTTGCTTCACACCAGAGACAACTGCAAAGTCATCAGAGGTCTGCCCACTCAGCTGCACTGTCGCCCGCATACCATTGTGCAAACATTCAATTAAACTTACAAAGTTACTAGGGCAACCAACTTTATCCAACACCAGCCACAACGCTTCGCGCTTCACCGTATCAAATGCTTTGGTGACATCAACAAACAGCGATCACAATGGCTGGTGTCGTTCTCTGCACTTCACTTGCAACTGACGATCCACAAATACCATCTCGATGGTGGTGCGACCCGAACGAAATACACACTGCTTCTCCGCCACCTTCGGTTCCACAACCTGACTGACGAGGCGTTAGACAGGATTCGGGCAACCAACTTGCACACATAACTCAGCAAGTTGTTGTCACAATAATTCCTCCAATATTGTTTGCACCCTTCGCCCTTGTACAGTAGTAGCACAAGCGCATCCTTCGGCTCAGGATGCACCTGCTCCTCAATCCATACGCGTCCCACCAAGTGGTTGTTAAGGAAGTTGTTTCACGAGTGAACCGCCACTGTTCCAAATCGTGATTACCGGTCTCAAGACTATCGTGGGAAGCAAGTTCTGGCAGGCCATAAATAAAGTTGGCGCCTAGATAATCCAGCTAGCTATGTCCATCTGTGATGTTTCTTTTAGATTGTGGCGTGCTCCAAGGGAATTCAGGATAGATGCCTACCTAACAAGGCCCGTGTTGTTACGCAGTTGCAGATGGCAAAGCTTTTTCTAATTTAACGGTCCATTCCAGCGTTATGCTGGTTTTGATCGTCAGACACGTTACCCCGCAATGTGATGGCGGTAGAATCGGGGACATTGGTGCACACGATAGTCAGAGAGTTATTATTGGAGCCCCATTTGTTGAACTGCAACGTCGGGTGATCTGCGGCCAGGCTTTATGCCAAGTGATGCTGGTCCAGCGTTTGTTGTTCTATTAGCGTTAACGGTGTTTGCAACAGAGGAGACACTAAAGGTAGCACCCCGAGGGACTTTTGCAACGATCTCTGCATACGTGACTGCAGTCTCAGGGGATTTGAACTCGACAAGAGACCCGTGGTTTGCAGATGCAGTAGACTAGGATTTGGCTTTCCCATCCATTTTAATGACGCAAGTTGTCAAGGCCGAGTGAATTTGATCGATCAGGCGGTTCGACTGGCGCCTGAATTTCGGGCTCATGAGAGCCGCTTGTCCATCAGAGCTATGATCTGTTTTCGCCTAATGTACTTCCAAAATTAAAGCAGATACCTGCAAAGGGGACCTTGTCAATCGTGGTTCAAGCGAAGCAAATTTAGCCCCGATGCTCCACTTGGAAGCCACTGTGTTGTCATGTTGCATACTCGCTTCAAGTGATGTAATCTGAGTTCGATCGTTGTTCAACTTCTTCTGTTAACGGCTTTCACTTTTGGACTAGGAGAAGTATACATTTGACCAGCACGATGGTCGGGCACGCAGTACAAAACCACATATCGTCTTGGGAGCTGTTTTGAGCTCTCACTTGTTGTTGTGAAAGAGTTTTACCTTTTGGATGGTACCATTTGAAACAGCCTGAGCAAGGTAAACCGAATCGGACTAATCGGTTACATTCGGCGGACCCACATTTAGCCTTCGACTGGAGCCATTTTGGCCTCACATCTGCTACTTTATATAGTCTTGTTACGCTACACAGTGACTAGTTGAGTTTGCGTACATTCGACTGGCCGGTTGCGCACCCTAGTCAAACGGGTGGACTTGGACACCGCAACACCTCCAGGTCAGACCTGAGGACAGCAAAATATATCCATTTAAATAAAGTTGCTAAATGATTGTATGAAACGAAGGAAACGGCAAAAGCTATACCAAAAACGCTCTTCCATGGAGAACTGCGGCCGTCAGTTTGACGCCCCTCCCCCCAATGAGCCACTCAAGTGAATGCGCAGCTTGATGCATTGCTCACACCTAGTTATATGCCTAGTTGAATTGCTCAAAAGGTCGAAGCCCAGTCATTGCTGATCGGTCGATCTACATGGAACAGTTACAGAAGAATGGACTGTGGAATGTTGTACTGAGTTAGGTGT
Source organism: Dicrocoelium dendriticum (assembly GCA_944474145.2). Classification (NCBI taxonomy): domain Eukaryota; kingdom Metazoa; phylum Platyhelminthes; class Trematoda; order Plagiorchiida; family Dicrocoeliidae; genus Dicrocoelium; species Dicrocoelium dendriticum. The sequence goes on along the minus strand of OX104063.1, from coordinate 247,771,397 downwards.
TTCTGGAGTTCGGACTTTGTTTCCAGTGGGATTTTTCCCGCATATGCCTCCCATCCATTACATGCCACAGCAATTCTTCCAACTGTTGTTTTCCCGGATGCTGTGTTGTGCTCCATCCCCAAAATTGTTCTACACGTAAATTAATCCAAGTGCACTCATCTTTGTTTGTCCTCATAGACGAGACTGCGCAGGCCTATGTATACACATATCTGAGCGAGCGATCTAGTCTGCGTTTCGTGTGTTCTGCTCTCTAGTGTTAGATGGTTAATGGTTTTCTACCATCCTTCATCGGCTAGACTATAACGTGAAAAAGAATGTCGTTACCCTGCTAATGGAACCTGCATGAATCACGGAGGACATTATCTACCGAAACCTTTGAAGTCGGAGTTGAGCATGTCGTCACAATGGAATTTCGTTTGCCGCATGCCCCAGTGAGATAAGTAGGTACAAATATTGGCCACACCCATACTGAGCTGTTTAACCTGAGCAAAACAAGAGTTGCACGTTAAAGAAATAGCCAAGATTGCTATTGAATGGCGTTCGATGATTTGATATTTGAGTTTAGTATAGTTCCAGAAGAACTATTTATAGCTGATGGTTAAAACACAAAGTTCCTCTTTTAATTCCGAACAGGAAAATCAGAAGACGTAGGTTGTGAGATGAGGTCGACGTTTTGTGCCCCCTTATCAACCACAAAACATGCAACAATGATAGGTGAACGAACAACCACAATGTCAAAAACATCGTAAATAACAAAGCATTTGCACTACTGGAGTGGAATTAAGGCTGCAGCCAACTATATTTGAATGCACAGCGCCTGTCTTTCATGATGGAAAACGATGTCAACCAGTGGGCCTATGAATTCGGGGCCCAGATCACGCAATAGGAGTGTGAACGACTCATCAGGACTGGCTCGGTGCCAAGTAGTAAACCAGTGATTTGTGACTGCCAAAGCAGCTCGGTTTCCCAATTCAACTGATCTCGTCCTCACCGACCTAACCCAGTTGCATAAACACTTGGGGATGTGTTCATTGGTTCTGACACCTAGACGTCGGTCAGTGTGCCCAGCATAGCTGCCTCCAAGGCTACAGGAATTTATGTAGCTGGTCAGACATGCAGTACCTCGTGGTCAATGTCTTGATCGAGGAAAACAGCATAGGTCATGTCGGTGTAAACAGCCGCAGTACCGCCGCGTTGTACGCTCTTTCGAATGAAACACTTATCCGTTTTTCGGCCACCGTCACACCATGCTTGATTTTGAAAGGTACCTCAATGAAGATCGGTTTGTTCCGAAATATGGATTTAAGACTAATCTGCTGGAGAAAACGCCTAGCTACTCGCGATTTCTTAGACCATGTAGTTGTTGGTTTACCTGTCATTGTGGCGTGGAGGGCGATTGATAAGCAAGCACGAAATGGCTATGTTGCCTCACGGAAGCTACTTCTCCTGATTTACCGCTTATCATCATCATCATCATCATCATCATCATCATCAGCATCATCCTCATCATCATCATCATCAGCAGCAGCAGCAGCATCATCCATCAGCATCATCCTCATCATCATCAACCATCATCTATCAAGATGCGCCACTCTTTTGTTTTTAACAGTTTTTACTACTGCGATACTGAGTACGATCAAGGATTCTTCGCGCTAGCTTGTGGTCCTAAAAATACATCCATAGGATCACATCTAAGGAAACTACTTCTCCATCTGTGGTTTCAATTGCATTCGCCAATCGCCGGTAATTTTCGCTGTCATTAACCCACTTGGATACAATTCCAACGGCTTTTCTTAAAGGAACCAGTGTGGATCAATAAGCTAGCCAAACCCCGTGTACCTGTGGTCTCAGCGTGCACATGGCCAAGGTAACCGATGTAGAGAGTGCGGCTGGGACAGAGAACGCGAGCGTCACTCACCCTCTACCTCAAGTGACCAGACAAGGGTAGCGTCGTTTGCAAAATCGGCCCTCAGTGGAACTGACTCCACCTAACCGCAAATGTGACAAGAAGAACTGTATACGTACAGTTAAACGGGATATTATTTGTGAATTTTGAGGCTTTCCGTTTCGCCCCCTCTGTGCTGGTTCAATCCAACTACAATACAAGCGGCACATCAAACTGACCGATTCGCACTGGTTTTGCCAAACATGCAAAGCAATCCCAATGTCGCTAGCGAAAAAGTGTAAAGAAACTGACTGAAACAGTCCAGCAATTGGCGAGCTTCAGGTCTTTGCCATTAGAATCTAACAACACCGATCTTGCTGTGCAGCAAACCTCTCAGAGCTCTTTCCCTTTGTCGAAGGGTAAAGTCAGGCTTGCCAATCGCTATTAACTCATCTCTAGATGTCATATCTCACGACTTGGTCAAAACACCGACACCGACAGTCCAGAGCCGGATAGCATACGCATCGATCGCCTCGATAAAACGCCCAAAGAGACACCCGTACGTTCATTTTCTGGACCAAGCACGACCGATGTGACGCAGTTTTCCCAAAGTTCTTTAGTGCCCGCCAATCAATCCGTCACTAGCCACAACACTCAAACTGACATTCGTTAACCAGAACCCCAGTGCGTTAACGGTCGTGTGCACTAACGTTCCTGAGTCAAGCTCTGGCACAATAAAGGTCAAGTTAGCGAAGCACTTTCTGGACCACGTTATCGCTAAATCAGTAATGAGAATTCCTTCATGTCCAAACTACAAGGACGGTGGTCCAAAATTATTGAAACTTGCGCTACACTCTGATAGAATGACAGAAGTCCTATTAGATTGCTGGCTGAAGCATCGTTCCTGGTTGCCTACCGAGATTAGACTACAGATAGCAGTTGGATGGCCACTAGTTTTTAGCACTTCATTGGAACATGCAATCTCAACAATATATTTGCCTCCACAATCCTGCAGTGTTGCAGACAATATGACATTAGCGAGATCTGACGGTAGAACATCTCTATCTGGAATGCGCCATGCTACCATGCATTCAGTCCAAAATTCAACAAGCAATGACCCACGCAAAAGATTATTAGCGGCCGACCGACGAACGGTCGGCTTAAAATTAAACACGAATTTGTTGTCCACCCACACATTTATAACATCAAAGCACTATCATGTTTGTATTCTAACGCCCAAGGTCTTCTTAGTAAGTAGGCTGAACTTAGAGAACGCCAGGGATCACAGCCGCAGAATCTCATTACGATTACGGAGACCTGGTTAAGCTTTGAAATAGCAGACCCTGAAGTCAATTTACCTGGTATACCACTGCGCCAGAATGACCGAGCTGGAAGAGGTGGTGGCGTAATTCTGTATTAAAAAGTTAAGTATCCAGGTGAACTTATGGGCCACCCAGAGATCCGTGCCTCAGATTCACTCTGGTGCCGCCTGTGGTTGCGGAACAGACACATACCTTACAGCTGTGATTTACCGTCCACCAAACTCCACATGTGAAATGGACTCCAAAGTAAAGCACGTTCTTCAAGTTGCTTTGAGCAAGACATACTGTTGCGTTCTCATCGCACGCGTGTTTAATGTGCACGATCTGGAAATAGCGGAGCCAAATACCATGTAGTTTAAAACCTGTTTACAATAGGTAATTACCAGCTGCCCTCTATACAACCACGTGATCTATCCTACCAGATGGCGAACTGCTAACAAGCCTTGATCTTGTGCTCACCGACGAAAAACTCGTAGTAGACAGAATAATTACAAGCACACCACTGGGTCGCAGTGACCATGTGACTCTACTATTTAACTATGTATGTTATGCGGAATATCCCGAGGAATAGGACGAAAAAGTATATATGGTCACTCACTACATTATGTTATCCGTGCTTGTTAAGGAGGTACCTTGAACCTTCATAACTGAATGCCCCCAGAAATCGTCTGAGAGATTTTCACAAGGGCATTTGCCACACTAGTAACGCACGAGTCCGAGAAGAAATCCTTCTACCTTCAAAGGAGAAGCAAGTGGTTGCTGAGGAGCAGAACACGGAAATGCATGTCCTTGAGGGACTTAGCATGGAGAGCTCACTGGCTGCCCAGATTCCGAAAGTTGTACTGCTTATGTAGCGTAAATTCTGCGTGAGTTTGATCCGCAAGGACAAGGTGACGCATCAGCAGGAGTTAATGAGGAGATTCCGCACGAATCGGCAACACTTATACAAGCATGTTAATGGCCTTCGCATGGTGTAACGCGGATTTCCAGCACTGACTACGACTGACGGGTGCACGCGACCAGCAACCGCAGCAGCCGATCACTTACGGTTCCATTACTCACAAACATTCCAGCGAGTAACGGGTTCAACGGTTTTCGCTGTTTCTACTGTCCCACCATCAGCTTTATCCAATATTACTTTCACTGCGGGAAGTGTTTCAAAGGAACTATTGTCCCTGCGTATCCATAGCTCTCCTGTTGTCGATAACATTCGACCAAAGACTTTACAGGCAGCAGCCAATGAGCTGGCGGAACCTCTGGTCATATTCTATCAGCACTGTATGAAGAACAATCGTATTCCAACAATATGGAAGCGAGAGGTTATCACCCCTATGTATAAGGGAGGTTGTCGCACTGACTCAACCAACTACCGTCCTATAAAGCTGCTCCATGTGCTTTCCAAGTTTATGGATTTCATCATTGCTGATGCACTCATGCAGTATCTGTAACATCACAAGATGATAGCACTAGAGAAACATGGCTTCCGACAAAAGCACTCATGCACTACAAGACTGCTAATTGCACGCATAGATGGACTGAAGCAGTTGATGGTGGAGCAAGTGTTGATGTCATTTACCTGAACTTCTCAAAAGCTTTCATTTGCTTAGACCATCGAATTCTCCCCAATATACAGCTCTGTGGCATTGATGATCCACTGCTGCGTTGGATAGGCAATTTCCTGCATGAACGTCTGTTGGAATTGTGAGTACGAGAATCCCTGTCCTATGCAATTGATGTGGAGTACGACCTACCATAAGGCTCTATCTTCGGGCCCTGTCTATTCTTACGTTGCCGAAAGATCTGGCGATGTAAATTACTTCTGATTTCCTATTTTTGCAGATGTTATCAAGTTATGGGGAGCGAGCAAAGAACCGAACGATCACGAAAAGCTCCAGCGCGACCTCGACACGATTTCAGACAGGTCAGTTCTGAATAGCCTACCGTGCAATGTGGAAAAATGCCACGCTTTTCAGTTGCGCTATAGGCAGGACTACGTGTATAGGCTCGAGTCACATATATTGCAGATAACTTCCCAAGAATGCGAGCTTGCTTCGCTCATTCAGAGTGACTTTAACTGTTTAAAGCAGTCAGAGGCAGCTGCGAAGTGAGCCAACCAGCAAGTGGGTTTGCTGCGGAGAGCATTTGGAAGATTCGACCCATCCATCTTCCTTATTATGCATAATTCTTGCGTGCAGCCTCAAGTTGAATATGCCATCCAAACTTGGAAACCCTGGTTGTAGCGCGACTTAGAAGTGCTAGAGAAACTACAACACAGAGCTGCAAACAACCTCAAGGGCCTACGAAATCTGTCCTACAAGCAAAGACTGAAGTCACTGGAAGTTTTCAGTGGCCGCTACCGAAGGTTAAGCGGTGATCTCATATTAGTCTACCAAATACTGAGTGACCTTAATCACGTATGCCGTCAGTTGCTGGAGCTCAGCCATAACACTAATCTCAGAGGCAACCTTCTGTATTTGTGTGCACAGTATAGTCGCTTGGAATGCTGGCGGAATTAGTTTCCTCTTCGGGTTTGCCAACCCTGGAATGCTCTAGCAAAACTTGCTGTGCCCTCCCCCACCTTGGATATTTGCAAAAATCGATTGGATTTAGCCCTTGGCACCCATCAGTTGGTTGCCTAAACTGTGCAACTTTGGAATCTATTAATTATCTCTGCAAAACGGATTAAAATCCTACATAAACCTGAAGATGAGGTACAGACGTGAGTACTGTCGTTTTACTTTACTCAAGGGAGACAAAAAATACAACTTCCCATTTTCCTTCATCGTGCACACGCACTTCCCATTTGCACAACTAACATTCAGCAGTGTATCTGCAAGATACACACTAAAACAGACAAATCACGTATATTTTTATACATGTAGTTTTACCCCCACCATCCTGCGGGACTGGCCAACCAATGGCTATTTTACCCAGCATATATCATTGTTCGTTGTGCATCATCATCATCATCATCCTCATCCTCATCCTCATCCTCCTCCTCCTCCTCCTCATCATCATCATCATCATCATCATCATCATCATCATCATCATCATCGTCATCATCATCATCATCATCATCATCATCATCATCATCATCATCATCATCATCATCATCATCATCATCATCATCATCATCCTCATCATCATCCTCATCCTCATCATCATCATCATCATCATCATCATCATCATCAGCATCATCATCATCATCATAATCATCATCATCCTCATCATCATCATCATCATCATCATCATCATCATCATCCTCATCATCCTCATCATCATCATCATCATCATCATCATCATCATCCTCATCATCCTCATCATCATCATCATCATCATCATCATCATCATCATCATCATCATCATCATCATCATCATCATCATCATCATCATCATCATCATCATCATCATCATCATCATCATCATCATCATCATCATCATATCCTCATCATCATCATCATCATCATCATCATCCTCATCATCATCATCATCATCATCATCATCATCATCATCATCATCATCCTCATCCTCATTCTCATCCTCCTCCTCCTCCTCCTCCTCCTCATCATCATCATCATCATCATCATCATCATCATCATCATCATCATCATCATCCTCATCATTATCATCATCATCTTCTTCTTCCTCATCATCATCCTAAGTTGATGCTGTCTTACCTTAGTGGGCTCAAATTTCTGTGAATCCACATGCGCGTTGACTTAATCCCAGGAGACATAGAGAAACCTAACTATGCCATGACTGAACTAAAGCGAAGCAATGACGATTGAGATGCAAAGCACTTCGTTAAATTTTTCGTGTAGGAACCCGGATTTCTCCGCGAATTCGGATGAGCGGGTTTCTGACGCTTCACACGCCCAGCGGTTCCTACCGATTTTGCAAACGACGCTACCCTTGTCTGGTCACTTGAGGTAGAGGGTGAGTGACGCTCGCGTTCTATGTCCCAGTCGCACTCTCAACGTCAGTTACTTACCGTGGATATGTGCACGATGAGGACACAGTTACACGGGGTTTGACTAGCTTGTTGATCCACACTGGTTCCTGTAGGACAAAGCCGTTGGATTTGGCTCCTAGTGGATTAAGGATAGCGAAAATTGCCGGCGATAGGCGAATGCAATTGAAACCACAGATGGAGACGTAGTTACGTTAGAAATGATCCTATGGACGTAATTATAGGACCATCAGCTAGCGCGGAGAATCCTTGCTCGTTCTCAGTATCGCAGTAGTGAAAACAGTTAAATACAAGAGTGTCGCGTCTTGATAGCTGAGGATGCTGCTGCTGCTGCTGCTGATGATGATGATGAGGATAATGCTGATGATGTTGCTGCTGATGATGATGAGGATGATAAGCGGTAAATCAGGAGAAGTAGCTTCCGTGAGGCAACATCGCCATTTCGTGCTTGCTTATCAATCGCACTCCACGCCACAATGACAGGGAAACCAACAACTACATAGTCAAAGAGATCGCGAATAGCAAGGCGTTTGCTCTAGCAGATTAGGCTTAAACCCATAGTCCGGAACAAACCGATCTTTATCGAGGTACTTTTCAAAAGTAAGCATGCTATCATGGTGGCTGAAAAACGGATAAGGGTTTAATTCGAAAGAGCGTACAACGCGGCGGTACTGCGGCTGTTTACACCGACATGACCTATGCTGTTTTCCTCGATCAAGACATTGACCACGAGGTACTGCATGTCTAACCAGCTACATAAATTCCTCTAGCCTTGGAGGCAGCTATGCTAGGCACACTGGCCGATGTCTAGGTGTCAGAAAAAATGAACACATCCCCAAGTGTTTATGCAACTGGGTTGGGTCGGTGAGGACGAGATCATTTGAATGGGGAAACCGAGCTGCTTTGGCAGTCACAAATCACTGGTTTACTACTTGGCACCGAGCCAGTCCTGATGAGTCGTTCACACTCCTATTGCGTGATCTGGGCCCCGAATGCATCGGCCCATTGGTTGACATCGTTTTCCATCACGAAAGACAGGCGCTGTGCACTCAAATATAGTTGGCTGCAACCTTAAGTCCACTCCGGTAGTGCAAATGCTTTGTTATTTACGATGTTTTTGACATTGTGGTTGTTCGTTCACCTATCATCGTTGCATGTTTTGTGGTTGATAAGGGGGCACAAAACGTCGACCTGATCTCACGACCTACGTCTTCTGATCTTACTGTTCAGAATTAAAAGAGGAACTTTGTGTTTTAACCATCAGCTATAAATAGTTCTTCTGGAACTATACTATACTTAAATATCGAATCATCAAACGCCATTCAATAGCAATCTTGGCTACTTCTTTAACGTGCAACTCTTCTCGTGCTCAGGTTAAACAGCTCAGTATGGGTGTGGCCAATATTTGTACCTACTTATCTCACTGGGGCATGCGGCAAACGAAATTCCATTGTGACGACATGCTCAACTCCGACTTCAAAGGTTTCGGTAGATAATGTCCTCCGTGATTCATGAAGGTTCCATTAGCAGGATACCGACATTTGATTTCACGGTTTAGTCTAGCCGATGAAGGATGGTAGAAAACCAGTAACCATCTAACACTAGAGAGCAGAACACACGAAACGCAGACTAGATGGCTCGCTCAGATATGTGTATACATAGGCCTGCGCAGTTGCGTCTATGAAGACAAACAAAGATGGGTGCACTTGGATTAATTTATGTGTAGAAATAATTCGTGGGTGGAGCACAACACGGCATCCGGGAAAACAACAGTTGGAAGAATTGCTGTGGCATGTAATGGATGGGACGCATATGCGGGAAAAATCCCACTGGAAACAGAGTCCGAATTCCAGAAACTACTAACTCAGTAAAACATTTCACGGTCCATTCTTCTGTAACTGTTCCATGTAGATCGACCGATCAGCAATGACTGGGCTTTGTCCTTTGGAGTATTTCAACTAGGCATATAACTAGGCGTGAGCAATGCATCAAGCTGCGCATTCCGTTGAGTGGCTCATTGGGGAGGGGGGGCATCAAACTGACGGCCGCAGTTCTCCATGGAAGAGCGTTTTTAGTTTGGCTATTGCCGTTTCTTTCGATTCATACAATCAGTTAGCAACTTTATTTAAATGGATATATTTTGCTGTCCTCAGGTCTGACCTGGAGATGCTTCGGTGTCCGGATCCACCCGTTTGACTAGGGTGCGCAACCGGCCAGTCGGAAAGTACGCAAAATCATCTAGTCACTGTGTAGCGTAACAACACTATGTAAAGTAGCAGAAAGCAAATAGATGTGAGGAAAAAAATGGCTCCAGTCGAAGGCTAAATGTGGGTCCGCCGAATGTAACCAATTAGTCCAATTCGGTTTACCTTGCTCAGACTGTTTCACATGGTACCATCCAAAAGGTACAAATCTTTCACAACAACATGTGAGAGCTCAAAACAGCTCCCAAGACGATATGTGGTTTTGTACTGCGTGCCCCACCATCGCACTGGTCAAATGTATACTTCTCCTAGTCCAAAAGTGCAAGCGGTTAACAGAAGAAGTTGAACAACGAACGAACTCAGATTATATCACTTGAAGAGAGTATGCAACCTGACAACACAGTGGCTTCCAAGAGGAGCATCGGTGCTAAATTCGCTTCGCTTGAACCACGATTGACAAAGTCCCCTTTGCAGGTATCTGCTTTAATTTTGGAAGAACATTAGGCGAAAACAGATCATAGCTCTGATGGACAAGCGGCACTCATGAGCCCGAAAATCAGGCGCCAATCGAAACGCCTGATCGATCAAATTCATTCGGCCTTGACAACTTGCATCATTCAAAATGATAGGACAGCCAAACCCGAGTCTCCTGCATCTGCAACCCACGGGTCTCTTGTCGAGTTCAAATCCCCTGAAACTCCAGTCACATATGCAAACATCGTTGCAAAAGTCCCTCGGAGTGCTACCTTTAGTGTCTCCTCTGTTGCAAACACCGCTAACGCTAATACAGCAACAAACGCTGGACCAGCATCACTTGGCATGAAGCCAGGCCGCAGATCACCCGACCTTGCAGTTCAACAAATGGGGCTCCAATAATAACTCTCTGACTATCGTGTTTACCAATATTCCCGATTCTACCGCCATCACATTGGGGGGTAACTTGTCTGACGATCAAGACCAGCGTAACGCTGGAATCGGCTGTTAAAGTAGAAAAACTGTGCCATCTGCAACTGCCCAACAACATGGGCCTTGTAAGGTAGGCATCTATCCTGAATTCCCTTGGAGCACGCCCCAATCTAAAATAAACATCACAGATGGACATAGCTAGCTGGATTATCTAGACGCCAACTTTATTTATGGCCTGCCAGAACTTGCTTCCCACAATAGTCTTGAGGCCGGTAATCACGATTTGGAACAGTGGCGGTTCACTCGTGAAACAATTTCCTTGAACAACGCTGTGGTGCGATCGCTCAAGAGGCTACCTCTCACACTAAATTCTAGAGGAAGCAGATCAAGAATCCTAAAACTCCTGGTTCAGTCAGAGCAGACAGTGACGGATGTGTCGGAACGTTGGCGGAGACATCGTAAAAGCCTTCCATCTGAACTTCGGTTAAAAGCTTCTGAATCCTTGCGAAGACTAGACATGGACCTACCTAAAAATACAACCTAACAGCGATTATGCATGAGCACATCTTCACCGCTCCGTCACGCAATTCTGCGGCAGGTCCGGACGAGGAATGGCCCGTACCTTGGCCAAAGCATTTGGCGAACGACGTGTCATCATTATTCCAACAAGAAGACGAATAACTGCCGACCTCGCATTGGTCGACATTCTAACACACTTGAATCCTTTGGCTTTCTGTGGGCTCTTTAGATACCGAGAAACTATCATGCCTTTATACCAATGCTCAAGACTTTTTCAATAAGCTGGCGGAACTGAAGGATCGCCAAATTTCGAAAGCATGCGGTATTCTAGGTGAAACAGATACAGGCTTCTACACTGGGATGACAGACAATGAAGTCTTGCTGCCAGCATGTTGCTCATACGAAACGACAGGCTTAAGAAAGGAGGAGGGGTGATTATGTATTACCGAAGCGACCTATAGTGCGAGCCCGTTGAGGATTCAAAGTTACAGTTCGCCGATTCTCTTTGGTGTCCCCTGCAATTACATCGCAGATAACTGTATTATAGCTTTGGTATACCACCCTCCAAACTCTACACCGCAAGTGGACTGCCCCAACTTGCGACAGTTTTAAGATTCAGTCTAAAGCGAAATCACACTCACATCCTTATCATGGGTGATTTCAACGTACATTGTTTAGAAAAGCCTGCTACAATCGGAGAGCCATTCAAAGCAGGTATGCAAGAGCTTATAACCAGTGTTCCACTTTACAATCACGTCATCACGCCCACTCGTTTCATAACAGGTAATAGACCTTATTTGCTAGATCGCGTTTTCATCAACGAGGAACATGTAATTAATGTATTGATTGTAGAATTCCCTTTGGTCGCAGTGATCATGCAAACAGCAGTTTCGACTTCATCTGCTATGCGTACTATCGTAACCAGAACCATGAGTTGGTGCGCACCATTTCACGCTACGACCGCTTAGCGCAGCTCGTCAGTGTCACAAGCTGGTCGTTCCTCGCTGAAGTCCATCCGGAAGTCGGTTGGCTTTAATTCGTCAGCAAATTCAATCAACTGGTTACGGAGGCCTCTAAGACAAAGGTTTTCAATGGATTCAAAACCGTTCCTTTCTTGAGGAACAGAACTAGAAAATGGATGACTATATGCAACTTAGCCTGGCGAGGGTACGGAACATCACCGACACCAACTAATTATGACAACTATGTAGCCCATCGTAACCACTGCACTCAAATGCTCAGAGATGAAAAGTCGCCTCTCAGCAGAATATGTCAAAATCTCCATGCTAACCACAAACTACTGTACAAGTATGTCAATAGAGGTCGTAAAGTGAGACAGGGAATTTTTATTCTCCGGACGACTGCTGGTCCAACTAGAACAGCCGCAGAAGCAAAAAGCATGTTACGGATGCAATATGCTCCCACATTAAATAGTGTCTTACCATAAGGCCATATATTCCAACTGTTAGTTTCCGGTCTCCAGGACGCACCTACATCTGTTTTACCGCAGAAGCTATTTTGTGGAAACTAACGTCTCTGCGTAACCACAGCACCCCGGGAGTCGACAACATTCGACCTGAAGTAATGGGAGCAACATCAAGACAATGGACAAACCCTTGGCACAGTACCTCCAGCGCTGCTTAGACCAGAACCAGATTCCTGTGATGTACAAATTCCGAATACTAACTCCGATTCTCAAAGGAAGCAGGACTGAGTACTCAAACTAGGGCCCAGTGTGCCTTCTCCCTGTATTATCCAAGATCATGGAATCCCTCGTTGCCGATATGTCGGTGTGTCATCTAGAAAGTTGTAACATTAGTGTGCCCCAGGAACATGGCTTCCGTCGTCAGTGATCATGCACGACGAATTCATTACACGCGCGGATTAGTTTGACTGAGTCATCTGACGCTAGAGCAACTTGGATTTGTCGAAGGCATTTGATCGTTTAGACCATCGGCTTCGACTTTCCAAGCTCCAATATTACGGGATCGGTGACCCTCTCTTGAGCTGCATCGCCAACTTTCTCCTGTTGGTGAATGTGAAGTTCCCTATCTGCACCCATACCAGTAGAGTCTGGTGTGCCCCAGAGCTCAGTTATAGATCCACGGTTGTTTTGGTATTCATCAATGACCTTGCATGGAATATCGCTTCAAATTTCCTGCTGTTTGATGACGACATCCAGATACGGCACCGGATCCAGGCGGATGCCGATCAGAATTTACTGCAGTGTGACCTTCAGTGTGACCGGTACATCATTGCTCAACCCGAAATCTGTTACAGTTCCATGTGGACTAATGCAAGGTACTCTCCATACGACACAAGTGTACTTATTCCTACAAGATAGGAGCGCAAATACTGCAGTGGTCATCCGTCGAAACCGACCTTGACGTCCTTGTTCAGGACAACTTGGGTTGTTCCAGAAAATCCGAAATAGCCCCAAAAACTGCTGACCAGCACGTCACCTTGATACGACCGGCGTTCGAACAACTAGGCACCACTACTTTCAGACAGTCGCTGAATGCGTATGTTCGTCCCCATGTGGAATTCACAATACAAGCCTGGCAGCCATGGCTAAAGTACGACCTTATTGCACTGGACCAACCTCAACCTTGAGCTTCTAAATACGTCATTGGAATGAGTCATCGTCCGTAAGAGCAGAGGCTGACACGTTTGAGCATTCAGTCGACTACGAGGACACCTCAGCATGTTGTCTTTGATTTTACACAAATCAAATCATGTGTGCCGCTCTTTACTGCAACTCAGCAATAAGAGCAAACTTAGAGGCCACGCTTTGAAATTAGCTGAATAATACGGCCTTCTGGCTTGCCGCATTCGCATGTGTCAAGCATGGAACGCTCTGCCCGAATCTGTTGTTCCAAGACCCACGCTAGCCCTATTTACAAGTCGGTCGGATGACGTACTCCGCCACTTGCATTTTGTTACTTGACACTACTCTTCATCCTACTGCCGGGAAATACCTTGGATTTACCTTTATCCGCCTATTGTAGCTATAGAAACGCTCGAGATGCAGGTGTACTGAATCAGAAACAATTAGCCCATTATTCTGAAAATAAAAATCCGGACTGCTTTTTCATTAAAGTTGTTAGCTAACCCAGCAGATCACCCAACGTGGCTTGCAAAGCAATGCTTCTTAAGCCGTATAAAATCATTTCTCATTGTTCATTGTTGGAAGGAGCAAGACCAAAACAACTCCACTTCAGTTCTGGTCCTTGTGATGGGAGTCACTGAGGTCTACCTTAAAACGAACGGAAGCCTCAAGAGAACTTGCATGTCCCAATCCAGGCATGCGGCAGGTATTCCAAATCCTACATCGAACTTTTAATTCTAACTTGTTCGACCGATGACCTGAATACTTATTGAGATACTGTTTGAAATTCGCAAGGTTAGATAATCATCATTTCACGACCTGAGATAAGTAATGCTTGCAATACCCAATATTTGATACAAACATTTGTCACTGGCTGCTTTCATCCTCACCGGTTGTACTGTGCACCTATATTTTCATGTATTATTTTTTTTACTTCAAAAGCATGTTACGCCGTGTGCTTCCCACTGAACTCATGGCTTGGTGCAGAGGAATGCACAGAGAGTCTCTGATGGAGTTCGACGATACCGAATAAACAACACATCTGACAAATATTTATCAAGCGTTATGACTGACGCTTTTCGCCAAAATACGGCTGGCTATCGAACATCCTACTGCTCTTCTATCCTACTCAAGGTTTAATGCTCTTTTTCCTTCCAGTAATTCTTATTAGATCACTAACCGTATCTACGACCTTTTCCTATGAAAGCAAGAAAATCAATGCTCTATCATGCGCAGATATTTACCTACATTGTATTCTTGCACATTTTACATTCCACCCTTTACGTGTAAATTTGGGTTGATATCATACTTTGTTGCAACCAAAACGATAGTGAAAAGCTGAAAAGATGTCCAATCACGTGCATAAAACTATGTAGACTTGAGTTGCCTTTAGTTTAATTTCGCCGCACTGTCGATCCGTCTCTCCAGTTCAACAGTTTATTGTAGCTTATACACACTTCCTGGATCACTGGGGTTCCTCATGGCTACATTGTTCTTCATAGATTACTAGGAGAGTCGGCATATCCCAAGCAATTCTGTTCACTGTAAAGATGAACTAATCCCAGTCAAGAAATAAAATCAATAAGGTAAATGAATAAGCTCACTGTTAACCATTCTCACTTCGGGTAAAGAGAAACTGGTTCTAATGTTCTCACTTGATCCTATTCCGCAGCAGGCATTCTACTGCTCTACAAAACATCGAGCTCAGCCGAAGGAAATATCAGAACGCCAATGGCCTTTACAAGATAACGTGTTAACCGCCATCGACAAAACACTATACGACTGCAGCAGAACTTGGCTGTATTTATAAGTCTATTACTGACCTTCTACTTCTGAAACAGGGAGGTAAACTGCCAAAGTTAGTTGTTACACATAGATTTGATCAATCTTTGAGAGGTCGGTAGTCACATGCAGATCTAAGAATATTCTACTACCTTCGAAATCGATGCGGTAATTGGTAACAATCGGTTACTTGCTAAGTATTGAATTTTCTAATGAATTTTATCATCTCTCGGTCAACACCCATTAATATTGTTCGTCTGTTCGATATCCCGTTTATTGTGTCTCGCAGTTCTGACGCTTTTCATCAACTACTGGCTAGTTGGGTACTACGTTGCAAAAGTATACCTTTATATCACTCGTAACAACTCTGGAAAATGAAAGCTTTTTCAGGACTCGCTATTTATTTTTTCTGCTTCGATATGATGAGCGTTTGTTGGTTGTCAACAAAATGGCCAGTACAAACGCAGGACTTGCAATACCATGGAATTTATTTTAATCACATGAAGATCTCGTCACCGTCACTTTGGTGGCGCGATTGCTGTCGACAAGATGTCCCAGCTCGTGCAAATTCAATGCAGACAGTTCCACCCAGGAGATTCCCCACTATTTTGGACATCAGACATGTATTCTCTAGTACTATGCCCGGTAAGTTTGAGTCTCGAGTGAATGCTGACAAGGAACGTTTCTACCCAACACTAAAACGCCTAGAGCTGAGGTAAAGAACTTCTCAGCTATTTCTGGCTAAGACGGGGCTCGACATCACGATAATTGCGCTAGATTCGAAGAGCATTTTTAGCAGGAAACAGGATATCGCCCAGACATTTTAGCGTCTCTCGTACATGCACATATTTCCCAGTCTTAACGCTGAGTAGATGAGAAGTAAGTAGGTATTTAGCTACCGGACTGCTATACCCATACAGCATGCACAACATGCACACACACTGTCGTGATGTATTGCGCATCCAAAGAATTTGGGGATTTCCATCTCGCTGAGAATGCAGCACGAGGATTCATTTTGCTATTTAAATTGACGCGATTCGTTCCATCTCCTAAAAGTCATGGCCACCCGCTTCACGTCTCTATTTTTCATGTGCATCGCACCGAATATGATCTGCGGGCAGGAACTAGGTGGTTTTACAATATCAGCAGCTAACTGCCTTCCTTTAGACACGGATGCACTGCGATCGCTCGAATAATCATTGAAAAACAAATTCGGAAGCAAATGCCGTCGCGTGTTGCCAGCACTTTTTCCCTGGTTTGACGCATAAAATAGGGCCTTTCTGATAGCCTATTACATAGTGGTTTGCGATGGAGTTCGTGAATCGACTGAACAATGATGTCGCCCAATTTGATGCGGCCGCATCAGTGTCCACGACGTTCTCATAGAGATTGTATTTCTGGATCGCTTGATTGCATTTTAAACTGAAACACTGTTATCAGCTCCGATGCACTGGAGTCTTCGTAACTAAAGTCGCGGGCCAACGGCGAAGGGCAATAAGCAATTAAATACAGAATTTTTCATCAGGTTGTTGAGAATGCGACGCGGTGCATGAGTATTTATCGGAGTACCAACATCTAGATACCATGAGAGTTCAAAAATGATATCTCAGGCCCAATTTGTGCACTTCCATCCTGGTACATCCCAACTAGTCATTCGTCTGCGCCTCATAACTCACAACAAATTGGTGGAGGTAGATTTCTTCACTGCGCTTTCTTCGGCCGACTGCTTAACGTACCACGCGCCATTCGTCCGCGGCGATACACGAGTTCCCTGATTTTCCTTCGCCTTCTCGTTTCAACACATACTATCCACTAGTAGTGCGCCACCACCTGCCTTTGTCAAATGTTTTACTGTGTTATTGCTTGACTGATTACGTTAATTGCACATTTCTCTCTAGCGACTATAATTTACTGTCCCGGATGGATCAACTTATGTGAGTCGCAACAGCAGCATATGATTTCGGACAACTGTTAACTCCAATATGCTGTTTTTTTTCAACATTCTCCACAATTTTACCCATCCCATCGACAAACCATCCATACAGCATTGAGGGTAGTAGACCAAATTTGATCACATGTTTGCTGTTCTCCCGTCACTCGATCAGTCAGTCATCCATGGCGTCGCTTTCGGGATAAATACAATTCAGCTGCTTGAGTGCCGGGTGCCACATAACCGGGTCACGTCTGAAAGAACGGACTAGGATCCGCTACATTTGACATCTTCTGATAATAGCTTGGCCGTATCCCGGTTTTAATTTCATGGGGTTGGAGGCAAATTTGATGATCAACAAGGCACTCGGTGTTAGAGAATCCTGGAATTAAATGCGCCAATAGATCCATCAATTTCGAGTTACTTAGCCTTGTCCACACTAACATATATCAAATGCTCCAAGGTGCCAAATTCACTCGAAAAACGCAATCAAATTAGTTTGTTTCACATGCATGGGTAGGTAGCTTCAAGGACTTGGAATTCTGTTCAACCGAACTAACTGAGTGAATGAAGGCAAAATCGATCATCGAATTACAACCGACTTCGATAACTGACTTATCTATGCTCATTACAATCGAAGAGGAAGGCAAATGCTTATTCCTCACAAAGTTCCCGGATAGAATATTGGCAATGCTGCGAAACTGAAAATGGTACATCATAGTCGTGAGAATTGAACTGGCTGTTGCGCTGCTACCATCAAGTCATCTGAAACACAATAAATGTCCACAATACGGCGATCAGCTTTCTTCTGGTTGCTCAGGAAAAATGTCGAACAAAGACGTCCGGTTGCACAATTCATTGAGAAACTCATCAACTCAAGAAAAAAACGTGCTAGCCAACGTGGGATTGACCAAACGCATTCCATATTACGTCTTCATTAACCGCTTCTCTGATGAAGCTATGCTAGCTCCTTCAGTACATTCTTTAACTGGTCCATATGTTACAGTTGCTTTCTTCCGTAACGATTCAAGTTGTTCCAATGACGAATAATCTCTAGAACTCATTTGTTTAACTGAGCCATATTGCCAACTGTTTAGAGCTTGCTGACACAATGTGAATGAAGCAATTGCAAACTGTCTATTGCATTTCCCCGACACAGTATTCTCTTTCCTTCAAACGGACTGGGGAGCTCCTGCATTACTTTAGCAGTACGTACTCTTGTACTGAAGAGTGAAACCGAATCTCTCTTCAAATATCTTGTGAACAACTGTTGTCCTGTGTAATGGAAGTGTAGGTCACTGCACTGATAGCAACATTCTCTGTGCTTGTTTGTATGCTCTCCACCTTCACGACGGTTTTCCTTGACTCAAGCAGTTAACAGCTCTGATGTATTAGTGGTTGTTTGCTCAATGTAACTGGAGTTCACATTGTAGGTGACACCCTGCTAGCTTAACTAATTATAAGAGGCTAAAAATCTCTCTCTACAACCTTTCAAAGATATTTTTGGTTAGAGGCCAATAGGGAAAACATAACACTTGATCCCGGTAGGTATGTTCAGAACATATCAAACGTGCAGCTTGATGATTTACGAGTGAAAGCCTTATCTCCAACTCTTTATTACAAAATCTCTACCAATATGAGTAACTGACTATTCGTCTAGGCCCGGTTTGAGTTTTCGACCAGTTGACAAAGATCCAATCAACCCACGAGGAAGCGATCAGTTGGCTTAGAAACAAATTGACTGACATCACTCATGGGGTTCTGATAGCACCGGTGAGCGTGAAAGGTGTGCTTGCAAGCAGCCATTTGCAGGCGTTACAGAGGCTAAAGGCTAAGGATGTGGTTTCATTGCAATTAGACCAAAGCTCAGGCCCAGTAATGTAAGTATGTATGCTGAAACTGATGTTGCGTTCGTGATGCTTCTTCACCGCAGTTGGGCTAAACCAAGTTACACTTAAACTTGGTCTATTTAAGCTGGGTAAATTTCAGTCCACTTTAGTTGGTTTGTTCTGCCTACCGGAAATATTTTCTACTAACTTGCGCAAGTTGCTTACGCTAATTGAGGTTATTTTTGGTAAAGTTCTCGTGTTTGTGGCATTTTATAGGATATATATATATATAACGTCGCCATCACCGTATGCCGTGACCGATATATTATGTTTCATAATGTCCTTTCAAGTGATTGGCTGCTTTTTGACATACCCTGTGTGGCTCTGCTGGATGTTTATGTTGACAAGGTACCTACCTGCCTATTACCCAATACCTCGTCCATACTGTCTCCAGGGGACAGTTGGTCGTTGCAAGAAAGGCCGGGGTGCAAGCTCCTAGTGGCAGTGCTAGGCTCGAAGAGTGGTTCAACGCAATCAGTGTAAAGCGGTCTATGGTCCAGCCAAAGCCTAGTTTGCGCTTTATTCCCCAAATACAGCGTAGTGTTTGCCTTTGAAGGAATGTGGGCCAGCTCCGTTGGTGAAACCTGGCTCCCATCCACATGCTTCCGGGTCTTGTTCCTTCGGATTTACACTGGATATGGGGTGAGTGGTTGAAGTTGTTGGTGGTGCAGCGCAAGAAGACTATGGTCCTTTTGTATGCGCAGGCGTCCTGTAGATGTCCCCATGGAGGCCACAGTGACAGGTAAATCCGGATAGAAATGCCGCCAATCCATGCATCATGTCTCAAAAGCTGCGTGTGCTGGCCGACGAGCGGATCCCAATCAGTCTCTGAAATCACATTCCGTAGCTGGATCTGCTCCCCACTTCCTCGTGAGTCAGGTTATTAAGGCAAAGGCTCATGCCGGAGCCCCTCAAATAAACCTACAATCCACCCACTGCATTGTGTCTGGCTAATAGCCATAGGCTCCAAAACTGCAAGCGTGGTGAGGTCGACGGGATTCCGCCTGCAGTATTGAAACACGGTGGACGCTCCTTGGTCACTGTGCTGCACCACTTGGTGCAACGCGTATGGATTGAGGAGGAGGTGCACCCTGAGCCGAAGGATGAGCTTGTGCTACCAATGTACAAGGGCAATGGGAGCAAACAATATTGCACGAATTATTGTGACAACAACTTGCTGAATTATGTGTGCAAGGTGGTTTCCCGAATCCTGTATAACCGCCTCGTCAGTCAGGTTTTGGAACCGAATTTGGCGGAAGAGCACTATGGATTCCTTTTGGGTCGCAGCACCATCAAGATGGTATTTGTGGATCATCAGTTACTGGAGAAGTTAAGATAATGACACCAGCTATTGTAATCTCTGTTTGTTGATGTCACCAAAGCATTTGATACGGTGAAGCGCGAGGCGTTGTGGCTGGTGTGGACAAGGTTGGTTGCCCTAGTAAGTTTGTAAGTCTAATTGAATATCTGCACAATTGTATGCGGGCGACGGTGCGGCTGAGTGGACAGACCTCTGATGAATTTGCAGTTGTCTCCGGTGTGAAGCAAGGTTGTGGCTTAGCTCCTACCCTGTTTAATATTTACTTACATTCAATGATGTCTTATACTTTTTATGCTGCTTGCGCTTACAGTGTTCGTTTGGAAAACCGTATTGATGGTTGGTTACTGACCACCCGTCGTTACGGTGCGAGAACCCTAATCTGTGAGACAACTATCTGCAAGTCGCTGTTTGCTGACGACTGCACGTTGTTTGCTCACAGTGCAGACGAGTTGCAGCACATGGCTAGTACTTTGGCATCGACAGCGGTCAAATTCCGGCTCAGCATCAACACAAGCAAGACGGTTTGTCTTTTTGCCTTCACCCGGAATGGAGTGTGTCTGCCCGAAAATCCAGCTTGTCGCCGAAGTCTTGGAAACCACTCAGAGATGTTGCTACCTTGGGAGCGTAATACCAACTCACCTGCAGATAACCGGCGAGCTGCGTAGTCGCGTCTCGAAGGCGGCTGCCGCATTTGACAAGCTGGAATGCCGTGTTTGGAGCAACCGCCGGCTCACCTTGGGGACGAAGCTGCTAGTAAACTAGTCTATGTTGGTGTCTGTTCTTCTATACGGAAGCGAAACCTAGTTGCTTTATCGGAAGCATATCCGTTAACGAAAGCGATTTCATCAACAATGTCTGTGTCGTATTATGTGCATCGGCTGGATTGACCGCGTTGCAGACACGGATGTGCTCCGACGCAGTGGCATGTATGCAGCGGACTACATACTATTACTGCGACATTTGAGGTAGCTCGGTAATGTGTGACGCATGGATTCGACGCGGATACTGAAGCAGCTATTAGATGGTCAGCTGTATGTTGGAAAGCAGTACGTGAGAAAACCGTAGCTTCTTTACCAAGACATGATCAAAGTGAGCCAATCACTTACTAATTTTGAGTTCAGTTGTTGGGAATAGAAAGCGGTTGATAGGCGATCATGACGCGATCTGATCACGTAGGCAGATGCCGAGGTGCAAAAGAAAGCATTCGTGCATGCAGAGAAGAAGCGCCAAGTGCCGAAGCGACAGTCCCCGATGGTGTGTACTCCCTCTACGTGTAGCGTATGGTGCTGTAGCACTTGCGGTCGCGAGTGCCTGAATCAGGTGGCCCTAGTGAGTCAGGAGCGAGGCCACTCGGCACTAACATCGTGAAGTCGATGTGTGCTGCTGAGAAGGTAAGCAGAACCGGCGCAGCGTTGGTAGGTATGCTGCATTCCATTTACTAACGTTGTGCTTGCGAGCTGAGTCTCTTAATTTCAGGTGGTGGGTTTATTATCCTGTCTTAATGCTTTTTACCTCATTTTAACGTTTACCTGAATAATGTTCAATTAACTTACATACGTCGCTTAAGGTAATTATGGTTAACTTCGGTAACATTTTAGCGTTTGCGTCATCTTACAAACTATTTTTTGACATCTTTAACTTAGTGAGGATTTGTTGATACCCAATTCTTTACGCATGCGGATTTTCGAAAAGTTACGTCGGCATATCTATGTGTCGTATCTGATTCATTTTTTGATGTTGCTTGACATCCCCGGTGTGGTTGCTCTTGACGTGCATGGTGACTAGGTGCCTACCTGTCTATTACACACCACGTCCTCTATACTGGCTCCAGAAGACAGTTGGTCGTTGCTGGACGGGATGGGTTGCATGATCTTCATGATCGCATTAGGCTTGAAGAGTTGTTCCATGCACTCACTGTAGAGCGGACGATGGTCCAGCCACCGTCTTGGGTGCGCTTGATGCCCCAAATACAGCGTGTATGCGTTTGCCTGTGAAGATGTGTGCGGGCTCCGTTGATGGGACGTGGCTCTCATTCACATGTCTCCCGGTCTTATTCCCTCGGGTTTAAGCTGGATATGGAGTGTGCGGATGGAGCTGTGGCTGGTGCAGCTCAAGCCACCCATGGTCCCTGTTTAGACACAAGTTTGCGATGGCTATCGTATGGAGGTCGCAGTGACAGGCAACTCCCGAACCAGATGCGGGCATAGATATTGAGCCATTGAAAATCATGGAATGAAGATGCATAAAACTTATAATTTTCTCAAACTTTAAAACATAATAATGGTGATTAATGTTTTGTATGCTCCGGTCAGATAGCTTTTATGCTTGATTAATTTGGGGTTCGATCAGTGAAATCAATGTAGTGGCTCATGCAAATCTTCCATATGTCCCGTTGCCGTTCCATTTTCTCAAGTGTCTCCTACCAACGATGTTCTTCATCTCTGATTCTTCATGCCGAAAGAGGTACACGACCAATAACTGCTGGACCGGAGCTCAACGCCCTGACGTTATTTTCCATGCGTTATTTTGACCAACGCGCTATTTTTTCAGTTGGGCCGTGCTCGAGAGAATAGTGCGCGCCGTGTTAATCGCTTGCATGGTATGCGATGAATGTGACCCGTAGTATCCAGGAAGCGACGTCAAACATCCACGTTGCAAATGTGTGGTGTTGCTACCACACACCAGCTATCCTACGAGGACAGCAACTGTTAAAAGCCGAACTGCGGGCGCAAATCATTTACACAAATCAGTCAGGTTTCACTGTTGTACAACAGTACTTCGCCGACACTGGCATTGTAGATGCTGCCCTTTACCGAGAATGAAACGTCACGAAGACGCCACAGATGCCGCAGATCAATGCAAACTGATTGGACATTGCAATAAGAAGAAGCTCTCTTCCAATATTGCCATCAGAAGAAACACGATTCCTAAGTCAGATAAAGCTATCTACTAGCTCGACCTGCACGCCTCAAAGGTGGATGCCAATCCTAGATTAGGACCTTCCATTTCGATGGAGCGAATGGAATGCAATACATGGTAGCTTCAAACATCACGCGGTTTAGTCGAACTGCGAAACCTGTGGGTCGTCACCGAGCAAGGGAATCTTATCAGAGTAGTCCAAGTCAATCGTGTGGTTGCCTGGAAGAAGCACTATGCGCTGGAGACCTACCAGAGCGCTTAGTAGGACAGGGACAATTGCACAATTGAAGATAAACAGGGACATAAGGTATCCCTGTCACACATTGTGTGTAAAGGAAATGTGTATAGAGCTTAACGTGAGCTCTTAGTACGCCAGTGACATTGATGTATAAAGCTCGGAACATGACGGTATACTTTCCGGGCGCTCCATTCCTTTACAGAAAACTTCATAAAGTAGGTTAGACCTAGTCGAACGCATATTTGATGTCAGAAAAAACGGCAGTGGTAGGCTCGTGGTAGGCGTGACGCTGCCGAGGACTTGGCGGAGCGTAAACATGTGGTTCACATACCCTCGACCGGAGCGGGAACCAGCATGTTTCTCGAATCGGTGTTTGTCTGCTCACTAGAATGGCTGATAGCAACTTGGAGGCGAAGGAGATCTGACCGATTCCTCTGCGGTTGGTGCATGAGATACGAGTACTCTTTATGAAGATGAGTGCCATGAGTACGATGATTAATTCTCCCCAAGGGGATGGGTCCTTTTGTTTCCACGAGACCTTTGAGAACGGTGTTGTTAACTGGTCGGAAATCGCCTTGTTCCCGTACTTGAGCAGCTCTGGGGAATTTCGCCTGAAACCGCAACGTTGAATTGCCTCAAATGACGAAGCTCAAAACAGACCTCCATTTCGATGGGCGGTTCTAGTGAAACCTTCCAATTCGCGCAGGTGTGCCTGCTTGTTGCGCAGGCAGAAGGAGGAGCTCAACTGAATTGGGAATGGAATTGCGCAGGCCAACCGTCCATGCGACTGCGTTGCTTTGTTATTGCTGGTCCTTCAACCTCGCAGATAGCTTCATTTACACCAGGTCACCTGTGGTCGGTATTCCGAATGATCTTGTAATATGCGAAAATGTTTCTGCGAGAACTGTTATCTCAGTCTCTGAAGCGCGCTGTCAGCACTAGGTTTCGCGTTCGTTACGCAGGCTTTGATTTCCATGTTGGCTTAGATTGCGGCGTATTTCAGGGCTGCTTACGTCAGTTGGGATAGCTAGGCGAGGTTCAAGCAACGCCAAATTGCGTGCAGTGGTGTAGCCTTTCATAGAACCTCCAGCGTTTCCATATTATTGTTTAGTAAAAGAAACCAAAACTTAGAAGAACTTTCGGTGAACTTTGATATCCGTAAGCGGAGCACTAGCGGACGCATCTGATAAGGATAGTTACCCGCGTAGTTGAATGGAGGGATTGTCAAGCCTGTCAATATCCAGTATACTGTGACGTGGTTTCGAGAAACCACCAAATTGCAGGTAGATGTCCACGTAAACCAGAGAGTTATCAGAGTCGAGGTAGGTGGACTAACTAGATCTTCTATCCCTACACCCCTTGCCACCTAAAGTTGATTGCGACGTGATCCATTTGGGACCATGCTTGTGCTGGCAAAGAGGGACGCGATTCTTCTCAAGAGCATGACGGCTTCCAAGAAAAATGCTGCCTAGCAGCAGCCGACAGATCCGTGCACTGAAATCTCCGGCAATGACGAAGACGTCGGATTTTTCAGCTTTACTCAATATCTGTTTGAGTCCACGATAATCGTCGTCCCTATCGGATACACAACTGCATTCGGATAGAGCGTGGGCTGAATCCACAAACAAATTGCTCCCTTCAGCACGATTTCTAATGATTCTCCATGAGTATTGAATTCGAACTGCACGCAATCGGCTGTCAATCGGAACCAATAAAGCAGCGAGCCCCAAGCTTTTTACTCAATACGATTCAAACACCAGCCAAACTAAATGCAGCAGTCACTGTGTCATCATAAAATGCAGGGAATATTTCGCTCGGAGATCAGCAGTGGACAACATAACTACGCTGCTGGAGTCCTGTAGTCGAATCTCATAAAGACATCAGGAATTACTAGTGAGGGACTACAGGGTGCGTGCTGTCCGATATGCCTAAAGGTACTTAGTTTAAAGGCTGCCGGTCGAAATGGAGATCGAGGTTGAAGGAGGACCACTGGTCGGACTCTTTGGACATGAGTACAACTATCAACAGAGGTGGATTCAAAGGAATTGTCGATGAGGATAGAATTAGTGTGTGACGGTGGAGCGGAAATGAAAGACATAATACTAGTACTTACTGGATCCATGGTTCTGTCAGCGAGCGAGATACTACCCAGTTGCCAAATAAAAGGTAGGGATTTGGCTTTGGAGACAACAATCTGAGCGTTTGGCTGAATGTCTTCCCCGTAATGCTGTGGAGCGAAATACAGGGAATCGAGACCATTGGGAGCCGGTAACTGAATACTCAGTTCATATATATATATATATATATATATATATATATATATATATATATATAGCCAGGAGAGCCTATGGTGCGCTGAGGCTGGTGGTGGCTAGATCCTGACAGATGGTCTACCCACTGCTGCTACTGCTGCACCATAGTCTCATGTCCTGGGCGCCTCCACATGGCGACCGCTGGGTGGGAGTTAGGTTTCGCCCTTCTCCCTGCTAAGATCCAGGACACCAATCCGCATGAGTCAGCTAACTGACCATGTGCTAGACCCGCTGCCTTTCGGGTGTTCCTTTAATCGAAGGCTTTGGCTGAGGACCCGAGTCGTTCTCCTGTCAGGATTGGGCGCCCTGGCAGTATCCTAGTCCATCCTCTCCGGAGGTTAGGAAGTGCTCGATGACCCACTTCCCGTAAAACCTAGCCATGGGAGACAACAGGTTACGGGTGATATTCTCAATGCTCGATTGGCGTAGAGCACGAGTGCCACGCATTGTCTCTGACGGTGGGAGGACACCTCCGGGTGTTCAATGGTTTGCTACTGCCCGCCTCAAGCCAGGCAGCCCCTGGTCAAATTGGTGCAAACCCACCAAAAACCCACCTGCATCTGGCCGTGGTCGCAGGTGCGTATCCAATTACGGTCGCAAAACATATGATAATTATTCCAGGACCTCAGAGGCTGCGTGTGACAGCCGTCAAGCAGATCCCCATCTGTCTCTGCAATCACATTCCCGAGCTGGATCTGCTCTCCACTGCCTTGTGGGTCAGGCTATTGAGCCAAAGGCTCCGGGCGGAGTCCCTCAAGCAAACCTCCAAACCACCCACTGCCTTGTGCGTCAGGCTATTGCGCCAAAGGCTCCGGGTGGAGTCCCTCAAGCAAACCTCCGAAGCACAACGACCACCTCGCGTGCGATTGCCCACCAATGCAATCGTATGCCTGCGCGCAAAGCACTCAGCATCGGGTGCTGGAACGTGCGCACACTACTGGACCGGAACTTCAGCAAACGCCCGGAGCAACGCACTGCACTGGTCGCGATGGAGCTGGCGCGCTACCACATCGATATTGCAGCGCTCAGTGAAACTCGGCTCGCTGAGCAAGGTAAGTTACATGAAGCAGGTGCTGGCTACACATTCCACTGAGTGGGGAACGCCGCCTCAGCACCACGTGAACATGGGGTCGGATTTGCAATAGCCGACTGCCTGAATGGCCAGCTGGTGGGTGAACCAACGGGCATCAGCGCGCGGCTGATGACTGTTCGCCTACGACTCGGAAGAGGTAAGTTTGCTACTTTTATAAGCACGTACGGTCCGACCATGTGTTATCCTGATGACACGCGTGATCAGTTCTACACTGAGCTATCCTCCGTGAAACGGTCTGTGCCGAAGAGCGACCGACTATTTCTGCTGGGTGATTTCAACGCGCGCGTTGGGCTTGATGCATCAGCGTGGTTCAGCGAATGCGAACGGTGACAGGCTGCTCTCACTGTGTGCTACTCACGGCCTGACGATCACGAACACTCGGTTTGCACTGAGTGCGAGTGATATAGCAACTTGGACGCACCCACGGAGTGGTCACGCTCACCTGCTTGACTATGTCATCGTACGTCAGCGTGATATGCCTGAAGCGCGCATGACACGTGTACTGCGTGGAGCTGAGTGTGGCACTGATCACAAATTGGTTCGGACCAAACTGTACATAAATTTTCGTAAATCGATGTATTGCAATCCCGCCGTGAATCGGCGTAAATTTAACTCAAATTCCCTCGGAATTGTGGCGAAACGTACTGAGCTGGAGAAGGCGATGGCTGCACGCCTGTGTGGTGATGTGGACTGTATAGCCACAGTGGGCGACCTGTGGCACCACATTCGCGACGAGGTGACAGCTGCTGCCGAGGAGACCATCGGGCGCGCAAACTGTAAGCGGCCTGATTGGTTTGATGACAACAATGTGTCGATTGACGCATTGGTGTCAGAGAAGAATGCAGCATTTGCTGCACACGTTGCAGAGCCCAGTGACTTGGGGAAGAATAGTCAGTTTCGCAAACTTCGACGGCGACTGACCCGAGAGCTCCGACGCATTAAAAATGCATGGTGGACGGAGAAAGCGAAGCAGATGGAATGCTACGCCGAACGCCGTCAACACAAGGAATTCTTTGGCTCCTTGAAGGCGGTGTATGGACCGAGATTGGAGCCGCTGAGGACACTGATCGATGGTAGTTCATGCGCTACCTGCAGCCAGACTGCAGACATAATGCAGGTCTGGCGGAAACAATTTAACTGTCTCCTGAACAACCGTTCAGAGATCGACTGGTCTACATTGAACGGCCTGAAGCAGCACGATGTGAAGACGAGTCTGACGGATACGCCGACACGGGATGAGAAGCAGAGGGCACTTGCTCAGATGCGAAACGGCAAGTGTGCCTGGGCCGATGGAATCCCGCCTGAATTGTTGAAACACGGCGGACCCGCCTTGTTGACTGCGCTACACCACTTGGTGCAACGCGTGTGGATTGAGGAGGAGGTGCCTCCTGAGCTGAAGGATGCCCTTGTGCTACCACTGTACAAGGGCAAAGGTAGCAAGCAATGTTGCACGAATTATCGTGGCATCAACTTGCTGAGTTGTGTGGGCAAGGTGATTGCCCGAATCCTGCTCAATCGCCTCGTGAGTCAGATTGTGGAACCAAACGTGGCGGAAGAGCAATGTGGATTCCGTTCGGGTCGTAGCACTATAGATATGGTGTTTGCGGCTCGTCAGTTGCAGGAGAAGTGCAGAGAACGACACCAGACTTTGTACTCGCTTTTTGTTGATTTCACCAAGGCATTTGATACGCTGAACCGCGAGGCACTGTGGCTGGTGTTGGGTAAGTTTGGTTGCCCGGGTAAGTTTGTAAGTTTAATTGAATGTCTGCACAGTGGTATGCGAGCGAGGGTGCAGCTGGGTGGAGAGACTGATAACTTTACAGTTGTCTCTGGTGTGAAGCAAGGCTGTGTCTTAGCTCCTGCCCTGTTTAATATCTACATGCAATGTTGTCTTGTGCTTTTGATGCTGCTTGTGCTTACGGTGTTCGTGTGGAGCACCGTACTGATGGTGGGTTGCTGAACATCCGTCGTTACGGTGCGAGAACTCTAGTCTGTGAGACAACTATCCGTATGTTGCTGTTTGCTGACGACTGTGCGTTGTTTTCACACAGCGCGGATGAGTTGCAGCACATGACTAGTGCTGTGGCTTCGACAGCGGCCAAATTCGGGCTCACCATCAACACAAGCAAAACTGTCTGTCTCTTTCAGCCTTCACCGGAGATTCAATCTTCAATATTGCCGCGAATCAGCATTGGTGCTGAAGTATTGGAAACCAACTCTCGCTTCTGCTACCTTGGGAGTGTGATGTCGACTGATCAGCAGCTACACGATGAGTTGCGTAATCGCGTGTCGAAGGCGGCAGCGGCATTAGGGAAGCTTGAGTACCGAGTGTGGAACAACCATCAGCTTAGCATTGGCACGAAGCTGATGGTGTACAAATCCATGGTGCTGTCCGTTCTTCTATACGGCAGTGAAACGTGGACGATGTACCGGCGGGATGTGCGATATCTCGAACGGTTCCATCAGCAGTGTCTGCGACGAATTTTGCGGATCGGCTGGGGCGCTATAGTTGCAGACACGGAAGTGTTGCGCCGAAGTGGGATGTATGCAGTGGACTGCATACTTTTATTGAGACTCCTGAGATGGCTCAGTCATGTGAGCCGTATGGATTCGACGCGGATACCGAGACAACTCTTATACGGTCAGCTGAGTATTGGGAAGCGGCACGTGGGGAAACCAAAGTTACGTTACCAGGACATGAATCAAGTGAGCCTCACACGTTCTAATCTTGATTGCAGATCATGGGAATCGAAGGCAGTTGATCGTGGTGCATGGCGGGATCGCTCTCGACTGGTTGATTCGCGTCTGCTGCTAAATCTGCGCCCTTACGCGTGCTCTGTTCAACGCCTTGGAAAACCCGACCGGAACGAAGACAGAAGACTACTCAGCAGACCAGAGTTCTATTAGGGCAAAGAAAGCTCATATTTATATGTCGGTATCACAGTGCGGATTTGACTATGCGCCCACGCTCCACACATACGTGTCCGCTCCATCTATCCAGTTCACTATATTGCTCACGCATTCCAGTCTTCGTCCACCTACGCAACGCGCGTGATGTTCGACGCGCGATTTCATCAACTTCCGGTCAGACCTTGGCGACAAGCCTGCTGTCTGACGCGCGATCTCATCAACTCTCGGCTGGGTCCTGCTAACACGCTCGCAGGGACCTTCCCACACACGATAGGTGACAAATGCGCGGGCGTTGGCACTCAGCTTTCTCGCCTAGCTGTCAGA
>OX104063.1:247713737-247740768 GCA_944474145.2 Dicrocoelium dendriticum | reverse complement strand
GGGATTCGGACTGGACCGGAAGTTTGTAATTGAAGCGTCCTTGAAACGGCGGGGTTTCGGCAGCTGGAAAATGCGAGCAGATGGAACGGAAAATCAGCTATCCGAAGGAAAAATTTCCACTGAAGAGAAAGGATAGAAATACAGCCCTCTTAAAAACAACTGTAATCCCTTTACGGTAATTACGAATCCCTGCATACTTCGGATGGATGGTGCCAGGTAACCATTTTCTTACAGTGTTCTGAGAATACGGTTCTTTTTAGCCTCCGGTGTCTATGAGTTGCAAGGTTTGGTAGCACGAAAGTACATGCAGCGAACTAGGTTCCGTTTATATTCCAAGGGTACAAAACTGAGAAAATGAGTGTATGACTGACTCGCGTAGTTTAACGAAACACACGTCTTTCTAGTGAACCATCATCTATTCGGCTTGGGAACACGACTAAAAATGTCAGCATATGGTCATTTTCGATTTCAACGGTGGATGCAAATTGTTTAGTTGGTTTGACAGACTGGAAAACTCAGTGTCTAAATCACGGAATATAGATGTTATCCATGCGCATAGACAACAGGAATCAAGTGAAGAAATGATGGGTCGCATAGGCTCGTGCTTAGCGAGGAAAATGCCAGAAGGAAGCAGTCACATGTGAGAGTTCACAGCTACACCATCGATCTGACTGTAGTAGAATCGGTCAACTAAAGGTTATCTGTTGAAAGTACGACGTAAGCTTATATCCTTGTTTCTACACTGGAAAACAGTGATGTCCCAAAATTTCACTTCAACGCCTCGTTTGTTCCTGTTCCTATGTGATTACGTTTCCAAAATGTTAACCCTTAACTGACGAGATTGTGATATGATGAGTGATCCGTAAAGCTGATGACCACGAAGTAAAACAGCACAAACTTGTTGAGGTAAAGAGTAGGCTGGCACTTAATGCGTACACATGCTGAAGTGTTCGGAGAAGCCAACGACAATTCAACCTTCGTAACCTTGAAGCACTCTACTCGTCAAATCCTTAACAGAAATTCAACTTTGATGTGTTCATAATAAGATGTTTGAGACAGCTTGGGGTTGACTTGAAGAGGAATGAGTAACAAGCAGGGCAATTGCGCTAGGTACTTTGCTGCATTAGCACATTCACCATTCCCACGTTAATTGCACCCTCAAAGCTAGTGCGCCAGTCATCCTTAGCAGGAGCACCACTTCATTGCGGAACATTTAGAAATCTTACGAACCTGGGCAACAGAGAATCTTAACAGTACACACTCCCTTCAATAACAGCGGATAGTGAAGTTATTCGGAGTGATATGCGGGTACCAACAGGGCCCCGTAGAGATCTTATAATGGCGTGACAGGTAGTGCGCGACCCAGAACACAGGCCACCAGCCGCTGAAGCACGACAACAGTACCAACTCAAGAGAGAACCTGTTGAAACTTGGCGAACATTACAGTTATCTACCATGCAGGCAGAACTTTCTTTAGCCTTCTGATCAACAACTCGGTTGATTCTATGCCCATACGAGCCACCTTCGAAAGCGGTTGAACATTACTATACCACAACACTTCAGAGTAAACTTCGGAGTAAACCTTCAGAGTAAACTTCAGAGTAAACCTTCAAGACTTGCCTTAGTTTGAATCGAGACCCACACAGATGTAGAGAAAGCAAAACAATTTACTTTTCTTAAAGATGGCGCTAAGTGAAACAAGTCCGCACGCTGTTTCATCGGCTTCCATTCTGATCCCAACTCTAGTAGCCGTCTGAAAACGATAAGGGTGCACCTGCTTACCCGTAATGAATTCCCACCCGATTGTTTCACTGGTATTTACACTAGTATTTTGTGCACATGTATATGTTGATTTTAGATTCACAATCTGGTCACCCAACGGGTCAGAGTGAGTATTAATAGATATTCATAATGAACCAGTGTCCCATACTATGTAAAAGAGCAGGACGAGGGTTTCGTTGTTGTCACAGAATCCCTCTACTCCATCCGTTTGCTTCATAGTTAAAGATGAATGACATACTAGGAATGGTAGCCTCAACTTAGGTGATACCACAGCACAGCCATGGTTGAGTGCGTCAGTGACTTCCAATGTGAGTCCCTCATCTTACTACTTCCTCATGTTGAGAAACTCACCAAGTATTTAACGATCCAATCTCTCGGTGGGTTTGGACGAATGTTTACTTTCGTTCGCAATTTTTTCTAATCCATCTACCCTCGTCCTATTATCATGTATTGGTGCGCCGAGGACTTTAAAAAGGTATCTCCTGTCTTCGCACTCCCCCACGTTAAAAGAATCTTATTACTCACACCAATGTTAGGGCGTCAGTTGTTATAAAACTGAGCCTATCCCACCTACCATACCCTTGGAATTCAGCTTCATTGTATTAGTTTACTTCCCCATATGCACCTCATTAAGGCACTCCACACTGCGGTTCTATGTCCACCACAAGTTACGAGTGCTTCTCCTTGTGAAATTACAGCCCATGATGCAAGAGAAGACGAAGTAAGCAACTAATGGCACGTATATTGGAAAGATCAGCCAGTAATTTAAGCTGGCCCAGTGGCAAAAGCTGCTAGTGATCATGGGTTCGGACTTAGAAGGAGCCGATGCATCCCGATAGGATAAAACGGCCATCCAGTGCTTTAGCGGAAGTGGGGAGGACTATTTGACTAGGACACTACCGCGAAAAACCACCAATTATTTGCTGTTGTTGTCATTTGTCAATATGCCCCAATTTGGACAGCCCAGTTGTGGTTGTTTGGATTTTTGAGAAATAAACTATAGCTAAACAATTTCACCGTCCGATGACTTAAAGGACCGAGACTCAGTGTGCCAATAAGATCTTAGGCAACAGTACACACGTGCGATAGATCCACAGGTTACATAAGTAGTATGGTGCGTTTGGCTGTGGGAGATGTGACAATTGGGAGACCTTAACCCTGCTCGGTTTTCAGTGGATCGTTGCCACGAATGAGAATATGTGCAGATTATTCGTGTTACATAACATCCTGAAGCGTGCGACAGAACTTTTTAATTTTAGAGCAAGGTGCCAAACTAAAACATTGTGTCCTTTGGCGAATATCAGGTCAACCGATGCAGCCAGTATGCTATCATCGATCACATAACAGATGGCGACCAGCCTCGAAAACATCCGGAAAAATTTCTTCCTTGTGAGGTGCGTCTTTCTACGGAACAAGGTACCACGGCAAATACTGGCTAGCGTGAACTTAGATACACTTAGAATGCATTTACAGTACATTCGGCTTCCAGTAGCCAAAGAGAGAAGCCATGCAGCATCACCCGCTCCCCGCTACACATTGCATAAAGCACGTGCTTGAGTGACTTATATCGACCTCAAATTACATCAATAAAATGCAGCGAAGTCTCGCAGTACAAAATTTATAAATCATATTCGAGTGTCATATGGTAGCAAGAACAACGCGGCAATGAAGCACTATCTTTATTGGTGCAATCACCAGCTACCTCACCACTCACGCAAGCTTACAGTAGTGAGCGACGTTCTCTCCTCACGACGCACCATCTCTCCTGACTTCCACTCACGACACTTCCGTGAACTTTGAGGACCTCGTAGTGGAATATTCCCTACTCATTTCAACCCATATTTCCGCTTCTACGCGTCCCATTTTGATTGGCATGGAGTCGTTCGATAGATCGTGATTCGCTTGACCATGGATGCATCACTCTGCTTGGAGTAGGGCCGGGAGGCTGCAATAATGACACTCTTGTCTGATTTACTGCGTTCTCTATGAATACCCTCACCGTACCGCTTGGCTCAGGCTCACTACCGGACGCCACTCGAGACCCGTTCTCGTCTCATTCAGTCAGGCCAGCGTGGATCCGTCTCCATTCCCCCCCCTTGCGCCTGTTCCCGTCTTTGTGATTTTTCTGTCCTCCGGGCAACCACTGCCCTTCGCCTCCCTACAATAAAGAGTAACGGAATGCCCACGGATTTTTCACCAAGCTGAAAAGTATCTAACTCACTCGGATGCAAGGTATGCAACTGCACAAATGGTTGTTCCCCAAACGAAAACGCATCTCGCCTGACGGAAAATCTACCCATTTACCTATCCAGTGAAATTGTAGCATGTGAAGTTTTGGGGACCTAAGGAACTAGCTCGTTACAGCGGAAAAAAAAAAAAAATTCCATCCTCATAAGGTATGTTAAGTAAGGGCTCAGCAGAAATGAAAGGAATTGACAGAACGCGCGCACGCGTTGTCTGGGAACCGATTGGTAATAGAGTTTTCTTGCGTTACAGTGGCCAGAAAAGTTGAAAAGAAAAAGTATTGAAATAAGGAAAGTAAGGCAAGGTCATTCTCAACCAATCATGTGAGTGCCTGTGTTCGCGAATCGATATTCAAGTAAA
Source organism: Dicrocoelium dendriticum (assembly GCA_944474145.2). Classification (NCBI taxonomy): domain Eukaryota; kingdom Metazoa; phylum Platyhelminthes; class Trematoda; order Plagiorchiida; family Dicrocoeliidae; genus Dicrocoelium; species Dicrocoelium dendriticum. The sequence continues at coordinate 247,736,382 of OX104063.1, read as the reverse complement.
TATGTGATCGCGCTCTCTTCCCAGGTTGCAGACCCCGGGATGATACCGACCAATTGGGTTAGACGTGTGTTTCGAGCGTCTTCATTGTGGTTCCTGGTTTGGTGAAGCAGATTCTCCGCCCGATTTTGAATTAGTAGCAGTTGCTTTTTGATCCCGCGCACGTGGTTTGTTTGAGCTTGGTCGGATATGGTCAAAATGGCGGAAAAAGTAGGTGCAGTCTCGTTCGTAGTGGCCGGCCAAACATTAACTCCGCGGGTTACTTCCTGTCGACTCAGTCGGTGTCATATGGAAAGAGAACAGTAGACGATGCAACAGTTTGTGGAGTTTCACGAACCTGCTTAAGGAGACTTTGCTTAACAGCCTGGACTGCACATTCTGTCATTCCACTGGACGCTATATGGTACGGCGCAGACTTGATATGCTGTATTCCGTTGTTACTCAGGAACTGTTGAAACTCCTTACTGGTAAATGTGGTTTCGTTGTCGGTGTATAGTGACTCTGGGATACCGAAAATGGTAAATATAGAGTGCATTTTTGCAACTATTGCTGCGGAAGTCACATGGGGAACTGGAGATACTTCGATCCATTTAGAATGGGCATGAAGCAAAAGTAGACACAATCATCCCAATGATTGGGCCAAAGTAGTCCACGTGCACCCTCTACCATGGCTTCTGCGGCCAACGCCATGGACGTATCGATCGGCGAGATTTTTGCCTTCGGTATTTCTGACATTATTCGCAGTTTTTCAGCAGCCGCTCTATATCCTGCTTGACATTCGGCCACCAACAGTAACCACGTGGCAGCGCCTTCATCCCGTTCACGCTGGTGTGCGTCAAACATTTCTCTCAGCAACTGCGGCCTTAGTTGTTTTGGTGGAACTATGCAAGAGCCTGAAATATACGGCCGTCGTATAGACTCAACTCATTACTCCGACAGGTGAATGATTTCAGTGCGTCCGGTCATCAAGAACCGCTTCACCATGAACATCATCATCATCATCATCATCATCATACACGTTAGCTAGAGGTGGGAACACCTCAGCTACTGTGCCGCAATACACAGAAAAAAAAGGAGAAAAAATGCAACTGGTGCAAGCTGGCTGAGCTACCGGTAACGGATGGGCATCGTTCCGGTAAGCTACCAGCCGGCTGCTGTGCATCAAAAAAAATTACTATGCAAAATTATATAAGGCTAAATAATGAGATCGTGGTTGGAGGGGGAGGCTAAGAGGGATGGGGTGGGACAAAGAAACTCACAGCACGAACGCCACTGAGGTCGGCTCCTAGCCATATCAGCAAGTGTGTCCAACCAAACGTGTTCATCGTCTTTCGGACCCCAACCAGGGAGCCGAGACGCTCCAACCGAGGCCAGCTCAGAAGTGAGGGCCTTCATTCCTCTGGACCAAGTCATCGCTTGGCCACCCCTCCTCTTCTTCCATCCACACCCCGGCGCGCAAACAACACACGTCGCGGGAGTCGGTGGGCTGGCATGCGTAACACGTGGCCGAGCCATCGGAGCCTGATGCGTGAAATAACGGTGCTGAGCGGTTCATTTCCTTTTCCTGTGCCATAAACAAGGCGTCGAACACGCTCGTTGCTCACGCGGTGTTCCCACCAGATGTGAGCTAAATTACGAAGGCACCGGTGGTCGAACGTAACTAGCCTCTTCAGGTCCGCTGCTTTAAGCGGCCAGGTTTCACAACCGTACAGTAGGGTCGAACGTACTGCTGCATTGTACACTCTACCCTTCAGGGCAAGAGTGATGTCGCGCCGGCGCCATAAGTGGCGAAGGTTAGCAAAAGCGCCCCGAGCTTTTGCTATACGATTCGTGATCTCATCTTCAATCCCACGGGGCGCTGATACAACTTCCCAGGTAGTTGAATTTTTGAACGACTTCTAGCTGATCCCCACCAAGGGTCAGCGTAGGAGGCGGTCCAGACCAATCTTGGAGGAACGCTTTGCACTTCGAGGGTGCGAAGCAAAGCCCGAAGTGACGGACAGCTAGTGCTAATCTGTCCAGTGCCGCTTGGCACGTTTGTGAGCTGTCACAGATTAGGGCAATATCATCAGCATACTCTAAGTCAAGAAGTCGTTCTCCTGGGAGTAGCTCCACACCTTCTAAGTCGTGTCCTGTGAACGCGATTTCCATGACTTCGTCAACAGCGAAGTTGAAGAGGAAAGGTGACAGCGGGCATCCTTGTCTCACGCCGCTGGAGATATTAAAGGGCGACGACAACTTGCCGTAAGCCCTCACTCTGCCCGAGCTACGCGCATATAATGCTCGGATAATATTCACATATTTCTCAGGTACACCTTTCCTGAGTAGACAGTCCCAAAGTGCATGTCTATCCACCGAATCGAATGCACCTTTGATATCGAGGAACACGACAACGGTGGGCCGCCAATATATGTGACGGTGCTCCAACAACTGACGCAAGGTGAAGATGTGGTCAATGCAGCCACGACCTCGACGAAATCCAGCTTGCTCTTCACGAATCTGGCTTTCACGAGTGCCAGTCAGTCTGTGAAGGATGACAGAGGCAAGCAATTTGGAGGCGATGGAGATCAGACTGATTCCTCTATGGCTGCCGCATTCCGATCGTGAGCCTCCTTGAAAATTGGGACTATGACGGAGCGGCTCCAATCGGTTGGGACAGTTTCCTGCTCCCACAGTTTGACTAGTAACTCGTGTAAATCATCCACAAGAGCAGGTCCCCCGAATTTGAAGAGGGATGGAGGAAGGTCATCGTGTCCCGCGGCTTTATTTAACTTCAACAGTTTGATCTCACGTTCGACTTCTGAGCGAGAGGGTGGATCCAAAGGGACAGCCCAGGGAGCAGGGCGATCAGTGGTCGGCGAGAAATCTAACCATTCCGACCGATTAAATTGCTTTTCAAAGTGCTCAGCCCAACGCTCTAAGCGTTTTGATAAGTTGTGGATAGGCTGTCCACTCTCATCACGTATAGTTTCACTAACACCAGGTCTCCTGCTGCCCGTTTCCCGTATCAGCCGGAATAACTTACGATGGTTACCATGGACAACACAACGTGCTGGGTAGTCAGGCGCCGCACCGTCACTCCGAATGAGTGTATTTTCAAGGTGTTGCATCAAATTGATAAACTCCATGGGTTCCCTATTAGTTTTAGTGCCATGCTGCTGCGGGAGGCGACTAAGTGTATCAGCAATGGTCCGTTTACATTCTGAAGTTTGTAATTATAGGCGCTCAAAAGTAGTGCCTATCTTCGAGGCAAAGACATCTGTTGGATTCCTTTCTCCTCACCCAGAAGCGAATGCAGTGGTTTATGGTCGGCGTAGATATCAAACAGTCTTCCCCAGAAGTACTGGTGGAAATGCATGACTCCGAAAATAATCACTAAGGCCTCTCTGTCCAGTTGGTAGTAATTTCTTTCAGCGGGTTGCAGGGTACGAGAAGCAAAAGCGATTGGACGAAGAGAACCGTCATCTGTCCGGTGGCAAAGGGCTGCGCCTACTCCGCGTGGGGAAGCATCACGCTGCAGCACCAGAGGCCGGCTCGGAGCAAAATATACGAGACACGGGGAGGCGCTGAGCACCTTTTTTGTATCTGCGAAGGCCTTTCTTTGATCCGGACCCCAAGTGAAGGACTTCCGCTTGTGCAATAGTTCGTGCAAAAATGCAAATACTGTCAAGACCTTAGGTAAGAAGCGACGATAATGAGAAAACATCCCTAAAAAGGATCGGTGTTCAGTTTCATTCATAGGTTCAGGTGCGACAAGGATGGGCTTTAGTTTGTCTTCTAACACGCGTAATCCGTTTTTATCGAGGCGGTAAGCAACGGAACCTGAGAAAAACGTACTCTTGGACTTCTTCTGTTTCAGTCCACTCAGTTGTAGACGTTCGAGCACAGTGGATAGCGTTTGTAAATAGAAGCAAATGTTGGTAGCTCAGGTTGTTTAGTTGATTGGCTGATTGTTCGCTGAGCTCGGCAGGTTGACTGCAGTCAACCTGCCGAGCTCAGCGAACAATCAGCCAATCAGCGTTTGTAAATGTTGAGCATCTGTACGTCCTGTAACTAGAATGTCGTCAAGACAGATGCAAGTGAAAGGAATATCGTTGATCAGGTTGTCAATGATCCTTTGGAATATCGCTGGGGCCGAACTGAATCCGAAGTGCAGACGTTTGTACTTGAATAGACCCATGTGTGCACTTATTGTAGTGTATGAACAACAGGTCTCGTCTAACCCAACTTGTAAGTACGCGTGACTGAGGTCGATCTGTGTAAACTTTTGTCTGCCAGCCAGCGTAGCACACAGATCCTCTACCCGAGGTAAGAGATAGTTATCCAGAAGTAAACAGCGAGTAACAGGTAGTTTATGGTCACCACAAATACGCACAAAACCATTCGGCTTCAGAACTGGAAATACTGGGACTCCCCACTCACTGTATTGGACTGGCTCGATTGTTCCTTCTGATTTCAATCTCTATATCTCGACTTCCACCCTTGATCGCATGGAAGAAGTTAGGGTATGTGCCCTGTAATAAGTTAATACACGTAGAGACAATACACAGTGACTACAGGGGGCCTGAAAAGATATTCGCCATCCCACACTTTTCGTCATATCAGCGTTCGTTAAAGCGACAGTTCATTGTATAAAATATTCCATGTCATTAGTACATGTCGTGATGAGATCATCAGTTGCTTGGACTATTGTGACACTGCCCTTGCATCTGCTCTCTGCGCCGCAAAAGCAGCCGAGAAAAAACAGACGAATAAGGCCTACCGGAATGAAATGTACTAGGAACAGAACACGGTTAATTTAATAGGTCACATACCATCACCTCCAAGTTCACGTTTCTATGCCGACTCACGTCACTTGTCTAGCCAGATTCAAAGCTGCTAGCAGTGTCCACTGAACAACTGTAATCGTGCTCACACTGGCCGCGTAGCTACCCGTGTCATGATAATGAACTGATTTCATCAGCTTTCCACGTGACTTGCCGCAGGCCCACTTCAGTCGCGAAACCGTGCCAGAGTTATTTCGTTATGACCGCCTAACAGGGACTTCACACCTCTGGTTGACACGCACCTGACCCCAGAAACCACCAGTGTCGACACTACCAAAGGTGAGAGAGAGAACACCATTGGATTTGGATGGTAGTGCCAAATCAAGGAAGTGGACTGACCACTGGATGGTTCGGCGGAACTGTACGCCACCGGGCGCATCCTCAGGTTGCGGATCCATGAATGCCTTCCTTGAGAAGATAACTGTGAATAAGTCCCGGCTGTTCGCAGGCGAGATGAATAAACAGTCGCGGACAATCAGCAGCAGCGACTTAGAGTGTGGGAGCTCTGGGCTGGTCACCTGGTCCCTCACTAAATACCACAAGAGCTCGTAAGATGCCGTGTCAAAGCCAAAAACACATGCTATAGGGTCACGGACCACTAAAATCTGGTCACAGAAGTGAGTAATTAACGGAAGGCGGATAAATAACCTCGATGGTCGCCGGCTTTTATGAAGGCGTATGAGCCACCCGGCTGTCACCGTCCTTCGTGCTTTGCGGCGAGTTCGGTGGTCTAGAGAATCCTGGCCTCCTCGCTGCTTCACTCGGCTTTTAATCGAAAACTCTCTTATCCTCACCTAGATAGCCGGCTCCCAATGGTTAGCAGTAGACGTCAATCGCACCGCTGTCTTGCGGGTTAGGTCTTTCATGACCCAAGACTCCGGGTGGAGTCACCTAAAGCAACTTTCTTCTTCGGCATGGACAACGGGGAAGCATCATGCTCACATAACCTATGGATCCATTTTACAACAATTCTTCCCTCGCTCTCTCCTCTCTCGCTCCATCTTCTCTCATTAGCTCGAACTGCTCTGGCGGCTGAACTTGCGAAACCACGTTCTACTGCACCACCGTCTAATCATTTTATTCCACGTTTGTGCAACCCCTCCCCCACCATTCGTGGTCTCCCCCTTTGTTTTCGAGTTCACAACGCCGTGCTAACTTGAGCGAACATTCGTGCCATACGAATCAGGAGACAAGGCCCGAGGGTGGGCCAAGTCGTGTTGACCAGTCATTTCTAGCGCCCCGTTCCCAATTCAAGCTGGCAACCTTCAATGTTCGGACGCGGATGCAGATTGGATCCCAGGCAGCCATTGCTCGCACTCCAAAACTACGACCATTCATGTCTGCTGTCTCAGGGAGTCTCGTTTAGAAAACTCTAGCACGACGCTACGACTAGTTTCACTGACTGTGAGTTCCATTGGCACTTTTGCCTTGCGCCTACCTGGAGACTCAACCGCCGAAGCCGCTAGTTATGCTGGAGCCCGGATTGCGTTGAGGCCGCGCTACTAAACTGGATCCCTGACAACAGTCGAGTATGCGCGACCCGACTTGAAACAGTGCGACTGTCCATGTGCGGAACCAGCAGACGCTGTCTGTTTATTGTTGCAGTGTACAATCCCACAGACTGAAGCCCGGAGTCAGGTAATGACAAGTTCTATGGTCAACTGGCCAACTTACTACGTAAAATGCGCCGTACCGAGATAGTGGTGCTCGCCGGGGACTTGAATGCGTAGGTCGGTAGACTTGAATTTGACGAACGTGAACTTGGTGGTCAACACAGCCATGGCACTCGCAGAACAGACAACGGTGACCGACTACTTCAGCTTTACGCCGATCACGGCCTGTTTCTGTCGAGCACTAGCTTGCGGGGATCCTCGAGTCAACGCGCCACATGGAGACCGCCATCATTTGGTCAGTCATGGACAAAATGGACCACATCGCCATTAGCTATAGCTGGCGGGACTGCATACAGAATTGCAAATCAGTCTGGAGTACCTAGCTTACTTTGGATCATGCGTTGTAGTGTGCTAAGATCGCTCTAAAGTTTGGTGGCTCCCAGCAGCGTCACCAGTAACGGCTTGACGTAGCTAAGCTTCCTGCCACGAAGGTTCTCCGCGCATTTCAGGATGCCTTGGCCTAAAAGCTGAAGACTGCTTCACGCACAGACAATGAAACACACTGGAGACATATCCGCGGCACCATGTACAACTCTGGAGCCCTGGTCTGTGGTTTCACCAGTAGTCCTGTCAACCACTGGATCTCTGCACGATCTCTCCAACTTCTCGAAGCCCGACGAGCAATACCTGCTAGCGTTAAATACCATTCACTACTAGCGCTGACCTCAAACAGCTTCCCTGGGAAGATCGCGAAGTATAGTGGACGCAGTGAGTCATTGAGATGGAGCAAGCGGTCACCTCGGGGAATTTCCGTAAGCTTTTCCTCCTGATTCGATTTATTGGCGGCAAAAAACCGACTATAAGCGAAGTTTTATGCGAAAACAATGGCCAGCCAAGTTAGTGTCAAAAACGCCGGCTCGAGCGTTGGGCCGAGCATTTCGAGCAGCAGTTTGATTGGCCAGCAGCACCGATGAGTTCCCATTCTGGAGTCCAGAGTCCTGGTGTGTAGACGCTTCACCACCATCTGAGGCCGAGGTTGCCCATGAGCTTCGCCTCTTAAAGCGCTAAAAAAGCACCTGGCCCAGATGAACTGCCTCCGGCTCTTGTCAAAGATTGAGACCCATCACTTATCCGGGAGTTAACTTCTCCAAAAAACCTGGGTAACTGGAGTTATCCCATCTGATTGGAGCCTAGAGGATATCGTACCCGTCTTCGATAAGGGTACCCGGACTGACTGCGCCAACCACAGAGAGATTACTCTTCTTTGTGTTGGCTGTAAGGTGCTCGCAACTCTGCTTTTAAGATGGCTCAGCCTGGTATGCGAACCGAGCATATGTGAAGTGCAAGCTGGGTTCCGCTCAGGTCGGAGTTGCATCAATAACATCGTTACCCTCCGCCAAATACTCGAGCAACGTCAAACGTTAGCCAGGTCAGCGATCATGATCATCTTGGACATACCAGCCACGTTTCACTCAGTTGACAGAGCTGCTCTCTCGGGTTATCTACTGAGAAGGGGAGTGGCCGAGAAGTATGTCACCTTAGTTCAAGCCATCTATTCTCAAACCTTGGACCGAGGGTGGTGGTACAGCGGACTTTCGTCCCCTTTAGTATCAAAAGTGGCGTGAGACAGGGTTGCGCAGCATCCCTCTTGTTCAATTTCGCTATGGACGAAATGCTAGAGAGTGCTCTGAATAAGTGCGGACCCAGGGGGCGTTCAGCTGCTTCCTGGGGACCGACTTCATGATTTAGAGCATGCAGACGACATCGCGGTAATCCGCCATTCCTGACAGACCGGCCAAAATGTCCTGTGTAGGTTGGAGGTGTCTGTCTCGCAGTTTGGAATGACGGACGCACCATCGAAGTGGAAGGTCTTCCTGCAGGAGTGGCTAGGTGCTGCCCCTATCCTTACAACTTCAGGTTATTCATTGGAAGTGGCAGACAAATTCGTTCATCTTGGAAGCTGCCCCAGCGATAATGGTTTAACGGATGAGGTCTCTTTGCGCGCCTCCAAGATTCGGGTTGCTTTTGCCGATCTCCACCATCTCTGGCCTCGAGGCGATCTGAGCCTATTTCTGAATATCCGAGTTTACAACGTCACTATGAAAGTGGTTCTGCTCTATGGCTGCGAGAGTGCCTGTTCGCGCAAAGGATGCCGAGAGGCTGTCTGTATTTGATCACCGCTGCCTTCCGAGCATTTCTGGTGTAGGATGACAACATCACACCAGTAATGAAGTTGTTCGACAGAGGATCAGAACGAGTTCGCCGGCCACTGAGCAGCATAATTTCTGTGCGCAGACTTAATTGGCTTGGGCATGTTAATTGCGTGTCTACTCTTCATTTACCTCGCCATGCCTTCTTCAAGCGCGCAGAAGTCGGCTGGAAGCGAAAACAAAGTGGTCAACGTATGACTTGGGCCAGGATCATGAAGAGCTAACGTCAAAGTTAGCCGTGGTCGCGAGCTCTCGGCTTCCTGGCTGGGGTGTGAAGGATCAGGAACACCAGTGGCTGGAAACACTTTCGGATATGACAAGAAACCCTGCGCAGTGGCGGAGCTATTGTGACACTATTCCTATGAACACTGATCTATATTCTTTCCCTGTTTCTTTGTTTGGTTAGTGTATTTCCCATATGTTGTGGCACTATGCCAATTGTACTATTCGCCGTGTCAAGTGGCGATTCCGTCTTTATCATCCTAAGAGTGACGGAGTTCGGGAATTGCATAGGGGATGATCGGCTCTCATTGCTACTGAGAACTTGGAAGATTACGATTCCTTTACTATGAGCTTGAGGGACAGGTTAGTGTGGTAATTTGTATTGCTTTAGGCATAAAATGGGTTCCCCTTGGCTTAATGAGCTTCAGCGGCATGTGACGCATTTCGACACCGTGCCTTAAGTTCATTCAAGGCACAGGTGGAATTTCGCTTGGGGTTTTCCCATTAAGCGTTTCTGCCTTATCTTGTTAGACATGCACTCCGGAACATCGTTTTGCACTAGCCGAAACTCACAGTTTCAGTGGACAATCGTCGGTTAAGAAACGATGGCCATCGCTTTCGTGCCTTGCTAAACGGTGTTTGAGATGACCGTATAATTTAGGTCGGAAATCACATGGAGCAATTGGTGTCTTCACAAGGATATACCTAGCGCAAGCAAAGCGGTGTTCTCATACGGAAGTAACAACAATCACAACAGGCAAGAAACATTTGTTAATGCAGCCGAGATAGCCATAAAATCACAACGAGCTAGCCATGCAGAAGAAAATTGTGTTCGGCATATTCTGTGCTGCCTCATATGCTGATCAAAGCAGAGCTAGAGTTTCCGAGGAAGCCGAGACATCCCAGACAATTTGTAACAAGGTCAACACCAGTGTGTTCCGCACGAATCATTCAGCTGATTTGCATTAGGACCTAATCTTATGACGGCTGTTGTCGCCTAAGTAACATGCACTTTCCAGGTAGGGCATCGATGGTCAGTGAAACACGTATTGGAGGTTAAAACTTTTTTGATATCACCCACGGTGCCGTTTGTGCACGTTGTCGGCTTACGCAAGTATGATCGACGGAATAATGGGCTGTAAAGAGCTGCTGCAACTCAGATTTCAATAATCGATTGACTTAGTTTTGAACGGAACACTAACGTTAACTGGTTGGACAATGTTGCACACGGATTGGAAGGCCAAATATTCCTCTGAAATACACCAGATAAAGTCACAAAACGAGTTAGTAACAGGGTAGTAAAGTTGCGAGTATAGTCACAAGTAATTAAGCCAAGCAAATGGAACCATTGCCCATCGATGAACCAAGTGAAAAGCTCGCTGACTGAAGTTGGCTAATGCAACTTATATTGTGAAAATAAGCTCGCTGTGGTGGAAGAGAACAGAGAGGGAGGGGTAAGAAAGAGGAACCTACAGCATAAGAAGTCCGGTTGCGAGGTCTCTTCAGCAATCGCCATCAGACCATTACAATTATGAAAAAGAATCAGACAATATGTCGCTGAAAGTTAGGTTGAGTAGTGAACCTGAAATATGCACCCTTTCACTAGTTCATCACCATAATTTTTATTGGTGTTTGTACCTTCTGACTGTGCACTTGTGTTAGCTCTCGTACACCCCCTACATACCGCATAGTACCGAAGATAAGCCGACAGTATGTCCTTAGAACATCAAATTTGTCCAAAGTCGTATTAGCCGATCCCTAAAAATTCAGAAAAAGTGAAACGAAATTGTTTCTCCGCGAACTCAACGTCATCACTACTTGCTCTCACTTGAGTGAGTTCAAAGGAAACCTGCTCTACTATTGGTCAGTTCAGGCGACCTAATGTGTTACGGTCGCAGGTAATGGGGCTTACAGCGGTCAGAACAAAGATTTTAACCGCACTGGACAGTGTATTGATTAGATGTAAAGTCACATGAAATAGGTAAGACGGCCGATAATATATGGTAAGTTGAGAGGGTGTCAGACAGGCAGCGTGGCATAGTCGGGGGCTTCATGTATATGAACCACAGTAGAGCAGTGGGCGAGAGCGAAGTTCACGGTCAAAGGTGTGGGACGACATCGTACTTTTCAGGTACGGATCGCTCGGTACAAGATAATGTTTAAGGGCTTCTGACTCGTTACTGCCATCCGTCGCGAAGGTCAAATGTGCAATATACCGTATTTATGACACAAAAGTAACGTGTCCAGTTATATACACTTCAAATCCTCGTCACTAGCAGGTGGTGCTAATGGGAGATAAGAGCAGAAGTATGAATTGAATTCCTTAGTGGATTGTGTATGTGACTTTTTTCAAATCGTGTATGACCTTTATATAAGCCGACCTCCCCTCTACAAAAACAAAAATTGTATGAAATCCCTCGGCGTATATTCGATAATATACTGTACTTTCTGCTCGCTGAGTGCGCGCTACCTTGCTCTCCACTATGTTGTTTCGATCGCTCTTTGTGGACTTAACAATATACGTTGGGTCCAGCTGCCTCCATCCGCAGCTGTAAAATATCTTACGTGTCATCGCTACCGGCTAGTATTCGGGGCGCACCCAATAATTGATGACCTCGGCGAGGAGCATGCCATCCGCTATCTGGAATCTTCATCTTGAAGAACTCATTTGGGTAATTCAGCTAATACCTCATTATCACTCCCAATCAACAGGCTTATGCTAGTCTGGAAAAGCACCAGACACGGGCGTTTCGACAATGTGGGTCTCGTCAGTGGTGCGCCTCCAAGCAAACTCCTGCCAGGTTCTGACCCCAGCATCCAGTGCCACTTCGCCATGGGTGACGGCCGCAGACCTGCGTGATTGACAGTTGACTATGATATAGCCCGGCTCATCTTCCACTGCCATGCCAGTTACGGACTGTGCAGAGGACAATGCCCAGCCTCACGGACTATAAAATATGTCGTATAGTTTCTAAGTCCTACGTGGTACATAAGCGCTATGCGGAAAGTCCTAGCTCGTGAGGCTAGCCATTGTCCTCTGCACAGTCCGCGACTGGCATGGCAGTAGATGAGCCGGGCTATGTCATAGTCAACTGTCGGTCATGTAGGTTCGCGGCCCTCACCCATGGCGAAGTGGCACTAGCTGCTGTCATCCTGAAGTCATGGGGGCGGAACCCGGCAGGGGTTTGCTGGGAAGCGCACCACTGACGAGACCCAGAACGTCGAAACGCCGGTGTCTGGTGCTCTTCCAGACTAGCCTAAGCCTGCTGATTGCGAGTGGCAATGATGAATTAGCTGAGTTATACCAAAATCCTCACTACTACTCATTTCGGTAACTTTGTGCTTCATTAGTTGTTATCATTTTGTTTTTCACTTTCTGCACTGAACGATCTAGAGAATAAGCCATACGCGTACTTGGCTAATGATGTAGTTAGAATATCAATCATAGTGACCAGCTAGTACTGAGGCGCACTCAACAAAGGCCGCTGCTGTCTGAAGAAGACCAGTGAATTGGATCGATACTTAGGTCCATCCAGCGGGAGCAGGCTACGCAGCAAGCTTTAACCGAGGCTTCAGAAGGATATGTAGCCTGATTTATTCTCCTAACAGTAATAGAATGATGAGAATTACTGAAAAGAAATCCCCACACTAAAAAACAGAATTTAAGCGCAACGCAAACGACTTGTGCGTTTTGTCGATAAGTACTGAGGAAAGGTCAGAGGAATGCAGGCCCAGCTGGGCATAAAAGGCAGCCAATCAAGATGAGAACTGAGAACATTTCAGCACATGTCATGTTATACTCGCAATTGATGATGAAATATTCATTAATAACTCAGTAGGTGGTCTTCATCGTCCGTTTCAAATTTAACTCCATCCGAAATTACTTCTATATACCATACCATAACACTTAAATATAATTTGAGAGATGCGCTTCACAATAATCAGTGTATATCTTTGACTCGTTTTGTAAGACGAAATTCTTGATACACAAATAAAAGCGCAGAGATTGGTTAGCAAGGGGAAAGCAGCGTGATGCAAACGCGACCGGGCAGAGTCTGATGATGGTCATCTCCGCTTGGACCGAACGGTCTGTGGGTAAAAGCTGAAGCAGAAATGCCACACCGTTCCGACCTCCGCGAACGAACGGTGGAGTAAAGGCAGCGGACAGCGCGTAGATCACATAATGTGAAGTCAAAATCCGTGGGTGAGCCGTATGCTATCGGGTGCGTTCCCAGGTTGCTGATCAGTAAATAAATAAATAAAAAGTTAGTTCTCCGTAATGTCATGTTTGCCTACATGGGCGTGATCATGGCAGAACGAATTTGAATGAACAGTAAAGGTATAAAAAAGGTAACCGGTTTCGCAGTAACATTGGGTATGTAGGTGTAATTATATACGTAAGGCTGCACGCATGTATGATATATACTGCTGTTTAAGTTGGGTTAAACTCAAATAAATGCCTGTCGGACCTGCGGTTGACAAAAAACCTTGGCTGCAATTGATGTGAATCTTGACGAAGTTGCTACCAGGAAAAGACCTCCAGCTCGACTATACTGCCGCCGGGAGGCCGCGGATCATTGCTGAGGGACAAGGAAAAATCATCTTAGAAACGGTGCTAGGCTCAAATAGTGGTTCCATACACAAATGTGGAACGGGATACAGTCCAACCACCGCACTATGTACGTCTGGTACGCAAGATTCACTACAAAGATAAACAGGAACGCTGCTACTGTGCAATGTGAAGGAGTGTGGGCCGGCTCCGTCGATGAAACGTGGCTGTCGTCCACATGCTTCATGGTCTTATTCCTTCGGGTTTGCACTGGATATGGAGTGGGTGGATGGAGCTGTGGGTGGTTCAGCACAAGCCCCCATGGTCCCTTCGTAGACATAGGCATTCTGTGGATGTCCTATGAAGGCCACAGTGACAGGGAAAACCGAAAAGCAGGTCCCCAAAGATGTACGTATATATGCCGTGGGAGAGTCAGTGACGCGCTGAGTCTGGTGGTGGCGGGATCCTGCCAGAAGGTTGACCCACTGCTGCTAATCCTCTGCACTGGACTCCTGTCTGTCTTGGACACATGTTGGTGACGAACGCCTGGTGGGAGTTGGGTTACACCCTTCTTCTATCGAAGATCCAGGACACAATTCTGCGTGAGTCGATTCACTGAGTCACGGTGCATTCGTTCATTCTTGGAGAACACTTTATTGAAGGTTCTGACTGAGAACCCGAGTCGTTCACATGGCACATGCTGGGTAGTACAGAAATCGTACCACAGCAGCAGCACCATGCAGTATCGGTTGTCGCGCAGTGGTGAGGGAGCGAATAGGGTTGTCTTATTAGCTGCATACGGCGGGGCGGGTGTGCGAAAATATGCTACCGCTGACGCGTCGCTTCTTAATTCTAACTCCATTTTACATTCTGCTCCCTCAGTTCCAACTTCACTTAACCCACTATTTCGGCTACACCAGATCAACACACAAGCGAATGCCCGGCGCAATACTATGTCTTCCCGCAAACCGATTAACATTGGGTGCTGAAAAGCACGCACACTGCACGACCGGAACAACCAGATCCAAGCAACAAGTGCAATGGTCGCGATACGGGATCGATAATGTGGGGCTGAGTGAGACTCGGCTAACTGCAACAGAATGGTGCTGGTTACATGTTCCACTGGGTGGGAAACGCCACCACAGCACCACGTGGTTGGCGGCATCTGGTTCCACAGTTGTCTGCCACTGTGGCCTCCATAGGGGACAGTTACAAAACACCTGAGACAGCGGAGAAACCATGCGAGCTTGCGCGCCACCACCCACAGCTCCATCTACACACCCCATCTCCGGTTTGAAACCGAAGGAATAAGACCATGAGGCACGTGGATGAAAGCCACCTTGCATCAACGGAGCCAGCCCACACTCCTTCAACATGCACACCAGCAGCATTCCTGTCTATCTATGTGGCGAAGCACGCGTACCAGACGTACACAAAGCGGTGGTTGGGCCATAGAATCGCGGTAGTATCGAATCATGCAGTTTCATCAGTTTGTGTTCCAATTTTGTGATTCGCCCTATTTGTTCTAGTTTTAGCAGAGTGCACTTGATGTTGCCTTCTAAGGCTTTTGTCGAATCTTCGTTCATCGGTTGGTATGTGTTAGTGTCGCTAAGCAGATGTTGTGCCTTCATGATGTAATCGGTTTTGTCCATTAGAACGGTTAGGCTTCCTTTGTCGGCCGGCAGTGCAACTACGCTGTTGTCGTTTTTGAGACCCGTCAGAGCCTTTTGTTCCGTGGCGCTGAATATGATGGTTTTAACTTTATGACTAAGAACCGGATGACCCTGTGCCTGATCTCTTGTTGTGCTTCAGGTGCGCTGTTGTATGACTAGCGTTGATTCCAGTGCAGCGAGGAAGTCGATGGGACCGGAGTCCTCGACATTGAGCTGCATACCCCGGACAACGACCGCTTTTTCAGCGTTCGATAAACTTCTCTTAGATAGGTTCGTAATCTACGCATCTTCTTCCATAATCGGCTTCTGTTGCGAAAGTACATTCAGCTTCTCTTCAAGCTTACGTTTGGTGTTGAATTTCGTCTTCCATGTTTTGACTACTATCGTCTTTTCCAATACTTCAGTCAACTGTGCCCCTAGCTTGGTTAAGCATATTGCTTTCTGTAAGTCAATCGCCATTTGATATTTATGCTTCCGATTGTGTGCATCCGTGATCAGCAGGCGCACCATTCATCGTCGATGTTGTCCTGTCATTTTCCAAGCCAAAGGATAGTTGGAGGAACACGAGGCTTTCGACACAAGTAGTAAAATAGACGCCGGACAAATGATGGAGTTGTTGGGATTCCGTCTATCAACACATTTCACCTTCAACGGCCAAATCTACCAGCAAATAAGAGGAACGCCGATTTCTGGACTGGTAACCGAAACAGTGATGCAGGCGCTAGAACGAATAGCACTCCCAATTGCAAAACCGAAACTTTGGGTGCGCTACTCAGACGACACATACATCATCCTCAAACGCCCCGAATTAGAAGAGATATATGAGCTAATCAACAGTGTGTTCGACGACATCCAATTCACGAGGGAAGAGGAGAACGATGGGTAGCTACCATTTTTGGACGTTCTCATACGTAGGACTGGTTCAGGACCACTCGAAACGACGGTCTATCGAAAATCAACACATACGGACCAGATCCTCAACTACAACAGCAATCATCCAGCAGTCCACAAGCGCAGCTGCGTGCTAACACTTTCCAAACGAGCACGGACACATTGCAGCACGCAGCAGCTGAGGCAGGCGGAGGAAGACCATCTCTTCAGCCTATTCAAACGGAATTCGTACCCGAAAGGCTTCATTCTGCGCTGCTTGGCCCCACATAAAGCAACACAACACACCTCAACAAATGCAACGACTGAAAAGCAAACCGTGTTACCTTACATCAACGGAATCTCGGAAATGGCAGCGAGACTTTTGTTGCCTTTAGGAGTCAAAGTTGCCCACCAACCAACAGAAACAATACGAAATAAACTCTTCAAAGTGAAGGATAAACTTAGCAAGTAGGAAAATCTGGTGTAATCTACAAAAATATGCTGCCGAGACTGTGACAAATACTACGTTGAACAAACAGGAAGAAAGCTTAGCACACAGCTACATGAACATAACCCAGCCATCCGCCGTCATGATAATAACTCTTTGATGGATGCCGAAGGACACCACTTAGAGTTGGAGCAGGTGAAAATCCTCGGAAGAGCCACAAGCCGGCAAGCATGTGAGTTTATTTAAGCCTGGTATTCCAAGCAGAAATCGATCAATAAGCACTTAGATCTGGAAGTTTCTTGCGAGGATCTGCGAAATAGGATCTTCAAGCCGCACAGATGATGTTGCCTAGTCTGGTAACGAAACGTCTGCAAAATAATAATTTGGCTCGGAGAGCAGTGCAAATCCCACATCCACATGCCGAGCTACGGATATTTTTTACTACTTCAAAAGACTCAGATTACCACGGTAACAAAAATTAACAATGGTGAGGAAAAAGGGGCTGGATGCAAACAGGATACAAAGGGAAGTGGTTAAGAAAACATGGTACATATAAGTCGACAGCATGACTTTGCAACGTCAAATTTGTCCAAAATCGTAAGTCCGTACAATTGCCGACCCCCAAAAAAGCAGCAGAGAAACGAAATTGTTGCACACGCTTTTGACTTCATCACTACCTGCTCTCACTTGAGTGTGCCCAAGCGAAAGCTGCCCTACTATTGGTCAGTTCTGGCGACCTGATATGTTATGATCACACTTAATGGGGCTTAGAGCTGTCAGAACAAAGATTGTAACCGCATGGGACAGTGTATTGATTACATGTCAAGTCACATGAAACAGCTAAGACAGCCGACAATTTGGGGTAAGCTGAAAGGGTATGTTAGACATCGCCTTGCATGGTCGGAGGCCTCATGTATCTGAACCACAGTGGAACAGCGGGGGAGAGGGAAGTTCACGAACAGTGGTGTGGGACAACGAGGTACTTTTAAGGCAACAGATTGACTAGCATTATCTAATGTATAAGCGCTGTGATTCCCTAACCAACAAGGCACTAACGTGACGTTACACGATCCAGCTGAGAGGGAATGTGCCCACATTCAGCGCGATCTTCCAAAACCGTAGAAAAGTGAAAAATTGTCTGGAGAGAAGCGACGTGTATACGCTGTAATTGTATGGTTGCACATTATTTCACGGTGAATGAAAAGTAAGGGAATGGCGAAAAGAAAAGACAGAATTGTCACTAATGCCTGTAGACAAGAGAGCAGCACGCGGTAGAACAAGCATCTTTCCTGCACTGGAGAAAAAATTAGCGCAGTTGGTTAGGGAGTCATGACACAGCTGGATAATTCTTACTCGAACGAACAAACGGATCAAAGCGCTGACAATGTTAGAAAGTCCGGAATTTCAGTCATCAAAATCGGTGAATTTTGTTGCGTACCCCGGAAGATGCATTGGATAATGGACTGAATCGACATGTGTCCACGGACCCGCACAAAACTAGGCCAGAGAATGCTGAAGGAATTGGACAGTAAAGTTGAATATTTTTAAAGATTCGTGATTCAGCTGAGAAAGCAATATGAAGTTGAAATGTCCCAAACAGAAAATATGGACGAGACGCCCGTGTGTTTTGATATGTCATCACATCGCAAGATGGAGCAGAAAGGTGCTAACACAGTTTTTCTAAAGACATGGAAACACGGTTCACAGTTCAGTTGCTCATTTGTTCGCCGAGCTGCAAAATTGGTTTGCAAACGTTTCACCGTCATGCGAGAAGGCATCATCAGTGCGTCGAGATGTAGAGTATAATCTCGCTGATTGAATTGTCGACCCGTGATCGGTATGCAGGTGACATTTCGAAAGTGACGACTTCGATCAGTGTCCCGTGATCTCTACCCATTTCCCCGTGGCGGAGGTCGTCGCTTGGGTTGTTCCTATTCAAGCGGCGTCTCATAATTTCTCTAAGTTCTCTCCGTCGGAGGGGTTGGTAGACTGGGTCAATCTCGATATGCATGTTGATCGAGTCTTGTGTTGAGAACCACGTTTCCAGGAATTCCCTTGCTCTTCTTGTTTCATCTCGTGCCAAGACTTCTGTTTTGGCCCAATCAAAGCTGTGTTCTTTTTCATCCACGTGTGCTGAGACTAGCGAAGATGCATAGTGTCTTTTGCATGCTCTTTTGTGCTCTTGTAATCGTGTTGTTAATTTTCTGCCTGTTTGGCCAACATAGTCCTTTTCGCAATTTCTACAAAGCAGTCTATATACAACATTGCTTTGCTCATGAGCTTCCAGTTTCTCTTTCGGTTTCGACAGAGTTTTTCTCAGTGTAGCAGTTGGTTTGTGTGCTACGATAAAGTGATGTTGTTTGAATAGTCTTGCTGCCATTTCGGATATATTCTTCATATAAGGTAAAACAACGCGTCTCTCCGCCGTTGGTGTAGACTGTCGGTTAGGTTTGTTGTGGTTCAGACACCTTCGGATGAAGCTTCGTGGATATCCGTTGAGTTGGAAACATTTAAATAGATGCTTCTCTTCTTGTTGCTTTGCCTCCGTGGTACTGCAGTGTGTTTGCACTCTACCAAATAGTGTCCGCACACAGCTTACTTTGTGGCATTTCGGATGGTTACTGTTAAAATTCACAATTTGGTCCGTATATGTCCATTTTCTGTACACTGATGTTTGCAGCCTCCCTTCAATGGTTCTGGTTGCCAAGACATCCAGAAAAGGTAGTTGGTTTTCCTTCTCCATTTCCATTGTAACCCGGATGTCTTCAATGGCGTTGTTCAATAGCTGCTGTGCGACTGCAACTTGATTGCGTTTGATGATCACAAAAGTGTCGTCAACATATCGGACCCACAGTTTCGGATTAATGAGTGGGAGTACATCTCCCTCCAATTTCTGCATTACCATCTCCGCGATGAGTCCCGATATAGGTGATCCCATTGGTGCGCCTTTCAATTGTTCGTAGATCTTCCCACTCCGCACTGCTCGCCGTTGGGAGGACTACGCTTGCAGATAAGCCTCTACAAGGCAACAGCTCTTCTTCCTTCATGAATGCCTGAGAAGGGACATTGTTCCCCGCAGTGTTAGCTACAAATCGCCGATTAATCATACACAAGCGTGGGAAGCCGCTCGGCAATTTGGCAGGCGTATGCTACGGCTGATGATCACCGACGCTCACAATCGACTCAAGAAATATGAACGATGTCTGGACGAACATCGGTCTACCTGTCTTCAAATTATTGGAGAACAACTAACAGAACAATTTGACGCTGCAATAGAACGTCGGGCGACAAACACTAGGACAAAGAAACATACTACAATTCTCGATAAGTTATCAAAATGGACCTGTGCTACTAGTGATAGCTGGATCAGAAATTTGTCTAAACGACAAATTAACGAAAGGGAACAGCAAGTCCTCATCAAGGGACTAAACTATAACTTCAAAGATGCAGCAACTACAGATTTTCTGGCAGCATTCGGAAGCGTTCTACAATCCAATGGAATTGAGGAAGAGATTCAAAGGCAAATAAAACACACTATTGTTCCAGCTATAATGCGCAACGGGCAGTACAATACCCTAAGCAGACAAGAAAAGCAGGCAATAAAATCCTTGAAGTCTGATGAAACGATCATCATCCTGCCAGCAGACAAAGGACGGATGGCTGTTATAATGGATAAAGAGGATTACACTGAGAAAGCCTTACCTCTCTTGAAAGACACAACGACCTACAAGTGAATTGACACCGATCCAACCTCACAGCTGGCAAACAAATTAAACAAAAGGTTGAAACAACTTCATGAAAAGAATCAAATCACGAAGGAGAGCGAACGAATGAGAGCCCGTGACTCGAGCATCGCGCAATTCTATTGACTCCCAAAGGTACACAAAGATGATGCACCATTACGACCGATCGTGTCACTACTAGGAACACCCACCTACAACTTGGCGAAAGAAATGTGGAGACGCCTCAAACATCTGACCTGTAGATCGCAATATTCCATTAATAATGCCCAGCAATTTCTACAACAGCTCAAAAACCTGCGAATAGATGATAAAACAATGATATCTTTCGACGTAAATGCCCTCTTTACGTCTGTAAACTTACAAATGGCAACAACAGTAGTCACAAAACGCCTGAACAGCAGTGAACAACCAACTGGGAGGGTAACGACCGAAAACGAATGCAAACTACTGCAGTTGTGTCTGTCAAGCTACTTCTCTTTCAACGGGAAGATCTACGAACAATTGAAAGGCGCACCAATGGGATCACCTATATCGGGACTCATCGCGGAGATGGTAATGCAGAAATTGGAGGGAGATGTACTCCCACTCATTAATCCGAAACTGTGGGTCCGATATGTTGACGACACTTTTGTGATCATCAAACGCAATCAAGTTGCAGTCGCACAGCAGCTATTGAACAACGCCATTGAAGACATCCGGTTTACAATGGAAATGGAGAAGGAAAACCAACTACCTTTCCTGGATGTCTTGGCAACCAGAACCATTGAATGGAGGCTGCAAACATCAGTGTACAGAAAATGGACATATACGGACCAAATTGTGAATTTTAACAGTAACCATCCGAAATGCCACAAAGTAAGCTGTGTGCGGACACTATTTGGTAGAGTGCAAACACACTGCAGTACCACGGAGGCAAAGCAACAAGAAGAGAAGCATCTATTTAAATGTTTCCAACTCAACGGATATCCACGAAGCTTCATCCGAAGGTGTCTAAACCACAACAAACCAAACCGACAGTCTACACCAACGACGGAGAGACGCGTTGTTTTACCTTATATGAAGAATATATCCGAAATGGCAGCAAGACTATTCAAGCAACATCACTTTATCGTAGCACACAAACCAACTGCTACACTGAGAAAAACTCTGTCGAAACCGAAAGAGAAACTGGAAGCTCATGAGCAAAGCAATGTTGTATATAGACTGCTTTGTAGAAATTGCGAAAAGGACTATGTTGGCCAAACAGGCAGAAAATTAACAACACGATTACAAGAGCACAAAAGAGCATGCAAAAGACACTATGCATCTTCGCTAGTCTCAGCACACGTGGATGAAAAAGAACACAGCTTTGATTGGGCCAAAACAGAAGTCTTGGCACGAGATGAAACAAGAAGAGCAAGGGAATTCCTGGAAACGTGGTTCTCAACACAAGACTCGATCAACATGCATATCGAGATTGACCCAGTCTACCAACCCCTCCGACGGAGAGAACTTAGAGAAATTATGAGACGCCGCTTGAATAGGAACAACCCAAGCGACAACCTCCGCCACGGGGAAATGGGTAGAGATCACGGGACACTGATCGAAGTCGTCACTTTCGAAATGTCACTTGCATACCGATCACGGGTCGACAATTCAATCAGCGAGATTATACTCTACATCTCGACGCACTGATGATGCCTTCTCGCATGACGGTGAAACGTTTGCAAACCAATTTCGCAGCTCGGCGAACAAATGAGCAACTGTATTGTCAACCCGAGCTACCAGTTTTCCAAAACGGTTCACAGTTTTTTTAGGGTGTGGCGGATGGTTCCCGTCTATCACTTTTCATTATTTTTAAGCGTAAGACGCCGCTTAAAGGAGTGAAGTTCCCAAGTGGCGTATCTGCGCAGGTTCACGCGTAAGGATGGGTGGACGAGAGTGGCACTATAGACTGGCTGGATACACTTTGGGGAAAGCGAAGTGGAGCCATTTTAAAGAAACCATCCATGCTTGTTTGGGATTCCTTTAGGGCACACCGAACTGAGAAGGTGCAGGAACGATGCGGTGAACTGAAGTCGTCCGTGGCTTTAATTCCCGGTGGACTTACATCAATACTGCACCCATCGGATGTCTGTCGCAATAAGCCCTTTAAGGATAGGCTTCGAGCCAGTTGGATTAAATGGATGGTATCGTCAGATTTAACGTTGACGAAGAGTGGCAATGTGAAAAAGGTTGACAGTGTTACAATTGCAAAGTGGGTGAAAGAATCGTGGCTGCATAATCTAACAGAAATTATCTTACAATCATTTAAAATGTGCTGCATCGGTAATGCTATGGATATAAGTGAGGACGATGCCACTTTAGAGAAATACGACAAAGACGACAGCAGTGAAGTTGAAGATGATGAGATTCACCTTGAAGTCCCAATGACAGACGACCAGTACCGGAAAATGTTTGGAGATTCTGACTCGGATTCTAGTTTCGAAGGATTCGAGTAAAGTTACTACCACTG
>OX104063.1:247667494-247713519 GCA_944474145.2 Dicrocoelium dendriticum | reverse complement strand
TTGCGAGCCGGACAACATAATAGAAAAAGCCGGCCTCTATTACAATATGTTTACTCACCCGCATCATTATCATTCGACTCTGGGACTCCTTTTACATCATTGACTGGCTTCAACGACTATTGCCGGTTCAGTACTAAGCCCTTTGGCCAACCAACGAAAAATTTTGGCTGTCAACCGACTGCGAATAATAGAGTGCAAAATCGGTCTATACGATGTATAGCCGACTAGCACTACAGTTCAACGGAAGCTACGACAGTGTTCCAGGACGTGGTGGGTTTTCGCCTGGCAAGCGTTCTCCCTATAAAAAGCCACAAATGTCCGCTTAACAACACTGCAACGTGGCGGATGTGACTCGCCACAAAATAAAGTCACTGCTATACATTTCACACTGACGCAGTCCTCAGCCTCCAACATCGAACCTGTGCAACTGATTTTACTATGAAGAATGCTTTAGTGGAGTACCGATCATCCCGGCTTCGTAATGGTCATTGATTGCACTAAACCTTGTTCGGGCTCCTGTGCTCATGGATCACTACATGTCAAATTTACCCCCCACTTGTATCTTGACGCAACAGTTTTTGCGCGCCACGGCGCCATTATGATCCTTGGTCTGACTATTACCTGACAATATGCTTGCTCTTATGGACTACATCTTTTCGTTTATTCCTTTCATTGTAACGAAATGTTTTAATATTCCCAAGAAGCTGTGCTTGTATGCATATTTGATCATGCCTTTTAGAGGTGTGTCTCGTTTTACAGAGAATATACTATTTATTTATTTATTTATTTATTTACTTGATAAATAGTGGCATGTCACTAGTCAGATATGTAGGCGTGTTCGTGCGAGAGCAGATATATGCACAGAATTTGTAAATGTGCTTTCGGTCAACTTGCCAATGTGTTAGGGGTAGTGACTTTATTGGGTTACGAGTCACATCCGCCACGTCGCGGTGTTGTTAAACAGACATTTGTGGCTTTTTGTAGGAAAATCGCTTGCCAGGTGAAGACACACCACGTCCTGGAACACTGCCGGCTGGTGATATAACATTGACAAGATTGTATCTGACCGATTACCCTAGCGGATATGCGCAGTCACGTAACGCCAATTTCTTTCCTATGGCTATGTAGTCGCCTTCCGAGTCCAGTGCAAGTGATTGGAGCTGTTGAAGTCGTACGACTCAGGTGACTTGTATTGAATTGATCAGTTTTCTATGTTCTTTAATGTGTCATGCTTATGAAGTGCGGGTTTTTTCTTTGTTCTTTATTGATTCCGTGCCCATGGGAGCGTCGCAGGTATGTCGTCAGCGGTGTTCCGCACAGGTAATGTTATCCTGTAGAACAAGGGAGAGAAGAAAAACGGACCGAGCAAACTGCCAACAAAATTGAACAGGACTATGTTATTGTATAAATAAAAAATTTATGGTAAGGTTTTGCTGGTTGAAAGCGATGGAGTGACCATATATGTTGTACATCATATCCGTATCCGTAGCTCTGCTTTGCAGCACGAGACCCGATATTTGCTGTATGTGAGAGGAAGGTGCTGGCCGAAGTAGCATAGCGAACGCGAAAGTTGTCCTGTTTGGAAACCGCGAGTATCAGGCGTTGTTGACCGGTAAATGAGTTGAGGGAATCAGAAGAACATAGTGAGTGGTTTAATAAACGCATAAGATTTAAATTGAACGATTTGTTGACAGTGCTAGAGCTTATCGTTCGAACATGTAGAAGAGCCAGTGAACTAATTACGCCGGGTTTGCAGCCATGAAAATAATAACACAACATGTTCACCAATCGGATGCTAGGCAGCTGGGTGAAAAGGCGAGACGGAGTGTCAAATTTGTGACGAGAATGGGATTTATATACTACAACTGTAGCGACAGTGCGGTTGCAAATCTAGCCCTAAAGGGACCTCGAATAGCAGAAAATGATATAAATAAATAAATAAATAAATAAACTTTTATTCTCGACAATGCGAGGCACACCTGTACAGGCATGATCATGTTTAGCTAACATAGTGTGATCAAAGTGTACAAAGAGTACATGTTTGGCATAACAGTGAATGTAAGTGTATGGGTGTATATATGTGTTTAATTGTCTATGAATGTCGCTTGTATTTTTGGATTGCCGCGGAATTTTTGACTTTGTTATCGGTAGGAATGTGAGTAAAAGCGATTGATGTCCGTGAGTTGGATACCATTTTCCGGATGTTTACGGACTTCTACAGTGCAGCAAACAGGGCAAATATACGACAGGAAAGGGTGATACTGGGAGTCGGGTTAGTTATTTGGGAGAAACTGCTTGCTGACAGGCCTTCAACTTTATGAATAATTAAATAAATAAACTTATATTCTCGACAAAGCGAGGCTCACCTGTACAGGCATGATCATGTTTAGCTAACATAGTGTGATCAAAATGAACAAAGAGTACATGTTTGGCATAACAGTGAATGTAAGCGTATGGGTGTATATGTAAATAAATAAATAAATATTTATTCTCGACTATGCGAGGCACGCCAATTGAGGCATGATCAGGTATGTACAGCTGTACAGACATTTTATGGGAACTGTAGTGACAGTAGAAAATTGTTCATATGTCCATGCTTGGAACTGTGCGATGGTGAACATGCGAAAGAACGAGTTGGTTGTAGTGGAATCGGGATCCATTTGTTTGGACACAATCGCTCTGCCACATATCGCAGTCATACCTCGAGTAATAATAGATAAATACTGAGTGATCCATTGGAAGATAATTGAAGCGCAAGCTATCCAGTATGATGATTCTAATTGAGCTGCCAGTGTGAAGTTATGGGCTGTGACTTTATTCGGTGGCGAGTCACATTCGCCACTGTATGTAATTGTCTATGAATGTAGCTTGTATTTTTGAATGTGCCGCAGAATTTTTGACTGTTTGTTTTCGGTAGGAATGTGAGAATAAGCGACTGATGTCCGTGGGTTGGATACCATTTTCCGGGTACACAGGCCAGTGACTTTATTTTGTGGCGAGTCACATCCGCCACGTCACAGTGTTGATAAGCAGACATTTGTGGCTTTTTATAGGGAGAACGCTTGCCGGGCGAAAACCCACCACGTCCTGGAACACTGCCGCCGAACTATTTGCTGGAACGGGTTAAACCCGAACCACCCAGCTGGCACCATGAGGAGGTTGTTCGGCTAGCCAGCCTTGAATACTACAGGTTTAGTAAGAAAATGGTTTTAGGGCCAGTGCTGAAGGGGACTTGGAATAGCAGTATTGTGAGCAGTAGCCGCATAAATGCTACGTGTGCCACTCTAATGTGGACATCCACGGTGGAACGTTGAAGTTAAATAGACAACCAGGTATAACGCATTAATGGGTGAGTTGCTGGCAACCTGATTAGTTAGTATACATTAGCGGCACGCTTTATTAGGCTCAGCATAGTCTGATAGGTGCACAGTGTGGAATACAAGAGAGAAAACAGACGGCAGTAGAGAGAAAACGACAGTGGTGCCGGCCCCGGAATTGACCAAGGATAAGGAACTAATACAGACAGCACCGCCAATTGCCAAGTTTTCATCCCAAGGTATGCGATGACGAGAGGAGGTGCAATAGACGGGGATGTGATAATAAAAATTGCATGGCAGTCGATGAGCTGAGGCTAGTGTACCTATACCACCATTGAATGGTTGCGACATGAACGAAGGGAGACGCCAAACAAGAGAGGAAGACGTTAATTTGAGCTGAGATGCCTGATATTGGAGCCGAGAGCCAAACTCAATCAGGGACCGGAAATTTGGATTTCGGTAGGCATTACCAAGCATAGAGATAATGCTTCAGACAAAGAAGAGTATCATAAGGTTGTAACTTATACCAGTGAGAACTTGAATCGATGGCATTTGATGCTCAAAATAAGAGAGGCCTTGGTTTAAGACCTATAGGCATTTGGAGCCTGAGAGGACTGACTTGTCCAAAAGGTTTTGAAATGAGAGGCACAGAAGGAAAGATAAAAATAGAGACCTGGGATGTTGCGCTGACGCTAGTGGTACCTATACCACCATTGAACTATTGCGATATAGATCAAAAGAGGGTCCAAACAGGAGAGGGGGACATAATTGTGTGCTGAGAAGCATGAGAGTGAAGTCGAGAGGCAAAACTCAACCAGGGACCTAAATTTTCAATTTCGGTAGAAGGACCAAGCATGCAGATAATGTATAAGACGGAGGCGAGTACATGAGGCAGTTAATTATACCAATGAGAACATTTGTCGATGGCAGCCGATGCTCAAATAAGAACGGTCTCGTTTTGAGATTGCTGGGCATTTGGGGCCTGAGAGGCCGGACTAGTCCAAAAAGTTTAAGAATGAGTGCCACAGTAGGAAAGATAATCAAACGGGGGTTAGTAAGTTGCATTGGCGTTAGAGGCACTTATACTGCCATTGAACCGATGCGATATGAACCAAAAGAGAGGCCAAACAAGTGAGGGGAAAGTAATTGTGAGCGGAGATGCATACTAGTGGAGCCGAGAGGCAAAACTCAATCAGAGACCGGACATTGCAATTTTGCAGGGGTCCAAGCATACTGATAATGTATCAGATGGAGGCGAGTACGTGAGGCTGTTACTTATGGCAATGAGAATTTAATCGATGCTCCAAGGAAGAGAAGCCTTAGTTCGAGACCTATAGGCATTTTGAGCCTGAGAGGCTGGACTAGTCCAAAAGGTTTTGGAATGAGAGCCACAGTAGCAAGAACATATAGCGACGCCCGGGATAACGCATACAGATAATGAATCGGACGGAGACGAGAATCATGAGGCCGCTACTTATACCATTGAGAACCTTAAGCGATGGCAGCCGATCCTCAAAAGAAGAGAGGCTTTGGCTTGAGACCTATAGGCATTTGGACCCTGAGAGGCCGGACTAGTCGAAAAGGTATAAGAGTGAGTGCCACAGCAGGAAACATAATCAAACGAGGCCTAGGAAGTTGCGCTGACGCTAGTGGTACCTACACCACAATTGAACGGATGCAATATGGACCAAAAGATAGGCCAAACAGGAGATGGAGACGATACTTGTGAGCTGAGAAGAATGGTAGTGGTGCCGAGCGTCAAAATTAATCAAGGAACGGAACTTTCGATTTCTGTAGGGGATCAAGCGTATGTTATTATCCCTCAATCCAAAGAAGCACATTGCGTCGCTGACACACACTGACACCCTTACTTGCATCTACATATCTTCTACAACTGCTGAGATTTACACCTTCTCATTGCGGGAACGCATCCGAATAACGATAATGTTTGCCATGGTATCTGGTCCCTAAAATAACTGGTCGTTTAGGGATTTAACCAGATGCTTGACGGCGCAGGCTGAAAGATTTTGATTCTTCCCGACTTTCTCGGGTTTATAACAGGATGTTATGGTAGGTACCAATTCAAAGTATAACCAGGTCGCAACTGCTCGGATAAGACAAGAATCGCATACTATTTCTCAACGTTCGTCGCCACACTTTCAATGTATTTTTCACGTAGTGATGGATTATCCAATAACCAACGGCCCCGACAAGGAAGTCCATCCCAAGTTAGCTGCTAGTGGTTGAGAACGTTCGCTCACCGGTTTCGCCGTGGTTGGGCTTACTCAGTGTCCATCCAACAAGCGCACTGAACGCTCGGCGATGGCTATGGCCTTTATGACGTCTACGAAGAATGTGTGACGGCCTAAATTCCCCTTTTCAAATTCGCTTTTATTCTGAAGTTTAAAATGCGCTTTCAGAGGCCTATGATCTGCCTGCACACAGTTCACCGATACTCTAGTCTGCTGACCACCGCCTACAGGTCCCAGTAATGTCCATCCTAGCAAGGCCTTTGCGGCAAATGGGTCCCCGACCGTCCAGACGCTATTCAAGTTGCCAATGAACTTCAGGAATATCGGCTCCCAGAAGAATCCGAATGCTAGTACCTTTCGATCATCATATCGCATGTCAGTTCGAAGGGCCCGAAGCCTCGCAACTTGGCTTCTGGAGCACGTTATATTCTTTAATGTTACACGCTTCAGAATATACGCGTGCTCTGCTTAACTGAATCGGAGCAATGCAAAGCCGAAAGTCGGAAATTCTCAAGACCTGCTTTCAGGGATGCAACGTCGATACATCAAGCGACGCATTATCTAGCCCTATCCTAGGTTTACTTCGGAACCGCCGTCCAATAGGGCACACACCTTAACCGAGCGCAAGGTACCTAACAAAAGTACCGAGAACACACTGAGACACTTTCTGGGAAGCAGAACGGGAAGTAGGGTAACGGTTGGTCTGTCGAGGGGAATTGGGTGTCGCTTCCACATGCAACAGGTGATGGTGCATCCCATAACCTGAATTCAGGCCGCATCTCTTGTTATCACGACAGCCCACAGCCCCATGGCCTATTCTCAGATAGAGGCAAGCTGCCAGCAGCCAGAGATATCTAGAGACAGAAACGACGGGCATGACACTGTGGCAAGTTCTTCGCTGCTGACTAGGTGTTATAATCTTCTCACTGGACGCAATACCAAAAATAACAATTTACTGCTTCACAACACTTCTAGCCTAGAAAGAAAAAGCAGAACGCCAATGACTTTGACAAAATAACTTATTAATCGCCGCCAACAAACACTGTACAACTACTGTGGACCTTGGCTGTATTTATATGTCTCTTACTGATCTAGGACTTCTAGAATTGGAAGGTCAACCACAAAAGTTAGTGGTTCTCCATATCTTTTGCCAAGGGGCCAGGTGGTTTTTAGTCACGTGGAGAACTAGAACATTCCGGAGCGTTCGGAATCGGTGCGGTAATCGTTACTAAGCGATTAATCGCAAAATGGTGCATTTTCTAGGCAAGTCTTATTCCTTCCGGTCACTTCTCCTGAGAGGTCGTCCGAGGTATACGAGGATAACCCAGGGTTAACTTGCACTATTCAGGAAGGTGTTCTCTGCCTGTCGGTCTATCACCTTGTCAGAAGGGTCCGAGAACTTTGTTTCGAAGTCCTTGTTCTGGTTGCTTTGCTCGACTGTGCGCTGTCGTCAACTGCCACCTTAGGCAAGTTGAAGCTTTCCACCAGTAAATCGCACGGAATATTACTATGCCATGCTTGTTCTGGATGGCACAATGTTGGCCGTAGCTGGGTTGCATGCAGTGGCCAGATCTATGCTCCCACCATCGAGTCATACATGATGTTTCCGCGCTTGCTTTTGACCGTCCCTGGCGTCATTTCGTATGGCATTCCCGATAGTCACGTACCAACACCTTTTGTTCAAGCGTAAAAGATCGCTTCTTTGCTCCATGCCCCCGGTTAAAATCTTGTACCATTCTGCGGTTTTTCATCAACGGTGACCTCCGAGTGCGTTCGGATGGCGTCGAAAGGAATGCAAAGCTTCCGGTTCATCATGACCGGTGCTGGTGAAACTACTTCTAGCGTTGTGGATTTGGTGTTGATCGGTAAAGGAAAAGGAACCGGTCAACCACTTCCTCTACAGTCCTACCCATTTTGATTTGTAGAGAGCTCGCTTGAACGTATCGACAAACCTTTCTGCCTGGCCATTCGACTGTGAGTGAAATGGCGGCAAACGAACGTGCTGGACGGCGCATTGCTTGCAAATCTCCATAAACGTTGCTGAAGTAAATTGTGAGTCATTGTCGACTAGAGTTGTCTCAAGACAGCCGAATTTGCTAAAGGTTTGGAGCAGTTTTGTTACAGTGACATTGGTGGTCGTGCTATCCATAAGAAATACTTCAGGCCACCTGCTGTATGACTCCATTATAATGAAGAAACTTCTGCCGTTGATCGCCCCTGCAAAGTCGACATGGATGCGGCGCCATGGCTTAGTAACTTTTGGCCATGAATAGGGTTCTGATTTTTGTGGCGCTTTCAAGACATTGGCACAATTTTGGCAGCTTTTGGCTATTTCTTCTAGCTGTTCGTCCATGAAGAGCCAGTATATAACTGCGGGCAAGCGTTTTCATCCGGTTGATCCCAGGATGATCGACGTGGAACTGTCGAATAAGGCGCTTCTGAACTGCCTTGGGGATGACCACTCTTCCCGAAAATAGCATGCAGTCGCTCACGATAGAGTGCGTGTCTCATCTGGAAGTACTGTTGTTACTCGACAGATGGACATGAACGTGGCCAACTTGTTTTAAGAAAATTATAGCCTTCTTGAGTATTGTGTCCCGAAGTGTTTCGGTTAGTACAGCTTCAGCGGTAACTGGTAGACCGTGCAATGCGCCAGTTACCAGAAAGTTGACGTCAGGCTCAATCTCGACCGAGATAATGCTGGTGTCCTCATGTTCTTGCTGGTGGGCATCAAGTAGGCGTGACAGTGCATCCGCTTGGCCAATGAAAACTGTCGACTGTTATTGGAGTTCGGAACCATACACCATAAAAGTAAGAGCGCAACGTTGTAGCTGGTTGGCTGTGTAGGCCGGGCCGTCCTTTTTCGAACCAAAGATAGCCAGCAAAGTCTTGTGATCTGTCAGAAGCTTGAAGCGGCGGCCATACAGCATTTTGTGGAATTTCTTGACCGCGTACACTATGGCCAATACTTCTTTCTCAATCTGGCTGTAATCCCTCTCGGCCTTCGTAAGTGTTCTGGCAGCATGGGCGATTGCTTGCTGAGATCCATCGGTGTACTTGTGTGCAATTACTGTACCAATCCCATGGCTTGATACATAAGTGGTTAGGACAGCCTCTTTGGAGGGATCATAATGCGTCAAAAGCAAGTTTGAGCACCGCAGTGTCTTGACCCGTTCAAAGGCAGGCTGCCATTCTGATGTGCAGTGCCAAGTTTGGCCTTTGGCTAGTAGCTTGTTTAACGGGATATGCGGGCGGTGAATCTCAGGCAAGGATGCGCTGTAGTGGCTGATGAGCCCACAAAAGGAACGAAAGGACTGTAGACCTGTTGGTGGAGACATTTTTCTGATGGCTTCTACGTTTTCCGAATCTGGTCGACGTCCATCCTTTTCCAGGATAAAACCGAGGTATTTGATGATCGACATGCAAAAAATGTATGTATCTTCACGGATCCGGAAACCGTACCACTGTATACAACCAAACACTTCATCCAGGCGGTTAAATAGCTCTTCCGGTGTTCGACCCATCATTTTGGTATCATGCAGATATGCAGGGTTACCGGAAACGCCCGCTAGTATGATATTCATCCACGGTTGTAAAATGGCTGGCGCGTTTTTACACCAAATGAAAAATGGTTGTATTGGAGTAGCCCACGATGAGTGTTGATTGTCAACAACTCCCTCGATCCTTCGTCAACATCCACTTAAAAATAAGCTCTAGATAGAGCAAGTTTAGCAAAGCGCTTACCACCATCCAGCTTTGCAAATATATCTTCCGGTACAGGTAATGGGTACTGGTGGTCGTCCAGCGCGGCGTTGAGGCCAGTTGAGAAGTCAGCGCAGACGCGCACCTTGCCATTTGCTTTCTTCACTGCGACAATAGTTGCGGGCCATGATGAGTAGTTGACGGCTGCGATGATACCGGCACGTTCCATTCGATCGAGCTCTTGCTCAACGATTGACATGACTGCATATAATACCGGTCTTTGGCCTTGAACACTGGTTTAGAACCTGCTCGCAAGCTCAGCGTTGCCTTGAATTACATACAATGACTCAAGTCATCCTGAAAGATAGAGGCAAATTTTCGCTTCAGGGTACGTGTCATGTCTTCGGCAGACTTTGATGATGGGTCTGAGCACGTAACGCAGATTTCGAGACGGCCCACGGCCGCATCCTACCACATTTGCAAATTTATGAAAGTACCCTTCGTCTAATTGGGACATGAACAAATGGAGCTTTCTAGTGTCTTTCCATCTAGTATGCGTCGCCGATCCACGCTTGAATTCGGTAGTATAATTGGCCAATTAAATGAGCCAAACCAGCAAATGCAAAACACCTCGTGGTCAAGCAACCAATACCCACGCGCTCCGCGCTAGAAGTCCTCGCTGCACCGGCCACATGTAGTTTGAAGGGGACGAGTAAAAGTATACTCTAGCCTTAAAATGTGGCGTATTAGAAGTTTGACGAGGGGCTTTATAGGGGCAATAGAAAAGCAAAATGACCTAATAGCCCTAAGCTTCTCTATTATAATACAAGAACAAACTATTAAGTATCAATGCTAAGGGTTCAGTTTCGCCTACTGACCTAAAAAACAGGAGGTTGACAAGGTTACTCATTGTGCCCATGGATCTTGCGCCGTCTTTTTCCTGTCTTCTTCCCTTAACCTACTTCAAGTCCAAGCTAAACTAGTACCGGTACAGTAAACAAAGCCTGTGATTGTTCCACCTTGTACCACGTCACTGAGTCTAGAGTAGCAGTTGCGGTGATCTGCAAGCAGGATACAAATTAACTTGCAAGATATCATCTACGGCGAAGCAAACAATGTGCAGGTGCCTCTTACTAGCAGTCCCCGCTTTGCCGGCCATGAGAAGTGAAGTAAATATGGGAGAAAACAAGCTAAGGCAATGGATACAGCAATTTTGGAATGCAAATGGCTAATTAAAAAGGAGCAAGAGTAAAGAAATACGAGCAAACCTAAGCTGAGAAAGGAAAGAGCTTTAAGTTATGACCGAGTGCGTCCAGCTGAACAAACTCGTTCACCGTTGATATTATAAGTATTCTTGCTGTCAGAGCATTCCAATAGTCTATAACTTGGAGTAAAAGCCAACAATCGGTTCCAACCCGGTCCGAGCAGCGTTGGTGAAACTTCAATGGATGTACATGAGGCCTAGGCACCCGAATCGGATGGAACAGTCCGGATAAATCTGGGCCGACCTGACCTGTCATTATGCGATAGGTGAGAAACATGTCACCCCGGAAAACATCTGTAGCTCAACGAACTCATGTCCAGCTTGATTAGCCTTTCTGAGTAAGCAAGCATATTTAATTGAAACATCATTTTCCTCCCTGGCAATAAGACCTGTTCAACTGTAATCTTGTCCTGAACTAGGCACATAATTGCAAATTCCTGTTACCTTTTTTAGTTCGCATCATACCTTGGTATGAATATTGTTACCATTCCATCTCACGTATTCTGAGCGTACCATATACACCTGCTTCACACAATCCGTGCTGCAGGGACTACTGAGCGGAACTTTCACTAACCGCGTAACAGGTAGTTGGAGTTTAATTTTTCTGCACTAGTGACATGTAATACTATGGAAGCCTTTAAAAGTGGCCTAGAGATGAATTGGTTCAATCTGTTTCCGGATTTCCATTGAGGTTAGTGGATTCCAATTAATAACAACTGGATGTCACCAATGGTTTCATGCAGATATGAGTTCTTCTTACCATGTTTGGTCTTTTCAAAAGTGTAGCTTGAACGTCGAAGTGCTGGGACATTAGCTTGCTTACCGGCACACGAAACGGGACGCTCGTTAGGCGAAGTCCTATTTCGTCCCGGAATTCCTGACCTGACCTGACCATCAAATGTGGGCAGTAATTATTTGTCAGTGTGATAGCGTTTTACTAAAGCTTAGCAAACCTCAACCTGGCATATCAAATACCGATTCAACGGTGTATAGCAGTAGGAGCACAAGAGAAGTTGAACTTGTATTTGACCCTAACTTTGACCTTGAGCTTGACCTCGAGCCACTAAGACTGTCCTGAAGGCAATTTGCTACGAGATGTATGCCGAACGCCTCCGGCAGCTCGAAGGTACCCTTTCTTATCCAACAGAGCACGCGAAATCGAGTGTACCCGGTGATACTACTACTGAGGAGGAGCATGATAACTCTGCTGTGGAAGACACTGGAGTTTCAAGTGGTAGGTTGTTGACTTAACACTTATGATCTGTAGCCCTAACCTACGAATTCGCTGGTTTAGGAATAGGCTTCGCAAGGTACGCAATTTTTTCTACATTATCATACGCATAGTATGCTTGCTGATACTCTTTTATCCCATCCGTTCATTGTTATTCGCGGCCAATGTCAAGTTGGTTTGTTTTGCTTGCTCCTTAATGTTTTGCAGGTAATGACTACCGGCTCATACATTCACATTTCTCCTTTCTCCCTTGTTCCGATTGTGAGTAAATGTGTTAAAAGTCAAGTAACGTCACAATAGATGTCGCTTTATTCCTCGTCTTCTAGGGACCCGCATTCCTTTGGAAGGGTCTAAGCAGCGTATTCGTCGTCCGAGGTTTATGCCTTCTAAGCGACAATGTCATCAGTGAGCTGACTTCGTTACCGCGGTAAGTGGTGTCGGTTCTTCTAGCCTCTTGCAGGGAAGTATCAAAGCTGAGTTCTTTGCGACGCCTGGGAGCCCATGTTCTCTTACGGACGTAGGTTCAACCTTAATTCAACCATCAGTATTCTTAGGTTGTCTTGGGTTCTGGTTGCACCTTTTTATGCTGCAAGTATCGTTGAAATTGTGCAGGTAAGTCATAACTTTTCTCTCATTTTTTGCTCGTGCATTTTCCCGATTGCCATCCTTTTGTTCATGGCCGTCACGTAATGCATTGCCTCGGATACACTTAATTAGATCTAACACTCGCTAGTTCGAGTCACCCGCATTACGTCGGCATTATGCCGGGACATCATACCAATGCTTCGCTGTCACACGACCACCACCGGTCGCCCATGAGCTGGGTTGTCTGCAACGTAGCCCTCACCTACGAAGACTCGAACTGGTGACCTTCCGATTATACGGTTCACTAACTTCAGCAATCTGTTGAGGCGATGGTGAACCTGTAAGCGCCTATGCGCCATTGATTACGTAGTTACTGGTATATGTGTACGCTAGCAGCACGAGACTGGTAGAATAAGATGTTCACACTGCTTGACGAGTGCAACAGCTATACAAGGGATCCAGCCGGGGTGCTTTGTGTGTATGGTACTCACGGTTTATACGAATGATCTAAACATACAGTCTAACATTCCGCATCAACAGACTAGGATAATCTTGGTTACGCTTTTGTACGATGACATTAAGCAAATTTGCGGTACCCAATTTCCTGCAGTAACAGTGCTCTGGTGTTATTCAGGGTTGTTGTACGCTTGTTACTTTAATGTCGATGCAGCTTACACGGATTTTCTTAGTGTTCTTACTTGTAGCTAAGACATACACTAGCTGTTGGATGACCAGACTACAAAACGATGTTTAAAAGATTGCTCTTGGTCGCACTCCCAACCATTTCATGATCATTTTTGTGGGCTTCCTGGTACACCTTACAGCTTAGCCCATTTGTTCCTGCGATACCAACAGTCCTATTTCCTCTCTACTCGCTGGGTCCGTTTGATAGATTCCTTCGTTTTGGGAGCTGAATTACTGTTGATAGCATAATAGATGTGATCTTCACATTTCGATCGGCTGAGTAAGTTATTTATCTCCAACAATTACGTGCCTGCTGTCGTCTTCTGGTCCAGCCTCCCGTTTAAATCGAGGAATTTAAGGTATAGGTAGAATGACTTTGGCTATCATGCAGTGGTTGAAAACTGCAATGAAGCTGCTTCTTCACCACACATTGCTCAGCAGTTTTCAATCGTAAATCGGCAAATCTTGGGCTCCTTGTATTGTTTCCTATCGTCACTAAGGATTTTCATTAAGACCCCTTCTGCCCTAATTATTATCATTATTCCTTATAGGTGTCGTAATTATGGTCGCATGGCAGGGAAGCGTCAGTGGGAATTTCTGCTGTGCTACTGCTAAGGAGAGTGATTACTTTGTAGGTCGCGAACTAGCCTTCGGATTCCAGCGCATTCCGAAGGATCTATGGCTCCCGTGACAAGTTTAATATTTCTGCGTTCATTGAGTTCATTGGGTTATAGAAAGCAGGAGGGAAATCCGATGTCAGCCCCATCGATTCCGTATCATACTGAATTTGACGCGTGTCTTTGCATTACTACGTTCCTCGAGGGTTCATCGCAATTGTAGTGACAGACGCAAAATTCCAGCATTTTCAGCGAATGTTTGTCTGTCAGCCACTTAAAACTTTCCTCGGATGGAGCGTCTGCAATTTCTTCCGGTAGGCTGTTCCATTATCATCATTATACACGTCAGCTAGAGGTGGGAAACACCTCAGCTACTGTGCCGCAATACATAAAGGAAAAAAGGAAAATAACTACAAAAGTTGCATGCCAGCTGAGCTACCAGCAACGGATGGGCATCGCTCCGGTAAGCTACCAGCCGGCTACTAGGCAAAAAGAAAAATTATCGTTTTACGCTACGAGATGAAATCGTAGGTGGAGGGGAGGCTAAAAGGGATAGGGAGGGAAAAGAAACTTACATCAGGAACGCCACTGAGGTCGGCTGCTTGCCATGTCAGCAAGTGTATCCAGACAAACGTGTTCACCGTCTTTTGTACCCCAACCAGGGAGTTGAGACCCTCCAACCGAGGCCAGCTCAGAAGTGAAGGCCTTCATTCCTTTGGACCAAATCATCGCTTGGCCACCCCTCCTCTTCTTCCATCCACATTCCCGGTGAGCAAACAACGCACGTCGTCGAAGTTGATGGGCTGGCATGCGCAACTCGTGGCCCAGCCATCGGAGCTTGGTGTATGAAATGACGGTGCTGAGCGGTCAGTTCCTTTTCCTGTGCCGTAAACAAGGCGTCGAACACGCTCGTTACTCACGCGGTGTTCTTACCAGATGTGAGCCAAACTGCGAAGGCACCGATGGTCGAACTTAACTTGCCTCTTCATGTCGGCCGATCTTAGGGGCCAGGTTTCGCAACCGTACAGTAAGGTCGAATGTACCGCTGCATTGTACACTCTACCCTTCAGGGCGAGAGTAATGTCGCGCCGCCGCCATAGGTGGCGAAGGTTAGCAAAAGCATTTCGAGCTTTTGCTATCCGGTTCATGATCTCGTCTTCGATCCCAAGGGCACTGATACAACTTCCCAGGTAGTTGAATTTCCGAACGACTTCTAGCTGATCCCCACCAAGGGTCAGCGCAGGAGGCGATCCCTGTCAATCTTGGAGGAACGGTTTGCATTTCGATAGTGCAAAGCAAAGCCCGAAGCGGCTGACAGCCAGTGATAATCTGTCCAACGCGGCTTGGCGCGTCTGGAAGCTGTCACAAATGAGGGCAATGTCGTCTGCATACTCCAAGTCAAGAAGTCGTTCTCCTGGGAGTAACTCCACACCTTCCAAGTTATGTCCTGTAAATGCACTCTTCATAATTTCCCATTTATTAGAACGAATCAAGGGAGACAGAATCTGAGTAAAGAATTCTTTTCGGTAATTCTCATTGGACTCAAATATTACATGATGAGGACAAAGTGCTAAATATGCCGGATTGGGCTGCGTATTGAACAGAATGTTTAATTTCACGGGTACAAATCAATAAATCACGGGGTCATTGTAGGTGGCAAATATGTACAAGGGAAATCACCTCCGAAGTTGTAGGCCACGGTAGAAGTAAAGGACGTACAGACTGTTTTTGTACGCATAATTCTGGCTTTAGATGGCGGATGTAGATAGCTTCCGCAATAGACAGAAGATGCATCCGGAATCCGCGCGTGAAACGTTCAGGAACAGTATAGATGACTCTAAAATCATTTTCCGTTCCTGCGTGACTGCACTCTAGAAGGTGAGATAGGATAGAACTGTTACTCGACCTCGCTTCGCCTTTTGTAAAGCCATTTTGGGATGTGTTCGCGAATCCTATGAGATAGGCGTCTCCTGGTACGACCCACGTATCGTGCCCCACAGGAGCACGAGTAAAGATAAACAAGCATTGATCGGGTCACCGGAGGCAGCCTGTCTTTCAAAGGTTTTGCGGATAAAGGCTTG
Source organism: Dicrocoelium dendriticum (assembly GCA_944474145.2). Taxonomy (NCBI): domain Eukaryota; kingdom Metazoa; phylum Platyhelminthes; class Trematoda; order Plagiorchiida; family Dicrocoeliidae; genus Dicrocoelium; species Dicrocoelium dendriticum. The sequence goes on along the minus strand of OX104063.1, from coordinate 247,697,786 downwards.
TAAAATACTATGCCTAGACGAGCCGCGAAATAGGTCTTTTCAACAGCGGCTCGCCTAGGCATAGTATTTTACAACAAGCCTTTATTCGCAAAACCTTTGAAAGACAGGTTGCCTCCGTTGACCCGATCAATGCTTGTTTATCTTTACTCGTGCTCCTGTGGGGCACGATACGTAGGTCGTACCACGAGGCGCCTATCTCATAGGATTCGCGAACACATCCCAAAGTGGTTTTACAAAAGCGAAGCGAGGTCCAGTAACAGTTCCATCTTGTCTCACCTTCTAGAGTGCAGTCACGCAGGAACGGAAGATGATTTTAGAGTCATCTGTACTGTTCCTGAACGTTTCACGCGCGGATTCCGGATGCATCTTCTGTCTATCGCGGAAGCTATCTACATCCGCCACTTCAAACCAGAATTGTGCGCACAAAAACAGTTTGTACGTCCTTTACTTCTACCGTGGCCTACAACTTCGGATGTGATTCCCCTGTACAAATTTGCACTTTCCATGACCCCGTGATTTATTGATTTGTACCCGTGAAATTACACATTCTGTTCAATACGCAGCCCAATCCGGCATATTTAGCACTTTGTCCTCATCATGTAATGTTTGAGTCCGATGAGAATTACCGAAAAGAATTCTTTACTCAGATTCTGCCTCCCTTGATTTGTTCTAATAAATGGGAATTTTTGGATTGCTGAGGATCAGCATTCCCCGTGATTCTTCAACACTTCGTCGATAGCGAAGTTAAAAAGGAAATGTGACAACGGGCATCCTTGTCTCACACCGCTGGCGACAGCTTGCCGTAAGCCCTCACTCTGCCCGTGCTACGCGCGCATAATGATTGGATAATATTTACTTATTTCTCGGGCGCACCTTTCCTGAGTAGACAATTCCAAAGGGCACATCGATCAACCGAATCGAAGGCACCTTTGATGTCGAGGAACACGACTACCGTTGGCCGCCAATATGTGTGACGGTGCTCCAACAACTGACGCAATATGAAAATGTGGTCGATGCAACCACGACCCCGATGAAAGCCGGCTTGCTCCTCACGAATGTGGCTTTCACGAGCGTCAGTCAGTCTGTGAAAGATTATGGAGGCGATGGAGATCAGACTGATTCCTCTATGGTTGCCGCATTCCGAACGCAAGCCTCCTTTGAAGATGGGAACAATAACGGAGCGGCTCCAGTCGGTTGGGACAGTCCTGCTCCCACAGTTTCACTAGTAATTCATGTAAAACATCAACAAAAGCAGAGCCTCCGAATTTGAAGAGTACTGATGGATGATCATCTGGTCCCGCGGCTTTGTTCAACTTCAACAGTCTGATCTCACGTTCGACTTCTGAGCGAGAGGGTGGATCCAAAGGGACAGCCCACGGAGCAAGGCGATAACTGGCCGACGAAGTATCGAACAATTCTGGCCGATTAAATTGCTTTTCAAAATGCTCAGCCCAACGCTCCAAACGTTTTGAAAAATTGTGGATAGGCTGTCCACTCTCGTCACGTATAGTTTCGCTAACACCAGGTCTCCTGTTGCCCGTTTTCCGTATCAGACGGAATAACTTACGATGATTGCCAAGGGCAGCAGCCACTTCTATCTCTGACGCACGGTGAGACCACCAACATCCTCGGTCTCTCTTCAGGCTAGCACGAAGGCTTGCCCGGAGCTCTTTGCGAGTTTCATTGTGTTCGCTTCCAGCCGGGATATGCCGGGGGCATCGACAAGTTCTAGAGACTGCGAAGAGACCCAATAACCATGTTGGCTATTAGACACCACATGAGCATTTGCCTGCTGCTAGTAAGGTCTGGTGAACATATGACTAATGACCATCAATTGTCTCCAGTGAGCGCTTACTCAACTCGCATGTCAGCGTACTTCGATACGCATTCAGAACAGCTGGCTTTGTCAGTTGGCTGGTGTCAATGCGCTCACAGCGTCGTCGTGAGCGTCCGCCAAAACGCATATGCATGTCAGCACATACAAGTGCATGATCGTTGTCCACACATGTGCTCCAAATCGAGCGACAGTTCTGGACGCAGCCACTCCATCGGTAACTTATCGCAATGTGATCGATTTGCGTCCATAGCTGCTTCGAGGCCGGTGCGCGCCAAGTCATCCTCCAGCGGGTGCTGTGTCGGAAGTTAGTGCTCGCAAGAAATAAGCGGGCATCTTCACACAAATGAAGTAACCGCTCACCGTTATTATTACGGGAGCCTACACCGTGCTGACCGCCCAAATGCATTTCATCAGTGGACAACTTTCCAACTTGCACGTTCAGATCCCCAGCCAGCAGAACAGTGTCCGTGGCTTCTTCTGTGGTGAAGAACCTGGGTCAGTTGGCGGTAGAAGTCGTTCTTTACCGAATCATCGCTACAGTTTGTGGGTGCGTAGGCAGCGATGATGAATAGACATCTATTAGTCCCGCGCGATTTCGAAGCTTTGAACGAGCCAGCCAATCGGACCGCACACATTCGGCTACTGATTGGAATCCAATCAACCAGAGCAGCTTCAGCCCGGGGACTCAGCGCAATGCCAACACCAACTTGGTCGGTGCTCGAAGCTGCATCGTCACCGGATAGGCACAATGAGAAAACACTGCTTGCGTCACCTGAAGGGGATCGCAGACTGAGCACAGAGCTCGAGTCTTGCAGGCGGGTCTCTGATAAGCAGCATATGTCGATCGAGAGGGTCTCTAATGTTCGGGCAAGTGCTGCCTGTTGACCGAACTGTAGTAATGTGCGCAAATTGAGGCATGCCAAACTGAAGGAGGATCGAGGGTTCCAAATGGAAGTCGATGAACTGGAATGGACCGCTTGGTTGGACATGGGCTTGTCGACAGGAGAGGAGTGACTCTCCGCGTTCACATGTGAGTTGAAATTAGAATATAAAAACCTAGCAAAGCATGATGGGGGAGGGCCAAGAATCAGGGGGTTGAAGACCGGGGGGATAAAAGTGAAGTCGGAACGGGACGGTAAGAGTGAAAAAGCGTAAGAGGGGAGTAAGAAGACGGGAAGGCTTGGGCAGTAGCATCCAAACCCCTATCCACCCTGCTCGATGCAGCAGATAGGGCACCGTTGATTATCCTCTGCGGTGGCCAGAGCATCTAGAAGTTGTTTGAGGAAAGATTCATTGTATTGCGTGGGCAGGATACTGTCAGGTTGCCCAGGCCTAGACAGGAGAACGATTAGGGTTCTCAACCAAAGCCTTTGGTTCAAAAACCTGACCGCAAGGCAACGGGTTTGGCGTTGGGCTACAAGGAGTCCGTTTTAAGGAATAAGGAGCCACCCTCATTCCAACTCGCAACCTGGAGGACCAGGAGGCTGAGTTTGTCTGGCATCTAACCATTGATCAATCTGGTATGAGTGGCTCTGAAGGCGCGAAAACACCACCCAGCATAGCTCATGGATCACTGAGGCACACAAACCATCACACCACAGTAAGGTCCAGCTTCATTGCGATGGGTAGGCTGTTCCAATCATTCACCACTCTTGTGGATAGGGTGACGTCCATGCGAATTCTGTCTTCTCTGCTTAAACAGTTTCCATGTGTGACCTCGTGTGGAACAGTCAGTGTTGGGTCGGAAGAATTGTTGTAATTCACTTCCAAGTCCCCCTCGGAGGATGCGCCTAGTGTGGATGAGATCACACCGGCGACGGCGGAGCTCGAGGGAGAACAGATTTAGCTGCTGGAGTCGAATGGGGTACGGGAGATCACGAAGCCCCAGAACAGCTTTGATGCACGTCTCTGAACCTTTTCCAGCAGAGCGCATTCAAACTTTGAGAGCGGATGGCTAACTGGTAGACCATATTCTAAGACTGGACGGACGTACGAGTTGAACAAGGGTCGAAAAATCTCAGGAGTCATTCGAGCGAATGATCTTGTTAAGGCACCCACCAGTCTCCTTCCAGTGGCCACCTTCAACGTGTCCTGCGTCGTTCTAAGGTCAGAAGTCACGATAACCCCGAGATCTCTCTCGTGGGTGGTATTCCTGAGGAGAAACCCACCAATGTGGTGTGCACCGTTCGGTTCAGTGCTACCCATTGGGATAACAGCGCATTTATCTCGGTTTCCTGATAGTTCCCACTTGATGGACCATTCGTGTAGCTGGTCTAGAGCCCTTTGTACTCTGTCCGCATCCTCAATGCTGGATACTGTTGACCATAGCTTGAGGTCATTGGCGTAGATCAAGCAGTCGGTTTGAAGTGCAGTCGGCAGATCGTTAATGTACAGTTTGAAGAGCTCCGGTCCACGCACTGATCCTTGGGTAACGCCACTAGTCATAGTCACAGGATCAGAGAGGGTTTAGTTCAGTTATACGGTCATTTTCCTACCTCTTAAGAAATCGGCAATCCAGTAGAGCATATTTTCTGTAATGCCAATTCCCTGTAGTTTATGTAACAGTCGTACGTGTGAAAATTTATCAAAGGTTTTACTGAAGTCCATGAATATTACATCAACCTGTTTTCGAACATCTATGGCTTCTGACCATGTTTCCCTGGCGATGAATAAGTTAGATGCATGGGCGTGCTCTCCTGAATACATGTTGAGCGGGTGAGAGGATGTTTAAGTTCACACAGTGCAGCTGAAGGGCGCACTTGACTACTCGTCCCATGGTTTTGCATACGACTGATGTCAGGCATATTGGCCGGTAGTTCGCTGGGTCTTGTTGGTTTCCCCTTTATATTTGGGCAGGACGGCACCTGGTTTCAAGCCTGTGAGTAGGCAGCCGACTTCGACAGATTGCCGAAATATTTGGCAAAGTGGGATGGCGTCGTATTCAGCTATCGTTTTGAGGAATCTGGGATGCAATCCGTCCGAGCCTGGGGAGGAGTTCGGGTCCAGTTCGAGTAGCTTAGTGACTACCTGGGGTTAATTTCAACTTGGTCTATAGAGGAATAGTGTACAAGCAAACAGTTGTTGAGCAGCGGAGATTCTACTGGGTACACCGACGAATATTGCGCAGCCGGTAGGTTTGCTTTTTCATCATCGCCATAGAGAACGGTATCATACTTAGAAGAGGATAGAGCGGGGATTCCACTACCCGTCTTGATATTTCGCTTCAGATAGGCAAAAAGTTTCTTGGGACAGTTTTGGGATTCCATGGTCAGTCCATGTTCATATTGTGGCCTTTTGTCTGGTTTTCTCAGGGTGCATAGGTTTCTTACAGTTTGTACTCTAAGTAGCTTGATGTCAGTCCTGTGCTCTTTAAATGATCCCATAGTTTTCGTCATTTTTTCATTAGGGATTTTACTTCTTTATCAATCCATGGGGGTCCTTTGGATGGTGGTCTGCTCTTGCAGTTTGGAGCAAACTGTTCAATGAGCCGCATCATCATAGATCGCAGGCGTTCCCACGCGCCATCAAGCTCCAAGGATTACGGAATACTCCAGTCCATGTTACTTGCAGTCGTTCTTAACCTGGGCTGGTCAGTGCGCAAGAAATTTCGACGCAGTGTCCCGTGATCGTGGATCATATATATATATATATATATATATATATATATATATATGTTTGCAAAAGTCTACGAATAGACATAATGCCATCAGAAACCATGGGATTCAAACGAAAGTACAGAAATCGTAAACTAAAACACAACACAACAATGTGAGGCGTCGTGTTCACGAAAAGGAGACTGTACAGTGATCACTCTTCCCAAGAGGTTGGAAGATCGTTAGATCTGAGACATCAGATGGTGCCGAAGTGAGAACCAGGTCGAGAATGTTTAGTGTCTGACCAGGGACCATCCGCCTTGGTGTCAAGGCATGCTGTGTCAGGTTGCACTTGTGAACGGTATCAAGGAGATCAACTTCAAAGGAGTCAGGTGAGAGATCACTGTGAAGAAGGTCCAAGATTATGTCGGGGGCATTGAAGTCACCCATAAAGCGACAGTTTGTTCCTCTGCTGTGGGTTCGTACGGTACGTAATAGGTGTGAGCCAGGTGCTGCAGGGGCTCTGTAGACCACCCCGACCATCAGCGATTGGTATCCGTCATGAATTCGACACCAGAGCATTTCTGACATATCATCCTTGCCACAATCGGGTTCGACAATGGGGGCCTTGAGGGGTTTTTTGTGTAGAGGATTACTCCGCCTCCAGACCTTCCACCAAAGCGATCGCATCGAAACTTGAACCTCCGAATCAGATATATCAGATGACAGCCAGGTTTCGGTGAACGCCATTAGGTCCGGTTGCTGTTCAGAGATAAGGAGTGGAATCTCATCTAGATTGTTTCTGAGACTGCGCACATTCGCGAGTATTACCCGTAGTCCGTTCTTTATGTTTGAGGTCCTGGAAGAAGGAGAATTGGCCTCCATCGAGCTCTCTGAGTTTTTTTTGACTACGCGAAAATCCACTATGTGTAGATCTGTTTCTCCATTTGCGCGTCGGGTTCGCAGCTCACAGTCAGCTTGTCTCTTTCGGACTCGGTCCTCCGGGTAGAGGTCTTTCAGAACGCAGAAGGTTTCTACCTTGAGGCGCGGGGTCCGTCTCAGGATGCGTTGGCATTCTTCTTCATCCTGACAGACGATTTTCAGAGGACGAAACTTGGCTGGGTCCTCTTGTTTTCTGCCAAGGCGAAAAGCAGAGATTAGGTTTATTCCTTGCTCACGCTCATCAAACAACATGGAGACCATTCGTTTAAGGAAGGCTTGGTCATCGATCATCCTTTCAGTTAGAGTCTCTTTGTTGGATTCTGGGACGTTTGTGATTATCTGGCAGCGGTTGCGAGCAGGTGGCTTGTCTCGTTCCGGTGATGCTGGCTTTGTTGGACATTTCTCTGACGGATTTCTCAAGCTGCGTTACTCTATTTAAGATGAGCTTTAGTTCCACGTTTTTGGTGTTTGATTTTATCATGGGTCATGAGGAGATCTTCGAGGCCTTGTTCTCACCTATGGTTGTTCTCGCTTTTGCTGAGGTGCTAGAGCTCACGATTGCGGCATAGGACTTGGGCTGAGGCATCAGCCTATTCCCGTTCTCACTGGGTAATGGTGGAGGACGCACGGCTTCGTTTCCCTTGCGGTGTAGAATACCCAGACGAGGGCAAACACACTGAGGAGTTAGGTCTATCGCTGTCCGAGTTAGGGACGGCTTGCGCAGAAGCAGTATATACGTTGAAAGGGTTCGTCAGAAGTTGCTTGTCGCTGACCAATGTTAGACACGAATCACAGTGAAAGTTGATGTCTTTAGAGGTAGTGCGCTGAAGACATTGGTAAAGATAATTATCAATATTACAGCAGACTATATGCATCCATCTATCGCACAGTGCGCATTGGACGGCCTTTGCACGTGAGGTGACATTCTTTCCACATTCCACGCACTTGGATGTCATATCTTCCAAAAGAAAAATTTAACTATAGTCAAATTTCGTCAAATGTGTCTACTCAAACACTTATCTTCACGAGAATTTCACCTAAATTCTCGAAAGTATAGCACGTCAGAAAGAGGAGTTACCGCGTGGTACTCATAGGGGGGGATCCTAGTGTGCTGCATTCGTCCCGTCGACTTTAGTTCTTAGCTTCGTTTTATTCCCTCAATTTCACCACTTCCACTTGACTTCCAACGCATTCGGAATATCGTCTCCCGGATTTAACACAATCCAGTTTCGTGCTTTTTACATCAGCAAAACAATCAGCGAGTCTAGTAATAGACCTTATTCACGCGTTTTCCTGGCCCAATCCTCTTCTCAGTGCTTGCTTTTTTGACCAGTCTCACTTTGATACAAGTAGGCTTAATGGAAACATCTTATCAATTAACACCTACGCGCTTTCCTGTTCCGCATTTGCATATGCACATCGCACCCTCCACAGATGGAAATTTTTATCGGATTTCCGTTTTTCGCATTCGTCGGTCACTTTTTACTGTGGTAAATCCTGGGGTTAGGTTTCACTTTGAGCACTGTGCACGGCGTTCAGCTCTCACACTTTAAGGAAAAGTCGGAAAGCTGGATATGGGAACAAAAACTTGTAGCTTAGCTTGTTCAAATAGCGGTTGAACTATTAGCTGAGCTTGGCAATTTTACTGCAGACGCTTCCTCAACAATCTTGATGACATAATCAGTGCGTTGTTGCGTTGCATATTTTGGCGTAGCGTTGAGAAGTCTGGGTTAGAGTGCTATAATTGCGCGCATATTGGACACCAAGTATTGACGTCTGCTGCATATCCAAGAATAGGATCCATGATTCTCGCGCGGTTGCATTAACTGCACTCAGCCTGACTTCTTGCTATTGGTTCCATGCATCCGGAGACTTTGATACAGCAGCGACAGGTCAAACTGGAGTTGACATCGTTTTCAGCTCCAAAGCTGAGTTTCCATTGGTTTGTGTGTAGCCCATTTGATGACACCACTTAAGGTAACCTCGCGGAATGGCATCAGAAGCTGTTTGTTTGTGGCTGCCACTAACGCCCCCGCCGACTACAGTCCTGATGTTGCTATGGACACTTTCTACCGGGATGTTACAGCTGCATTATCGGCTCACCACTGACTGAGGCAACCGGTCAGGATCTTCTCTCGGTTATTCACGCAAAACATTCCGCTGTTGCCGATACATCTTGAGTTAAGAGTAGGCCATTTTCTTCAACATCATTTCTTCATTGTCTTGGATCTTGTGGCCAGAAGGAAACCCACACGTATCCTTTAGTCATGCGCATCCATGTACGATGTCCGCTGTAAAATGCATAGTAGCATCGCTAAACAACTTGTGACCACAACTCGCCTCTGGTATTCAGACTACACCTGAACGTAGAATACCCACTTTGAACATTTTCGTAAAGCTCGATTTGCTTGCTACCAAGGACAACTACCGCTTATGTTATTGTTGTCATGAGGTTGCCATAAAACGAATTTATGAACTAAAACTAGCTAAACGTGATGGCGATCCGCATGCTGAGGGGATTCGCAGTTATCTACGAGCACACCTTACACAAGTGTCGACTTATCCATAGTTCATTGATTTTAAACAACCTCAGATTTCTTTAATAATAACGGTAATCTGTTTTTGTGCTTGCGCGAAACACACTTGAATAGACACGCTAAAGGAGTTGTATACATTTTCAACAGACTGATCACAATTTGATCGAAAATTATTATGAACACTAAGGCTGGTATATTGATTGCAAAAGGAAAATAATTGCCCATTCGGACCAGAATTGCAAGAGGGACTAACAAGCAATAGGTATATTTAAATGAAGTTTATGGCGTCACTAAATGCAGTTACAGATGTTTCTTCGCCAGTTCCGGAGCAACCAAAACCCTCAGAGGGAACCGCGCTTTAATTTCCTGGTGCCGCACAGTAGACCACAGTACCATCATTGTACACTTCTTGGAGACTTCGTGCGTTAGCCCTCAGCTGGGACATGGGACAGGAATAAGGAATCACTGCATAGGTATGAATATTTAAGCCAGAGTTGGTCTTAGATGTTAGTGGAAGTAATACGGGTAATTCTTGAATTAGACTATTACCTTTTACTCAATATGAACTACACATAAAACTTAGAAGAAGCGCAAAGTGGGCTTCCTACCTACAAATAAGGAACGGGTTTAATGAAAACCAAAGAGGATGATCCATCAAAGTCTCTTGCAGTTTTATTCAAGATGACCACTATTAGCCAAAGGTAAAACCTGATAATACTCTGTAATCAGGGACCTAGATCTGTAATTGTTTCATTCAGAGTGCAGGGATATTAAGAGGGCTACACACATAGAAAGTGAAAATCTGTGGCGTAAAGAGGAATTAGAGGTACAAAATAACTATAGAGGGTAACGTTATTACCAAACTGCCGCCATCACGTAATCAGATGGCTCTCATGCGCCACATACGTTGTCACCGTCAGATTCAGAACCGTGAAGTGCGAGATAAGAGGTCGCCAGAGGCGAATGCAGCACCATATATAAAAAGGGGCCATGCCAGTGAGTGTGTGAGAAAGACAAAATATTCCATTGTGTATATATGTGAGTCTAATATGCACCGGGTGTCGACTGGGATCTACTCAACTGCAGGTTCTCCTCACTACTTTGATGCTGCTCTTCTTAATGCAATTCTTGAAGCTAACTTAATACAGCACGTCTCTACGCCTACCAGGATACTACCGGGTCAGCCACTGCATATCCTCAATTTCGTGCTGACACCGACACTAGCGGACGTCTCCAATCTGATTACTTTCCCACCAATCGGCCATAGTGATCACTGCACTCTCTTTTTCACTTGGATGCAGCACTTAGTCACTCACAACTGAGGAGTCTACCGTCGGAGCTGCTGGCGCACGGATCATTCCCGTCTAAGCACGGTGGCTAGCACCCAGAACTGAACCATCCATCAAGGTCTGGATGCTGCTGGCGCCTGGAATCTTCTACGCTCCAACATAAATCTGTTCAATGAACAAATTATCCCAAACTCTAGAAATCAGCCCCGCGCGGGGGCCCCATGTTGCATTTTTTTCGAAAATTGCGGTATTTCACGAATCAGTGACGGAAACTATGAGACAAATTCAAGTTCTCTCAACTGGCCTCTGATTACTCGAACTATCAGGCAAGTAGTAATCTATGTTCTCAGGAAAAGCGTAAGACAAATTTTTTTAACTCAGTTTAACTGAACAATCATCCTCCAGACCAAAAATTTCTACACTTATCTTAACAAGAGAACCAAAGCCGGTTGCGGCATACCCGCTCTGTCATCCAACGCGACAGGAATCACCCTTTATGAAGCCGATGAGAATGCGAACCTGCTTGCCCGGCAATACTTTTCCGTCTACTCGCCACAAACTCAGTCGACCAACATACATAAGTCCACGCACCCCTACTGCCTAGAACTTACGGAATTCAGGCCGGACATTTTTGAAAACTCTACTTGATCTAAACCCGAACTCCTCACCTGGCTCTGACTGTTTGCACCCCCCTTTCCTCAAGACAGTAGCTGACTATGTTGCCTCACCCATCTGCCAAATCTTTCAGTTGTCTTTGAAGGCTGCTCGTTTAGCCACCGACTGGAAAACTGAGATCTTAGTGCCTAAGTACGAGGGAGGAAATCGTCATGACCCTGTGAACTATCGTCCAATTTACTTGACATCCATCGTCTGTAAAGTCATGGAAAATAGCACCAAAAGTGCTCCACAAAGGTACTGCGACGAAAATAACATCATTTCCTCTACCCAGTATAGTTTCCAGCAGGGATGCTCCTGCTCCACCAACCTAGTAGTGGCGAGAGAAAAGTGAGCGTGGTCAATTGATGCCGGACAGCGCATATATGTGGTTTTCGTCGATTTCAGCAAAGCGTTCGACAAAGTCCCACACCAATGACTACTTTGGAAGCTTACGGAAATCGGTATCAGTGGCAGCCTTCACTCGTTTATTGCCGACTTCTTGGAAGGTCGGATCATGCAAGTGAGACTAAACGAGACACTTTCCAATCCAGTGCTTATGACAAGCTGTGTTCCACAGTGATCCGTCCTTCGACCTGAACTGCTCATACTGTATATCAATGATCTTCCGGCAACACTGCAAACCGAATACTTGATCTGTGCCGATGACCTCAAGCTGTGGTCTGATCTTGACGCCGCTGATCGACTGCAGGGGACCTTTGATCTGTTGCATAACGTCCATCAAGTGGGGCCGTCGCAACGAGACTGGACCTTAATGTGGTGCGACGGTTTGCGTACCTCATTTACTCATTGAGCTATACTGGGTGATGCCTCCGGGCACCTTGAGAGCTACTCCTACCAGCTTGGGGGTTTGAAATGGGATGGCGACCATTTCTTTAAAATTAAATCATTGCCACCCCCCCCCGCTGTCTTGCGGACAGGCTTTTGAGCCAAAGGCTTTGGATGAGGACCCTAATCGTCCTGTCTAGGTCTGGGCGCCCTGGCAGTATCTCAGCCCACATACAACCATGACATTTTCTTCAATTATAAACTTCATCCTGCATCGGCCGTCGCGCAGATTATCAAGGGTCGTCTTATCTGCTGCATACAACAAGGCGAATAAGCGAAAACATGCTACTGCTGGCGCCTCCATTCTTGTTTTTCCACCTTTTTCTCTTACTCCTATCCCGACCCCCATTACTGACCTTCCTTCTATAATTCCCAAATTAATTGACAGCAACCGAAGTGCCACTGGGGTGGAAGCATCTGCAGCCACTATCCCACAGCACCGATCGCACGCCTATCGGCACAACTCCATTATAAGTCCACCCTGTCCCGTTTTCATGGCTACATTCAACGTTCGCACTCTAAGACAAACAGGTCAACAGGTTGCACTCGCACGCACCTTGGACACACTGGATATTGATGTGTGTTGTGTGTCCGAAGCTAGGATCAATGATTCTAACGGGGTTATTGAATTAGCTGCACCTGGCTTATCCTTTCGTTATTGGTTGCACGCATCCGGAGACGCCGATGCAGCACTCACGGGTCAAGCTGGTGTACGTCTCATTCTCAGCTCCAAGGCTGAGCCATCGTTGGTTGATTGGATTCCGGGGAACAGACGTTTATGTGCAGCCCGTTTGACGACGTCAGCCAAGGTTGATTCACGAAATAATACAGAACGCTGTTGGTTTGTGATTTCCGTTTATGCTCCCACCGACTGCAGTTCTAATGCTGTCAAGGGCACATTCTATCACGCACTGACCACCCTACTACGCAGTGCTACTAGTTCAGATATTATAGTACTTGCAGGGGATATGAAGTAGGGCGTCTGAGCGTCTGAGCTGGGTGGTAATTATGGGCTTAACTCCGAACGGACTGACAACGGTGAGCGTGTGCTGCAACTGTGTGCGGAGCACCAGTTGTTTCTTACTAGCACTGCTTTTAGACACAGTGGGCGCCGAAGTGCCACTTGGCGTCCACCTGTAGGTGGCCAGCGATGGACCCAAATTGACCACATAGCCATAAGTTACAGGTGGCGTGGTTCCATCCTGGATTGCCGCTCGTACTGGAGTACCTGTGTCGGCTCTGATCATGCCTTGGTACGCTGTCGTTTCTCCATAGACTACAAGGAGGCGCACCAAGCGTCTCCGATTGGCGACTGTGGAATTGTCTCAGCCCTCGGTCAGGCAAGCCTATCATGACACTGCGTACCGAAGTTTCGCTGTCTTGTCCTAATGACACTGAGCTTCAGTGAAATAGGATCTCGGCCGCCATGCACGACGCAGGAGCATCTGCTTGTGGCACTATCTATCATCACCGCACCAGTCACTGGATATCCGAGAGGTCGGTGAACCTATTGGAATCTAGAAGACATCTCTCGGATGGTTCTGAACACAACGTGACCGGACGCTATTAGGCGTGGAATAAAGCATAGCCTGCGTGTTGACAAGGAAGCCTGGTGGACCAGTAGGGCTTAAGAAATGGAGGAGGCAGGAGCAGTAGGCAATTACCGCAAGCTCTTCCAACTAATCCGCACCACTGGTCCCAGAAAACCAGGCGTCAGTGAGACAATCAGTGACAGCGCGGGTGCGCTGATACACAATAAGGAGCGCCGTATGGCTCGTTGGGCGGAACACTCAAGATCAGTTCAGCTGGCCCCCTGCTTCCGGACCTCTTCCTACTCAGGTGATGCTGGACGAGCCATGAACGGTTAGTTTAGAGCCTCCGTCGGAGACCGAGGTCCGAATCGCGATCACAGTCCCCAATCATTTTCGTGCCGCTGGCCCGGATTCCCTTCCACCTGCACTATTTAAGGATGGAGGTGAGGTCCTCTGCAAAGCACTGATCTCCCTATTCGAACATATCTGGAAGGAAGAGTGTCCCGGCTGCTTGGAGTGAATCGATTATAGTGGCAATATACAAGAAGGGCAGTCTCACAGACTGTGCTAACCACAGGGGCATTAGTCTAACGCCAGTTGTGACTAACTTATTGGCCTCAATTATCGTTCGTCGCCTCACTGTGGAACGGGAATTTCGGATTAGGGAAGAGCAGGCTGGTTTCCGCCCAGGACGTGGCTTTATAAACCATATATTCACTTTGCGGCAGGTTCTAGAGCAGCGCCACGCACACCGCAGACCGACAATAGCTGTGTTCCTGGATTTTAAGTGTGCGTTCGATGCAGTCGATCGATCGATTCTGTTCGAAATAATTGCGCGGAAAGGTGTTCCCACGAAATATGTGAACATCCTTCGTGCTCTATACTCGAACACTACAGGCTTCGTCGGGGTCTATGATGTCCTATCGATAGCTTTCCGACCAAAAGTGGCGTTCGTCAAGGTTGTCCGACTTCCCCATTTTTGTTCAATTTCGTCGTGGATTCTATCATTGAGTGTTCCCTTGCGGAATCTCCCGATGTAGGCGTTGAAGTGCTGTCTGGTGAAAGGTTAGTTGATCTAGATTATGCGGACGATATCACCTTGCTTTTCGACCATGTTGCGACAGCACAATCAACCCTGAATAGGCTGTCTAGAGTGGTCCCATTATTTGGTATGCACTTTGCACCTTCAAAGTGCAGTGTTGCTGCAGGACCACTAGCCACTTGATGACCCATTGATGCTTGCTAACGAGGAACTCGAGGTGGTTGATTAATTCACTTATCTTGGCAACTGCATCAGCAACGATGGGCGCATAGAAACTGACGTCAGCCCACGCATTGCAAAAGCCAGTGCTACTTTCTTGAACCTGCGGCATCTTTGGCGACAGAAGGGAATTTCCCACCGTCTGAAAGGCCGTGTATACAAGGCCACAGTGAGGGCCGTTCTGCTCTATGGTAGTGAGACTTGGTTCCTTCGGTCTGAAGATCTGAGGCGCCTTCAAGTCTTTGATCATCGTTGTCTGCGAAACATTGCTGGAGTCGGATGGCACCAGCGTGTCCGCAACCATGATGTGCGTAGGCGAGTACTAGGTAGTGCTAATCATGCTAGCTCCCTAGAACAACAGATAACACAGAATCATCATTATCATTATACACATCAGCTAGAGGTGGGAAAACACCTCCGCTTTTGTGCCGCATTATTGCACAGAATAAGCACAGAATAGCACAGAATAAGTTGCGTTGGCTCTGGCACGTGCTACGTATGCCTGGTCACCGCTTACCTAGCAGGGCCTTGTTTAGTCTACCAGGTGTAGGGTGGCTCAAGGCTCGAGGTGGACAGTAGTTGACTTGGCAGCGGGAGATGAAGTCACTGACGACCAAACTGGGTGCCGTTGGTCCGTCTTGCCTTCCGGGTTGGAGTCCACGTGACTCACCTTGTGCTTGTCTCGAGACTTTACAGGACATGGCTCACAACCGACACCAGTGGCGCGTCTCCTAATCGGATTGCCTGTTTAAAATGTGTTTGGTGCTGAGTTATCTGCGGGGTAATGGCTGATTACAACGCGTGGCAGTGAAAACCGCAATGAAGCTGTCTCGTCGATGCCGCCTTATCTTTGCACGATAGCCAGCTGTTTGTGACTTTATGTTGTCTACACAAGGTGTAGGCGCCTTGCCCCTGAATGTTTGTTTAGGGCATTAAGATTTTCAGGTAAGTTCCTCTTCTCTCCCTCTTCTTATTCTTTATTTCATAGGTCCTCATGGTTGTATGGCAGCGAAGCATCAGTTCAAATGGCTGATCTACTGCTGTTGATGATCAAGTGGGGCCTACCAATAAACTGCGAAAATGCTGCACCCTACTGATCGGGGTTTCTGAGCCACTTGGAACCTATCACCTTGGTGGGTTCCTTCTCTAACACGCCAGTCAAGAGAAAGGTCAAGGCGTAATAATAGCACTTGATCTAAAAACCACACAGGACACATTGAAAAATGTTGCTACTCCAAACAGGATGTGCTGTGGCATAAGAAGATCCTTCTCTCGAACGACACCGTAGATCTTCAGGCTCCCGTGCACTTCCGTGTATGACAGATTCTAGAGCATGGTGTTCCAGCTACATTTCCACTCTCTAAGTTTGTATGTGACTTAATCGAAAAGCTCCAGAGACTTGGCTCTAAGTCCGTTTCCGGGCTTCATGATCTTCCCTACCCCCTCCGCCTTCATGAGATGAATCTGTTCTCCATGGAATACCGTTGCTGTCGTGGTGAGCTCATCTTTACAAGGCGCATACAAAGAGGGGAACTTAGGAACTAGCTACAGCATCTTCTTCCGCCCAACATAGGTGGCTCTACACGAGGTCAAAACTGGAGGCTCAAAGTCGACCCTTCTGTCGCCCTCACTCGGGTAGTGAATGACTGGAATCGTCTTCCGGCGATTGTTGTTGACGCGACCACCGAGGAGTTTCAAACGACTCTTAGATGCGCATCTACGCAAGGCACTAAGGCCGCGCTGTGCTACTGCGACTGCTCCGGTTCCCTGAGGACTACCGGGTCTCACTGACATTCGTCGTCCTGGTGCTGAACTGGAGGTGACGGGGCTAACATGGGTCGTCCCTTCTGCCCGTTACAACTCAATTACTTGATATATATATATATATATATATATATATATATATATATATATATATATATATATAATCACTTTATTTTGTTTGGTTTGCTCCGCCTATCTGAATAATGTTCTATTAATTCGCACATGTTGCTTACGCTAATTGCGCTTATCTTTGTTAACTTTATTGCGTTTGTAGTTTTTTGAGTAACTTGTGGACATTTTGTACTTATCCCTTATTCGTTGATAACCAACTTACTTCATATGCTAATTTAGGGAAGAGTTATGTCTACATAGCGTATACTTTAACAGATCTGCATTTTTGGTGATGTTATTTCAAGTGATTGGCTGTTGCTTGATATCCCCGGTGTGGATGCCCTTGGTTTGCGTGTTGACAAGGTGCCTACCTGTCTTTTATCCACTATCTCGTCCATACTGGTTCCAGGAGACAGTTGGTCGCTGCTGGAGGGGACGGGGTGCACGGTTCTTGTGGCCCTGCTAGGCTCGAAGAGTGGTTCCATGCACTCAGTGTGGAGCGGACCACAGTCCAGTCACCGCCTTGTGTGCGTTTGATTTCCAAATACAGCGTGCTTGTGTTTGCCTGTGAAGGAGTGTGGGCCGGCTCCGTTGATGAAACCTGGCTCCCATCCACATGTCACCCGGTCTTATTCCTTCGGGTTTACACTGGATATGGGGTGTGTGGTTGGAGCTGTGAGTGGTGCAGGTCAAGCCACCCCTGGTCCTTCTGTACGCGCAGCTGTCCTGTGAAGGCCGCAGTGACATACAAATCTGGAACTGGATGCCGCCAACCGATATGCCACAAGCAAATGGTGGCACCACAGTGGAAGCTGGAAGACTGTGGTCCTCGAAGTGAGGGATAAGTGGTACTCATCATTAAAACGTGGGCATCTATGAAGATAGGACAAGAACATGAAGTATGTGGAGAAATAGGATTGAGTATACGAAGGGAGGGAAGATCACCATTTTGACGGTTAACCTGCGGGCACATGAACATGAACATACCACTAATAGCCGCGGTATAGGCACGCTTATGAAGATCGACTTCCAACAACACTTAGAGACAATAGTTTCGCTGATAATCTTCGTTTTTTGTCTTCTGTTTCCACTTTTCTTTTATCGAACCATTTCACTCGCTTTCTTTTCTTCGTGGCACATCTTCACTCTCCGATTTATAGCTCAAGCACTTTTCGCTTCATATCTGGTCTGGTCCTTCCTCAAACAACCCCTCATTGTCATTTTACATATTTAGGCACTTTCACCATCGCTAGTTTCAGGAAATACTTAACCATTCTGTTGAATTCGCTTGTCTTTTGTGTATCTTACGTAACAAGGTGGTCTATTTCATGCCAAGCGTACCTTACAATATAGAATTGGTCTAACTGTGCTCCTGAACTTAGGCACCACGATCATGCATTCCGTGACACGCATTTCATATATGATTTCTACTTGGAACTATAAAGTGGGGTGTTCACCATGTGCTTCTTGCCACAAACTATAGGAAGCTCAGATTTAAATGTGGCCTACTCAATCTTAGAAGCTCAACTTTTGGCTTAATACGTCTATGCTTACAAGGAGCTAGTGTGAAATAGCCATAGATGCGTTTGGTGAAGGTGCTATGGACATTTTATACGGCCTTTAAGTGACATTTACTTGAATTGTTAAAACTAGCATAGCAGTACTCTAACAAGAGTCTGGTTTCTTTCAGCGCTAGTAACTGATTTATTCCCTGTTATTTGCATTGCTTTGGTCACAATCTTGTTAGGAAAATGGACTACCTCAATCCTGAATCTCTGACAGGTATGGTGTCGCTGTGTAGTCGAAATAATCCAACTTTATTGCATCCGTAGGTTGTGATGTCGCATTTTGTTTGTAGAGAACTGCATCTGACACTTTACAACCCAGACCTCTATGGACTGTAGCTTGTATTTGATGGTAGCTACTACGGATACATGCTTAGATGATTGAAATGTCTACACAGTATTTGAGTCATCTGTAAGTACTTATGCTTGACCGAATGGTATGATAGGTTTAAGGTCATCTGTGTACAGTAAGAAAATGTGACAGCGCTTCATGGTACTATTCCACTTGTAGTGTTTTGGGGCTTAGACCTGATCCCGTTTATAGTACGAGCGTTATGCTAAATAAGGTTCAAACAAAAATGAAGTGGGTTTTAATAATAATCGTTTGTGTCCCACTATTTTAAAACATCTTAGGTCCCCAGGACTTTTACACCTCGGCATTTTGGGTTTATATGCTTCCACCATTTACATGACAGCGTGTATGGTACGTAAACGCACGGTGCCTCTTCCCACGCAGCTTCTACCCAACGCACACGCATACACACATTGACCAACTTTGGGTGCAGTTCCGCATTGTCTTGTTCTTTATTCCGATTTATTGTTTCCGTATTCTGCCTAGACATTGCCCTACCTTGGTAATTTGATGTAAGTCCCGATCTTTTGCCATGTGGATAACTTGTCAAATGTAAATGGACAAACTTGGATATTTACAGGCAAGCGGTATACGGCCCCTAAGCAGGAGAGATCATTTATTAGTTAACTGATGGCGAAAGCTAGAACCACCTTGAATTTGCGACATCGACGGCGTTTGAACGGGATTTCCCTCAGTCTGAAAGGTCGTGTGTACAGTGGTCTGTCCTACACTATGAGAGTGGGACTTGGCCAATTCAGTCGGTGGATCTAATACGTCTTTAGGTCCTATTCAGTTTAACAACTTTGATCCAAGCATCAAAGTGCGGTGGATCCAGTTGCCAAGACCCACATCGCAAAAATAACAACAGCAAAATTGCGCAGTGGAATGCGAATATCATGTAAAGAAAAATGCAAGCAAGAACGAAGCGAGCGGAACTAATCAGCATGGCACGAGAATTCACAACCAGGTGTTTGACTCATGTCTAGTGGGAACACCGCGTGAGCAACGCGCGTGTTCGACGCCTTGTTAACGGTACAGAAAAAGAAAACGAACCGCTCAGCACCGTCATTTCATGCATCAGCCTCCGCGGACGGCCACGTGTTACTCATGCCAGCCCGCCTGCTCCCGCGACGTGTGTTGTTTGCGCGCCGACGGGGTGGTTGGAAGAAGATGAGAGGCGGCAAAGCGATAACTTGGTCGAGACAAACGAAGGTCCTTACTTCGAAGCTGGCTTCGGTTCGAGCGTCTCGGCTCCCTGGTTGGGAGTCCGAAAGGCGATGAACACATTTGGCTGGATACACTTGCTGACATGGCTAGGAGCCGACCTCAATAACGCTTGTGCTGTACGTTTCTTTGTCTCTCCCCATTTCTCCTAGCCTCCCCTCCAACCACGATCTCATTTCTTAGCATAATTTTTGACATAAAAATCTTTTTTGCTGCCTAGTAGCCGGCTGGTAGCTTTCCGGAATGATGCCCATCCGTTGCTGGTTGCTCAGCTGGCATGTATCTTGTGCGTTTTTTATGTATTACGGTACAGTATCTGAGGTGTTTTCCACCTCTAGCTAAGGTGTATAATGATAATGATATTAGGAACCGAATGCAAAAGCGCCACTGACTACCTTACTGCGCTATGTCTGCTACGGTCTACAACCATTGGTGTGGACCATGCCGACTCCCCCGTCCAAGAAGACTGCACGCACCAGCCTGACCAAGTCTCTCAGTCAATTTCTTCTTACTTCTATGCTACGTCATTTACTGACCACCTCGCGGTTTCGCTGATCAATGGGTCTACGGAGGACATGGCCTAGCCAACATAAGTGGTTTATATTCAGTAAACACTCGAGTGAGGCACCAGAAGCTTTCTTGCCAAGAACCAACTGGCGGACCTCAGCATTGCTCATTCGGTGATCCTACCAGACGTGAGCAATACTCCGCAGGCATCGGTGGTCAAACGCGGCCAAGTGTTTAATATCTTCGCCTCGAACTGGCCATACAGTAAGACCATACTGACCGCAGCATTGTACGCACTATCCCTGACAGACTGATATCCCGCCGTCTCCATAGATGGTTCATCATCATCATCATCACTACACGTTAGCTGGAGGTGGAAAACAACTCAGCTTTTGTGCCGCAATACAAAAGGCAAGAAAAGAAAAATAAACAAACAAACAGTGGCACGCCCGCTGAGTCCCCAGTAACGGATGGACATCGTTCCGGAGAGCTAACAGCTGGCTGCCGTAAAAGAAAGTCATATTATGCCTAACGATGGAGATCGTGATTGGAGGGGGATGCTAAACAGGAGGAGGCTGGACAAAGGAACTCACAACACTGTCGCCATTGGGGCCGGCTCCTAGCCATATCAGCAAGTGTGTCCAACCAAACGTGTTCACCGTCCTTAGGACCCCAACCAGGCAGTCGGGATGCACCAACCGACGCCAACTTCGAAGTGAGGGTTTTCATTCCTCTCGACCAAGTCATCACTTGGCCTCCCCTCCTCCTCTTCCAACCGCACCCACAACGCGCAAACAATGCACGTCGTGGGAGTCGGTGTGGTGGCATGCGCAACACGTGGCCCAGCCATCGGAGCCTGGTGCGTGATATAATCGTGCTGAGCGGTTCACTCGCTCTTCCTGCACCAAATACGCGACGCCGAACACGCTCATTGCTCACGCGGTGTTCCCACCAGACATGAGCTAAGCTGCGAAGGCAGCGATGATCAAATGTGACGAGTCTCTTCATGTCTGTCGACCTGATGGGCCAGGTTTCACAGCCATATAGGAGAGTTGAACGGACGGCTGCGTTGTAAACTCTGCCCTTGAGGGCGAGAGTAATGTCGCGTCTGCGCCATAGGTGGCGGAGATTGGCAAAAGCACCTCGAGCTTTTGCTATACGGTTCGTAACCTCATCTTCAATCCCACGGGTGCTAATATAGCTGCCCAGGTACTTAAATTCTTGAACGACTTCTAGCAAATCACCACCAAGCGTTAGCGCAGGGTTGGGTCCCTGCCAATCTTGGAGAAGTACTTTGCATTTCGATGGAGCAAAGCATAGCCCAAAACGATTGACAGCCAGTGCTAATCGGTTCAGTGCTGTATGGCATGTTTGGGAGCTGTCACAGATTAGGGCAATATCGTCTGCATACTCCAAGTCAAGAAGTCGCTCACCAGGGAGTAGCTCCAAATCTTCTAGGTCGTGTCCAGCGAACGCTGTTTCCATGACTTCATCAATAGCGAAGTTGAAGAGGAAAGGGGACAGCGGGCATCCTTGTCTCACACCGCTGGTGATACTGAAGGGTGGCGAGAGTTTGCCATAAACTCTCGCCCTGGTTGCTGATACGCGAAGTAGCTTCTTCAGTGATGTGACTACCAGAGGTGACACAGCTACCAAGTTAAGTGCACCGATCCCCTACTTCCACTCGCTATTCGATGATGGCTAGAAACGGTGTGTTGGTCCAGTCCTGCTGCAATACTTTATACTTTGAAGGTGCAGGAAACGTGCTGAAGTGTGCAGCACTACGTGTCAGTCTATCCAATAGTGTTTGCTTAGCCAGACCCAAGAAGGGCTGTCGTCCGCATACTCCGCGTCTGTCAGTCTGTCACCTGGCAGAACTTCCACTCCGATTGTGTCTGAAGGAACCGAGTCATTTATGATCATTTTGATAACAAACTGGAAGAGGAAAGGAAATACAAGACAGTTTCCCTTAGGCCTTTACAAGACCTCGGGAATCACAGCAGAGAGACTGCATAATGGAAAGGAATTTAGCTGGCACGCCCTTCATGGTGGTGCGGTCTACAGAATCGAAGGCGGCTTTCAAGTCAATGAAAATCACCATGGTCGTCTGTGTGTCACTTCTCTAAAACTTAGTGAAGAGTACATATATGGTCGATGCAACCAGGACCAGGGCGGAAGCCAGTCTGGCTTTCAGGGATTCAGTTCTCACGGGAAACAGTAAGTCGTCGGGGAATGATACCCGTGAGAACTTTGGAGGCAATGGAAACAAGGCTACTGCCTCGATTATTTTCTCACAAGTATGCCGGCCTTTCTTAAAGAAGCGCAGAACAGTCGACAGTCTGAAGGTACCCCTTCCGTTTTCCAGATCGTCCTAAATACAGAAGCGAGTTCAGTGAACAGTCACCACCATCTTCCAAAAATGGAGGAACGTCGTCGGGTTCAGGAGCGTTGTATCGTTTCAACACGGAAAGCACATGTCGAATCTCTTCCAAAGTGAGAGGTGTGTCAACTTCCCGCGTCGGCTCAGGTGATTCAGCAAGCGACTGTGTCGCAACTGGTCTGCTGAACTGCTCTTCAAAATGTTCCGCCCGACGGGCTAGTCGACGATGCTGCGAATTGATCACGTGCCCGTCTTTCTCAACTATTGTCTCGCTAACTGTTGGCTTTCTCAGACCCGTGTTCCGGTTTTTCCCAATGCACTGGCTTTCTCCATCTCACGGGCCTTTGCCATCCACCAACATTCCCGGCCGATTCGGTGATTGCTTGTCAGACCTCGTTACAGAGTGTTATGGACACACTGAAACTCATTCCCCACCGGAACTTGTTTTGGTGCTTCGATGCCTCAGAGATCCATTCACAGTTATGACGTCTCAAGTTGGGTGCACTGCATGCGTCAGAGGCATTCTTCATCTTAGATTATCACTTAAGATTATCATCATTCTTTAAGATTATCCTGGTCAGCATTCAGTTCACGAACCTCATCACTTATATTTGGTGGACCAGTTCGTCAGGATCTTGTTGCTCTGCAGATTGCGAGTTCGTTACAGGTATGCAGCTTGAAAGATAGATGCTTCTTTGCAGCGGGGAGAGTGGTCGCCAAGCGTGCGCGCACTAGAGCATGGTCGGAATCCAGGCACGTGCTCCAAATTGACCGACAGTCTTCGACTGATATGCTCCATCTGTAGTTGTTGGCAATATGCCCAATTCGGCTCTAGGTCATTGAGCTATTCGGTGGGCGCCAGTTGATGCGGTATGAGCGTTTGTGCTTGAAAGCATTGCCGCTAAGGTAACGGTTGTGGTCAGCGCACAGTTGCAGGAATTGATCACCCTTGTCTGTTCGGCGTGCATCGACCCCGAAACGCCCTCACAAGTGTTGTTCAGAATCTGAAAGACGACCCGCTTGAGCATTCATGTTACCAGCAACATTCCAGATGTCAGTACTCTTTGCCATCCGTGGAAGAGATGAGCGATATTGATAAAAATCCTCTTTGATACTCTCTGAACTGCATTCAGTAGAGGCATAAGCTGTGGCGGTGAAAAGGCACTTTGTCTTCAGATGCTGCTTAGTAACTCCAATAAGTTCGAATTCGAA
This sequence comes from Dicrocoelium dendriticum, assembly GCA_944474145.2. Classification (NCBI taxonomy): domain Eukaryota; kingdom Metazoa; phylum Platyhelminthes; class Trematoda; order Plagiorchiida; family Dicrocoeliidae; genus Dicrocoelium; species Dicrocoelium dendriticum. The sequence continues at coordinate 247,674,177 of OX104063.1, read as the reverse complement.
CCGCACATATGCGGCTGTTCATTGGTATCCAGTCGAGCGGATCACCTTCAGCATGTTTGCTGAGTGCAATATCAACACCACAAATACCTTTAGCCATTGAAACAATATCGCCAAAGAGTGTAGCCATCGTCGTCAGCTTCAGAACCAGAAAGTCGAAGATTCGTCACGACGCTGTTATCTTTTGTGCGTGTTTCGGAGACGCAGCACGCATCAACATCGAGAGAGTGAAGAGTGAGAGTTAGTGCTGCCTGCTGCCCGGTCTGACCCGGAGTGTGGGCGTTATAAGAACCAGTGTGAATTGAAACTGGAGGTTTGATGGAAGAATCACATGTATCGATGGCAGCAGCTGTGAGGTCAGCGGAAGTCTCTTGCTCAATAGACGAGGAAGAAGTCGTGAGGATAAATAAAAACAAGAAGCAGTAGGAGAAGGAGTATTGTCGACGTAGTCGTGGTGGCATATGATGCTCTCCAGCGGCCCATCCCCCAAGGGGGGTTTTGTTCGAAGTGTCTTCCGTCTAGCTTTTGACTCAACAATCTGACGCACAAGGCAGGGTGGTACATGGAGGTTCGCTTAAGGGACTGCTTTGGCTCAATAGCCTGCCCCACAAGGTAGTAGGAAGCAAGTTCAGTTCGAGAGTGTGATTGCCGAGACCCATTGGGGTCTGCTTGAGGTCTGTCACACACAGCGTTTGAGGATTTAGTACAGTGCACACGTGTTTTATCGCCTTATTGTGTTACGCCTGCCCCAAATCCAGGTTTTCGATGAAGTGTTGGAAATCACTCCGAGAGTTTGCTACTTTGGGAGCGCAATACTTACCGGCCTGCAGATGACGAGTTAGCTGCGCAACCGCGTATCGAAGGGGGCTGCTGCATTTGGCAAGCTGGAACGTCGTGTGTGGGACAACCACTAGCTCACCGTCGGGACGAAGTTGCTGGTCTACAATTTTATGGCGCTGTCCGTTCTTCTGTACGGCAGCGAAACCTGGACGTTTTATCGGAAGGATGTCCGTTATCTGTAGTGCTTCCATCAACAGCGTCTGCTTCGTATTATGCGCATCGGCTGGAGTGACCGAGTTGCAGACACGGGGTACTCTGGCACAGTGGCGTGTATGCAGTGGATTGCATCACTGCTGAGCCACCTGAGGTATTCACCTCATGGATTCTACCCGGATACCAAAACCGCTGCTTTATGACCCACTGCGTGCAGGGAAGCGGTACGTGAGCAAATCGAAGTTACGTTACTAGGACATAATCAAGGTGAGTTTATCACGAACTAATATTGCTTTCAGGTGTTTGGTGTCAATGGCAGTGAATCGGCGCCGATGGCAAGAGCATATAAAGTGGGCGGTTGCCCAGGTGCAAGAGAAATCACTACTGCATGCGGAAAAGAAACGTCGGTTGAGAAAGCGACAGGCGTCGATGGTGGATAGCCCATCGACGTCGAGAGCATTGTGCTGTAGCACATGCGATCGTGAGTGCGTCAGCCAAGCGGGTTTGGTGAGCCACCAGCGTAGCCACCTCGATGTTATACGAAGCACACCAAAGAAGGCATGATCAGTTTTGTACAAGCAGATATGCGACAATTGCTGTTTGACCAACATCTAAGAGAAGACGAGTATGCTAAATGTATAGTCATCATCAGCGCGGCACTTGGTAAGATCGCTGCTTCCGATTCCCTTTAGTAACGCAGGTCAATAAGGCGCTTGATGTGGTACGTGTGCCGCATCATCGTTGCATCTGGTCTGTACGTGTGCCTGCGTGTTGAGATTCTTGCATTTCAAGTGTTGGCTGTTGATTGATATCCCTGGGTTGGTTGCTCTTGATGTGAGCGTTGACAAGGTGCCTACCCGTCTATTACCCACTATCTCGCCCATAATGAATCCAGGAGACAGTTGGAGGGGACGGAATACACGGTGCTCTTGGCCGTGCTAGGCTCAATTAATGGTTCCATGAATCCAATGTGGAAGAGACTACTGCACGACCACCGCCGTGTGTACGTCTCGTACGCATCATTCCCTCATTAGTCATGTATGCTTCTGCTGTGCATGTTGTTGGAGTGTGGGTCGGCTCCATTGAAGAAACGTGGCTCCCATCCACATGCTTTGCGGTTTTATTCTTTCCGATTTGCACTGGATATGGGGTGTGTGGATGGAGCTATGGGTGGTGCAGCACAAGCCACTCATGATCCCTCTGTATGCACAGGCGTCCTGTGACTGTCGTATGGAAGTCACAGTGACAGGCAAATTTGCAACCGGATGCCGCCATCCATGTTACGCACCTACGACCATGGCCACTCGCAGCTGGAAATTGGCTGGTTTGCAGCAATTTGACCAGGGGTTGCTGGCTTGAGGCGGGCATTAGCAAACTATTGAGTACCGAAAGTTGCTCTTCTGCCACCAGAGACAATGTGTGGCGCTCGTGCTCTACGCCAATCGAGCTGTGAGTTTGTAAGCCGAAGTCCTGTTGTCTCCCATGGCTAAGTTTTAAAGAAAGAGGGCCATGGACTTTACCAAACCTCAGAGAGGATTGGATTGTGAGACTGAGGTAGTCTGATCCCTAACCACTGACCTATTTGGTATGAGTATTTCTGAAGTCACTTGAAAACTGCTACCCAGCATAACTCAATGGGTCACGGAGGTACGCAAACCATCGCGTCACGCTATGGTCCAGTTTCCTTGCGATGGGTCTTTGGTCATCTTTGTGTTAGAACCCAAAGAGCAGGCAGTAATTGTTTATTGCTAAAGTGGCTTACACTAGGTGTGTTCGTTCATACTTTGGAGGCGTCCGCTCATCTGCGTGATCTCCGTGGAGTGTTCCCCAACTGTTGCTTGCCTCTGTGTTCACTCCTCGTGCGCATGGAACCGTAATCCTGATGTTATCTTCAACTTTGGGGAAGTCGGCAGGGCTCGCTGTTGGTGTGTCATCTTGCACCACACACTACTTGTACCCGGCGCAGTAGTATCTACCTTTAATCCACCACACTCCTCCTCCTCCAAAGGACTCGCGTCAGCTGTCTTCCGTCGGAGTCTTTCTGACCGCCGGGGATGTTCACTGTATGAGCGTGTTTCCTCCTCCAACTCGTACCACTTCCTCAGCTCGCCGGCATTCACCCTCCGCGATTCACCTTGCCGAGCGATTGTGTACACTGGGCCTCGCCGGTCGACTACCTCGTACGGTCCTTTCCACTTCGCTAGGAGTTTCCTCTCCCCTGAGCCGCAAGGGGGATAGCGTTAGTGGTCCCTGTACTTCACTTTCGAACCAATCTGAAACTCGATATTCCTTCCACCTTTGCTGGTCTGAAACTTCGCCATCCTCCGCGCCTGAGTCGCCTGTAGGTTGCGGTTGGCGGTCTTCCGGTTATTCCGTGTCTCCTCGGGAGATATACGGCAAGTTGGCCACATTCCAATCTCTAGGTCCACAGGTAGACGAGGTTGTCGACCGTACATCAAATGGAATAGTGATTTCTTTGTGGACGCCTGTTTGGTTGCTCGATGGGCCAGCAACAGTAGCGGCAACGTTTCCTCCCAGTCTCCACCTTTTGCTGCTATCCACTCCTTGATTGTTCTATTGTTACGTTCCGTCAGGCCATTTGTTTGCGGGTGGTATGGGGTGGTGCGCAATTTCTTAATGCCAAGTTTCTCCAAACAGTTCCGGAATTCTTCACTCTCGAAGCACGGCCCTTGGTCTGTTAATATGGCCTTTGGGATTCCGTGAGCCGCTACCAAGTGATTCATGACAACATGGGTGACGGTGCTAGCCCGTTGATCCGGGATTCCTGTCGCCTCAATCCATCGCGAGAAGTGCTCCGTCATCAATAAAATATATTGGTTGCCACGCCTTGTCAATGGAAACGGCCCCATCACGTCGACCGACCAAAGTTCACCAATTTCCGAGACCGGAATCGTCATCGTTTGCTGCTGCATTCCTCGGCAATCAGTTTTCATGAGCTGGCATTGTTTGCACGAAAGCACGCACTTCTCAACGTCCCTTTTCATCCCCGGCCAATACCCACTTTGTTTCAGCAGATCGTAGGTCCTGGAACAACATATGTGCGCCATCTCGTGACAAGAAACTACAAGATTCCGTCTTAGTTTCATTGGAATGACTGGCACCGAAGGGTTGCTACCTCCTGGTATCCACATTAAGATCCCTGCTTTATTCACTTGCAGCTTTCCCAGGTCTTTTGCAAACGGTCCCAGCTGCTTAAGTTGGTTTTTGTTGTAGTTTGTCTGACCAGCTAATCGCGCGGTGATCAACTTGCGCATGAGTTTGTCACTACGTTGCTCAGTTGCCAACCGTTCTGGATCCTGCTCGCACAGTATACCGTTAATACCGAAAGCTACGCTCGGCAGGTCCTCATCATCTATCATGCGGGACAAGAAATCCGCCGTTTGATTTTCCCTCCCCGGCACGTGTTTTATCGTGAAATCATGCTCTTGTAGGCGCAATGCCCATCTCGCCAGCTTTCCTCTGGGGTCTTTGGCAGACTTAATCCACTCCAACGGTCAGTGGTCTGTTTCGACGTGGAATCGCTGACCCAGGAGATATAGCCGCCATTTATCTAATGCCCAGACAATTGCGAGACATTCTTTCTCTATGGTTGAGTATTTGCGTTCCTCAGGTGTCAAAGTTCGGCAGGCATACTCAACCGTCCCATGGTTTTGTTTCAACACTCACCGATCCCGACATCGCTGGCATCAGTGGCTACCGTGAACACCTCATCAGCAATGGGCAATTTCAGGGTCAACTCCTGCCTTCCCATTTCCTGTAGAATCTGATCAAAGGCTCGTTGAGCTTCTGCAATCCAAGTGAATTTCCTGTCTTGTTTCAACAGCTCGTACAAGGGTGAGGCCAAGATGTTAAAATCCTTGACGAATTTGCTGTAGTACCCGGCGCGGCCCAGGAATGTACGGAGAGTGCGTTCCGAGGTGGGAATTGGGCTGCCTTGTATCCTCATTATCTTCTCAGGTAGCGGTTTCAGTTCGCCTTGTCCCACTTTATGGTCCAGTAAGGTGACACAGGTCTTTCCGATCTGGGATTTTGGTCCATTTATACGAATGAATCAAGGGAGGCAGAATTTGAGTAAAGAATTCTTTTCGGTAATTCTCATCGGACTCAAACATTACATGATGAGGAAACATGCTAAATATGCCGGATTGGGTTGCGTATTGAACACAATGTTTAATTTCACGGGTACAAATCAATAAATCACGGGGTCATTGTAGGTGGCAAGTATGTACAGGGGAAATCACATCCGAAGTTGTAGGCCACGGTAGAAGTAAAGGACGTACAGACTGTTTTTGTACGCATAATTCTGGCTTGAGATGGCGGATGTAGATAGCTTCCGCGATAGACAGAAGATGCATCCGGAATCCGCGCGTGAAACGTTCAGGAACAGTATAGATGACTCTAAAATCATTTTCCGTTCCTGCGTGACTGCACTCTAGAAGGTGAGATAGGATAGAACTGTTACTCGACCTCGCTTCGCCTTTGTAAAGCCATTTTGGGATGTGTTCGCGAATCCTATGAGATAGGCGTCTCCTGGTACGACCCACGTATCGTGCCCCACAGGAGCACGAGTAAAGATAAACAAGCATTGATCGGGTCACCGGAGGCAGCCTGTCTTTCAAAGGTTTTGCGAATAAAGGCTTGTTGTAAAATACTATGCTTAGACGAGCCGCGAAATAGGTCTTTTCAACAGTGTCTCAGGCGTTTGGACAGGGCATCAGCCGCACTGTCGTCTTTGAAAGGAATATTCACGATTAGTTCTTTTTTTGATACGTTCATCCTCGGTGGTGTGATCTTGCGTTCTTTCAAATGTTTGAGGAAGAATTTATCTGGATACCCATTCGCTCTTAGCGCATCGCTGATTCTCTGCAATTCCTTGGTGATTGTGTCCGGGGTGCAAATTCTATGTGCCCGGAACGAAAGAGTGCGGACTAAGTTTCGTTTGTACTGTCCAGTCCAAGTTGGTTTTCTATACGCCCCTCTGCTGCACGATCCATCGGCGTTTCTGATGATATCAACATCCAGGAACGGTAGTCGGTTTTTGGATTCGTGCTCACATGTAAAATGTAGATTCTGATGCGCATCATTAAAAGCTTCCAACAGTTTCACAGTCTGCGCTTTCGATTTGCAGAGTATAAATGTATCGTCTACATAACGTATATACATCTCGACTTCGTTGATGTGCGTTCTTAATACGTTATGCTCCAATTTTGCCATAAAGACATCTGCTAGGAAGGGTCCCAGTGGTGAGCCCATGGCAACTCCATCAATTTGACGATACATCTCCCCGTTAAAGGTGAACTGCACGTTTAAGGTGCGTCTAAATAACAATTCCTTTAGGAGATTTTCCGGGATATTTATAGGTACAGGCAGTTGCCGTACTAGTTCGCAGACATATTCTACTGTTTCCAACAACGGAATATTCGTAAACAAAGACTGCGCATCAAATGACGACATCCATTTGTTGTTAAGGTTCACATCCCTTATCTTCTCAATGAACTCGAAAGTGTCTTTCACGCAGTAACTGCAGACGGTTTTACGCAGCGGTTCGAGCTTTTCAACCATCCATTGAGCTATCAAGTGTTGCGGAGAGCTAACCATATCCAGGATGGGACGCATTGGGGCGCCCTCCTTGTGTACTTTAGGGAGGCCGTACAACCGTGGCAGATGTCCGC
>OX104063.1:247395712-247667229 GCA_944474145.2 Dicrocoelium dendriticum | reverse complement strand
CTGCTCATGCAGCCGCCTTCGAAAAACAAAAAACAACCGTCCATGCCCAATTGTCCTCAAGTTCAACAACCAAGATCACGCCAAATGCTTTCTAGACTACAAGTTCATCATAAGAAGAGCAAGCGAATCTCGGGCCCATACTGATTAAACAGGACATGACGCCACTGCAAAGGGCGCTCATGTCAAATGTACGAACCCCTAATAAGCGGAGTCTGCACAATTCCATAAATATGCTCCCTGGACCCTCTCCAACAGCCCCTCAGAAGAAACGCTACTGAATGGTCTCCAGTAACCGCTGTCACGACCTTTGCCAATTCAATTGTCAATACGACGCCAATACCGGGCATGCAGTTAACTGATATGCATCTGAACGCAACTCCCACGGCAAGCTCATCACTGGCCTACAACGTTGACATGGACATGTCACAACGACAATTAAATCCTATCGCATTTAGAAGGTACCGGCAGTTGAAGGACAGGCAAAAGTTACGGCCACCTTGAATGCAATCATGGACAGAACAGAGTGCAGCAAGAAGCCCAACGGCGTCTGATGTACGTGGACACGCACACTGAGCTCGATAGCCTGTGCTTCCTGTCATCATATACACCGCTTTCCAGTATCGTAAACGATCTCACGCAGCCTGATACTGACACGACACCTAAGCCCAGCTTCCCGAACCCAGATTGTTCTATAACTGTGTCTCCTCAGCTCCCATCCAAACCACAATATTATAATAATGAGTCGATGCCCAAACGCGCCAAAACGGCCAAGATAACACCCACTTGTTTAAAATACAAACCACGCTTTACGCCGAAGCCTAGTAAAGCGACAGTCAAGGTTGAGCAGCCACAACGGAAGAATTATCTCCTTGTAACCCCTAGCTCAACAACGAGTAATTGGATTAAACCCAAACCCCCCTACACTTTTAGCCGATCTGCATCGCCACTCTGGCAAAGCCCAAAGCTATACGCAGACCGAGCTAAGCATGAAAATATAGGCAGCACAAACCGTCCGAACACCAGCTGGCCTCAACACCCTCGTTACGAAGCAAAATCTACCACATCTACAGTCAGGACAGAGCGGTCACAACGTAGGAACTACTTACTTAGAACCCCAAACCCCGCGACGCACAACCAGACCCCGCATTCACTTCGCTCCTCTACCGGCCGAACTGCAATGCTGCGCGGGCAAAGCCCAATAAGATATGTCGCCCAGACCAACCATACAAATATAGCCAACATAACTCGTCAAAACAAAACTAGGCCTTCACCCCCAATGCTGCGCGGGCAAAGCCCAATAAGATATGTCGCCCAGACCAACCATACAAATATAGCCAACATAACTCGTCAAAACAAAACTAGGCCTTCACCCCCACGACATGAAACGAAATTTCCTACAGCGACAACCGGTATTGAGCAGCCGCAACGCAAGAATTGCTTACTCAGAACACCAAGCCTCGCCGTGCGTCTCCAGACCCCGCGCAAAACCCAACACACCGTTGACCAAGCAGCAAAATCACCGGGACGATACCCACATGGGCGCAACGAACCGATGAACTCTGCACATGCCCCGAACCCCCATCCACCCATCCCATCACGCCAGTCAACACTCCTTCAACAACACACCATAATGCCACAAATCATGACGACACCTTCCGCGGTCCCTTTTTTGTGGGACGCCGCAAGTTGCGGGCCTCCTCTCCTAGCTCGCGAGGGTCATGCGGTGGCTCTCTATCACCTGACCCGATTCCTAGACATGGCACAACTGATTCCAACCAACATATCTCAGGCATTCAGACGGTTCCTCTAAACGCCAACCTCATGACCGACTCCGGGCTAGATTTCTCGGCTAGTATGCATCAGCAGTTACCTCCACATCCTTCCCCCCTCGGACTCGATGCTCCATGCTACTCCCAACCTCTCCCATTAGTTTCCACCGACCTAGCCGGCATGCACCTCCACGCATGCATGCAAACAAGCCCCTCACCTCATTCTGGATCGCCTGTGATGCTGCTAGACGGTTCACTCAATTTCAGCAATCCAACCTATAAATATACACCAAGAGATGCCCCAACACCCCCCACTACATATCACTTCGACGAATCTAGTAAGCTGGGGACCCACAATATGCTCCTCATCAACGCCAGGTCTATTAATCAAAAGAATCACCTTCTGGGTCCGATAATTACCATGTCCAAAGCACAACTGGTTCTAATCACAGAGACATGGCACTCAGCCAGTTCGTCTGACTCACCCATCCAAATACCTGGCTACTCTTCATTCTGCAGTGGACGCGAAAAGCGACGAGGCGGAGGATGCCTCATCTACGTCAGCGAAGACTTTCATGCATCCTCCTTCCAAGTACTATCTTTGGGTAACCCGGAAGACTCTATATGGATTCAAGCAAATGGCGAGCACCTAAATCTCCTCATTGGTTGCATCTATATTCGACCACATATCTCAACAGCTGAAATCAAAAAATTGGTCGAGCTCTTCACCGAAGTTTCGCTGTTACCTGCATGCCTTAAGATAATCGGCGGTGACTTTAATATGCCGCACATTGAGTGGTCTACCCAGTCCGCACCTCCCAAATATAGAGCGTTTGTCGACCTTATCTTCGCGTACGACTGGACCCAGCATGTTAACGTACCTACCAGGAAGTCTAATATCCTTGACTTAATATTCACGACAGGCATCAACCAAGCACAGGTTTGTGTGCTTGACAACCTTCTTGGTAGTGATCATAAGGCAGTGAAGTTAACATTCAGACTGCCCACTACTAAGCAGTACAACCTCTCCCCCAGCGAATCCCTCCGTCCTCTACAACGCGTCGACTGGGAAAGCTTCTCCACTCTTCTACGATCTCTTAACTGGGATGCATTCTTTCTGGCAACAGACACAGATATGGCGACCCAAGAGATATACAACCACATTATGTTCTGTCTTGACGTGGTCGCTCCTAAGCAGAACATGAGGAAGCTTACGAAACCGAAGGGTGTAGCGGATACACATAGAGTCCTCAATAAACTGAGAAAAATGCGCTCCAACTACAACAAGACAAAGGATTTCCACATAATAATGCGCATGAACGACACACTAACAATGTGGAGAAACCTGCAAGCCACGTCTGCCACATCAGCGGAACACGCTGCACTCAGCAGTAACAACAAGGTTAAAGCACTCACCCAACTGATGAAACGCAGAGCAAACAACAGAGCTCTAACAATTGCCTCATTATCACTTCCTAATGGCAATCTCATGACGGACCCCGCCCAACTCTGTGATTATATCAACATGCACTTTTGCAACTCTTTTTCGGTCCCTGATTCGGCAACCTCGCTTACAGCACCCCTGCTCACCGATGATAGACTGACCATCATCGAATTTAACCTACGCGCAATCGTGCGAGAAATCCGTACACTCAAAATGTCCCAATACCCCGGTCCTGATGGCGTTCCATCCGTAGTGCTGATACTAGGAGGTCCGGACATTCCAGTTCTCCTCCTTAATCTATTTACACTATCCATGACAACCCATACCTTCCCCGCTGCTTGGAAGCATGCTGTAGTCCTACCACGACATAAACGAGGATCCCGTCTCGACATTGACAATTATCGGCCTATCAGCCACACACCCATTGCATCAAGAGTTATGGAGAGACTGGTGAAAGCAGAAATCCTTAACTTTCTTTTGCCTCGCAATCTCATTAATAGATCTCAACACGGGTTCCTGCCCTCGAAATCCTGCCAGACTTGTATGTTTGAGTTTTTAAACCACGTCACTGACACGATAAATATAGGGCATAAAGTGGTCATCATCTTCCTCGACATGAAAAAAGCATTCGACCGCGTTCCACACCTGAAACTACTGACCAAACTCGCCTCTTTTGGCATCGCCGGGAAGCTGCTCTCCTGGTTCGCATCCTACCTATCAAATCGAACACAATCGGTGAGCCTGGGCGGCACGCAGTCTTCAAAAAAAACCTGTCACAAGCGGAGTCTTTCAAGGAAGTGTCCTGGGCCCCATGCTCTTCTTACTCTACGTCAATGACATCTTCCAAGTCTTCCGCTGGGGAACGCCATACCTATTTGCAGACGACATCAAAGTCGTATTTTCCTTCGTCTCCGATAATATGAAAGATAACCTATCCACAATACAAAGAGACCTCAAGGCGCTAGAAAACTGGTGCGCAATATGGAATCTCGAATTTTCCCCAGGAAAAAGCAACATTCTCTCTTACAAATGCACCGTGCCACCGAATACCCTTACTCTCAATGGCGCTCCTCTTACCGTTAGCCACTTTGTTCGTGATTTAGGGGTTCAATACTCCAATACCTTCAACTTTGCGGAACAGGTAAGCTATAGTGCAGCTAAAGCTAGGTCGTTAATAGGCTATATCTTCAAATCCATGTCACTTTTGGAATCTCGATTGACACTGTATAAAACGTGCGCTAGGCCTATTCTCGAATACTGCTCTATAGTCCTTACGAACTCACGCAAGTGCGACAGGATTGCACTCGAGAACGTACAGCGATCCTTCACCAAACGTCTATTGGGCTCAAACACGCTGAACTATCGTAGTCGATGCAAACAACTGGGACTGGACCCGCTGTGGCTACGTAGGCTAAAGATAAACCTTACGTTTCTATACAAACTTAAACAAAAGCCGGAAACGAACCTGACCCGACACTTCCGAACGGAAGGAGATACCCGATATCATCTGCGCAACGCGACCTTTTCATTCAGTCTGCCGGCTGCTCGTTGTGGCATCCGACATAACTTCTTCCTTTATAAATACGCGAACACCTGGAACAAATTACCCCTGCAAATCCGATCATCTATGACCAGTACACACTTCAGCAATGCCATACAGAGATTCCTCGACGTAAACACAGTCTCCGAACTACTAAGCCTCAAAGTGACGGAAGACGAGCTATGGGAGACAGGACCAAACAACATCTAGCGAACTAGCCTAAATCCCCTTTTTAATGCTTTATTACCAACAGTTTCCTACTTCATTTTAACCTCGCATCACGACTGTTTCCGATACCTTATTCGCACGTCTGCTCGCTTTTGTCCTTCCTATCCCTACCTAGACGAAACTGCATCAAGACTTCCATCTCTTTGATCCAAATATTTCATTTTCTGTTCCTTCTAGAACGTTGAGATTTACACCCTTAGCCGCATCTTTGCTTACTCTACTCCTCCCTTATGCTTAACCCGACTCTGTATATTGTATTCGGCACCTCTTCTGGTCCTTATCGCAACTCTTCAATAGTGGCCTAAGAACGCATAACGCCTGTGACCAATCCTAGGCCTCGCTAGATTCTCGTTCCTAATATCATGCCTCTCAGCTCACTTCAACGCCTCCATCTCTTGCTTGGCCTCTCTTTTGGTCCATATCGCAACTGTTCAATGGTGGCAAAGACACCACTAGCGTCAGCGCAAAATCCTAGGCCTCCTCTGTTTCTCTTTGCTACTGTGGCACACATTCTTAAAACTTTCGACTAATCCGGCCACTCAGGCCCCAAATGCCCATAGGCCTCAAACCAAGGCCTCTATTCATTTGAACATCGGCTGCCATTAACGAAGGTTTTCATTTTTAAATGTAACTACCTCATGATACTCGTCTCCGTCTGATACATTATCTGCATGCTTCGTCCCCCTACCGAAAACGAAAGTTCCGGTCCTTGATTAGTTTGCCTCTCGGCTCCACTCTCATGCTTCTCAGATCACAATTACGTCCCCCTCTCTTGTTTGGCCTCTCCTTTGGTCCGTACCGCAACAGTTCAATGGTGGATTAGGTTCCCATAGCGTCAGCACAACATACTAGGCCACATTTGATCCACTTTCCTACTGCGCCACGCACTCTTAAACCTCCTGGACCGCACCGGCCTTCGGCTCCGAATGCCTATAGGTCTCAAACAAAAGCCTCTCTTCCCTTGAGCATCGATTACAGTTCTCATTAGCAAAATGCAATTCCAGGTCTCTGATTGACTTTTGCCCCTCGGCTCCACCATCATGAATCTCAGCTCACAATTACGTTCCCCTATCTTGTTTGGCCTCTCTTTTGGTCCATATTGCATCGGCTTGATGGCGGTATAGGTATCACTAGCGTCAGCGCAACATCGTAGGCCTCCTTTGATTCCCTTTGCTATTGCGGTACTCATTCTTAAAACTCTTCGACTATCATGCATCTCCGCTCACAATTACGTTCCCCTCTCTTGTTTGGCCTCTCTTTTGGTCCATATCGCATCGGCTCGATGGCGGTATAGGTGCCTCTAACGTCAGCGCATCTTACTAGCAACCGTTTGATTCTCTTTGCTACTGTGGCACTCATCGTTAAACCTATTGGACTACTCCGGCCACTCAGGCTCCCAACGCCCATAGTCCCAAGCTATGGCCCCTCTCCCCCTGAGGATCGGCTGCCATCGATTAAGGTTCTCAATGGTATAAATAACAGCCCCATGATTCTCGTCCCTGTCTGATTCATTACCTGTATGCTTGGACCCCTACGAAATCGAAAATTCTGTTCCTTGATTAATTATGACTCACGGCTCCACTATCATTCTTCTCAGCTCACAAGTATCGTCCCCTCTCTTGTTTGGCCTCTCTTTTGGTACATATCGCATTGGTTCAATGGCGGTATAGGTGCCTCTAACGTCAACGCAACTTACTAGCACCCGTGCGATTCTCTTTACTTCTATGGCACTCATCGTTAAACCCATTGGACTACTCCGGCCTCTCAGGCTCCAAATGCCCATAGGTCTCAAGCCAAGGCCTCTTTTCCTCTGAGGATCGGCTGCCATAGATTGAGGTTGTTAACGGTATAAGTAACGGCCTCATGATTCTCGTCTCCGTCCAAAATTATCTGTACGCTTGATCCCTCTACCTAAATCGAAAGATCATGTCCTAGATAAATCTTGCCTCTCGGCTCCACTATCATTCTTCTCAGCTCACAAGTATCGTCCCCTTCTCTTGTTAGCCTCTCAATAGGTCCATATCGCATCGGTTCAGCGACGGCATAGGTACCTCTAACGCCAGCGCAACTTACTAGCCCTCGCTTGATTCTCTTTGCTACTGTGACACTCATTATTAAACCTACTGGACTTGTCCGGACTCTCAGGCTCCTAATACCCATCGGGCTCAAAACAAGGCCTCTCTCATTCGAGCATCGGCTGCCGTCGGCAAACGTTCTCATTTGTATAAGTAACTGCCTCACGTACTTGCCTCCGTCTTGTACATTACCTGCATGCTTTGTCCTTCTGCCGAAATTGAAATTTCAGGTCCCTGGTTGAATTTTGCCTCTCGGCTCCACTCTCATGCTTCTCAGATCACAATTATGTCCCCTCTCTTGTTTGGCCTCTTTTCTGGTCCATATCGCATCGGTTCAATGGTGGTTTAGGTTCCCATAGCGTCAGCACAACATACTAGGCCACATTTGATCCACTTTCCTACTGCGCCACGCACTCTTAAACCTCCTGGACCGCACCGGCCTCCGGCTCCAAATGCCTATAGGTCTTAATCAATGGCTTCTCTTCCTTTGAGCATCGATAACAGTCTCATTGGCATAAGAAACAGCCTCATGATATTGGCCACCGTCTGGCTCATTACCTGTATGCTTGGTCCCCTGCAAAATGCAATTTCAGGTCTCTGATTGACTTTTGCCTCTCGGCTTTACCATCATGAATCTCAGCTCACAATTACGTTCCCCTATCTTGTTTGGCCTCTCTTTTGGTCCATATCGCATCCGTTCAATGGTGGTATAGGTGCTTACAACGTCAACACCACTTACTAGCTCCCGTGTGATTCTCTTTGCAACTATGGCACTCATCGTTAAACCCATTGGACTACTCCGGCCTCTCAGGCTCCAAATGCCTATAGGTCTCAAGCCAAGGCCTCTTTTCCTCTGAGGATCGGCTGCCATCGATTAAGGTTGTTAACGGTATAAGTAACGGCCTCATGATTCTCGTCTCCGTCCGAGTCATTATCTGTACGCTTGATCCCTCTACCTAAATCGAAAGATCATGTTCTAGATTAATCCTGCATCTCGGCTCCACTATCATTCTTCTCAGCTCACAAGTATCGTCCCCCTCTCTTGTTTGGCCTCTCAATTGGTCCATATCGCATCGCTTCAGCGACGGCATAGGTACCTCTAACGCCAGCGCAACTTACTAGCCCCCGTTTGACTATCTTTGCTACTGTGACACTCAATATTAAACCTGCTGGACGTGTCCGGCCTCTCAGGCTCCTAATACCCATCGGGCTCAAAACAAGGCCTCTCTCATTCGAGCATCGGCTGCCGTCGGCAAACGTTCTCATTTGTATAAGTAACTGCCTCACGTACTTGCCTCCGTCTTGTACATTACCTGCATGCTTTGTCCTTCTGCCGAAATTGAAATTTCAGGTCCCTGGTTGAATTTTGCCTCTCGGCTCCACTCTCATGCTTCTCAGATCACAATTATGTCCCCTCTCTTGTTTGGCCTCTTTTCTGGTCCATATCGCATCGGTTCAATGGTGGTTTAGGTTCCCATAGCGTCAGCACAACATACTAGGCCACATTTGATCCACTTTCCTACTGCGCCACGCACTCTTAAACCTCCTGGACCGCACCGGCCTCCGGCTCCAAATGCCTATAGGTCTTAAACAATGGCTTCTCTTCCTTTGAGCATCGATTACAGTTCTCATTGGCATAAGAAACAGCCTCATGATACTGGCCTCCGTCTGGCTCATTACCTGTATGCTTGGTCCCCTGCAAATGCAATTTCAGGTCTCTGATTGATTCTTGCCTCTCGGCTTCACCATCATGAATCTCAGCTCACAATTACGTTCCCCTATCTTGTTTGGCCTCTCTTTTGGTCCATATCGCATCGGTTCACTGGTGGTATAGGTGCCTCTAACGCCAACGCGAATTACTAGCTCCCGTGTGATTCTCTTTGCAACTATGGCACTCATCGTTAAACCCATTGGACTACTCCGGCCTCTAAGGCTCCAAATGCCTATAGGTCTCAAGCCAAGGCCTCTTTTCCTCTGAGGATCGGCTGCCATCGATTAAGGTTCTCAATGGTATAGGTAACGGCCGCATGATTTTCGTCTCCGTCCGATTCATTTTCTGTATGCCTAATCCCAGACGTCGCTATATGTTCTTGTTGCTGTGGCTCTCACTCCTTAACCTTTTGACTAGTTGGCCTCTCAGGCTCCAAATGCCTATGGGTCTCAATCCAAGGCTTCTCTTCCTTTCAACATTGATTCAAGTTCTAATTGGCATAAAAAACAGCCTCATGTACTCTACTCCGTCTGATACATTATAATACGCTTGGACCCCTGCAAATTGCAATTTCAGGTCTCTGATTGACTTTTGCCTCTTGGTTCCACTATCATTCTTCTCAGCTCACAAGTATCGTCTCCCTCTCTTTTGGTCCATATCGCATCCGTTCAATGGCGGTATAGGTACCTCTAACGCCAGCGCCACTTACTAGCCCTCGCTTGATTCTCTTCGCTACTGTGACACTCATTATTAAACCTACTGGACTTGTCCGGACTCTCAGGCTCCTAATACCCATCGGTCTCAAATCAAGGCCTCTCTCATTCGAGCATTGGCTGCCGTCGGCAAAAGTTTTCATTTGTATAAGTAACTGCCTCTTGTACTCGCCTCAGTCTGGTACATTACCTGCATGCTTTGTCCTTCTGCCGAAATTGAAATTTCAGGTCCCTGGTTGAATTTTGCCTCTCGGCTCCACTCTCATGCTTCTCAGATCACAATTATGTCCCCTCTCTTGTTTGGCCTCTTTTCTGGTCCATATCGCATCGGTTCAATGGTGGTTTAGGTTCCCATAGCGTCAGCACAACATACTAGGCCACATTTGATCCACTTTCCTACTGCGCCACGCACTCTTAAACCTCCTGGACCGCACCGGCCTCCGGCTCTAAATGCCTATAGGTCTTAATCAATGGCTTCTCTTCCTTTGAGCATCGATAACAGTCTCATTGGCATAAGAAACAGCCTCATGATACTGGCTCATTACCTGCATTCTTGGTCGCCTGCAAAATTGCAATTTCAGGTCTCTGATTGACTTTTGCCCCTCGGCTCCACCATCATGAATCTCAGCTCACAATTACGTTCCCCTCTCTTGTTTGGCCTTTCTTTTGGTCCATATCGCATCGGTTCAATGGCGCTGTAGTTATCACAAGCGTCAGCTCAACATCCTAAGCTTCTTTTGATTCCCTTTGCTACTGTGGTACTCAGTTTTAAACCTCTTCTACTACTCCAGCCTCTCAGTCCCCAAATGCCCATAGGCACCAAACCAAGGCCTCTCTTCTTTTGAGGATCGGCTGCCACCGATTAATTTTCTCATTGGTATAAATAACTGCCTTATGTGCTGGCATCCGTTTGACACATTATCTGCATGCTTGGTCGTTCTACGGAAATTGCAATCTCAGGTCCCTTGTTGAGGTTTGCCTCTCGGCTCCATTCTCATGCTTCTCAGCGCACAATTACGTCCCCTCTCGTGTTTTGCCTCTCTTCTGGTCTATATCGCAACAGTCCAATGGCGGTATAGTTATCACTAGTATCAGCGCAACATCCCAGTTCTCTTTTGGTTACCATTACTTCTGTGCGTCTCATTCCAAAACATTTTGGCCAAGTCAGTCCTCTGAGGCTCCAAATGTCCATAGGTCTCAAGCCAAGGCCTCTCTTATTTTGAGCACCGGCTGCCATCGACTCAAGTTCTCATTGGTATAAGTTACAACCTTATGATACTCTTCTTTGTCTGAATCATTATCTCTATGCTTAGCAACGCTCACCGAAATCCGAATTTCTGGTCTCTGATTGACTTTTGCCTCTCGGCTCTACTATCGTGCATCTCAGCTCACATTAACGTCTTCCTCTCTTATTTGGCGTCTCTCTTCGCTCATATCGCAACTATCCATTGGCGGTATAGGTACCATTAGCCTCAGCTCATCGGTCATTCCATTGATTTCAGCCAGCACAACTTTACCATAAATTTTATATTTATACAATAACATAGTCCTGTTCAATTCTGTTGGCAGTTTGCTCGGTCCGTTTTTCTTCTCACCCTTGTTCTACAGGATAACATTACCTGCACCGAACACCGCTGAAGACGTACCTGCGACGCTCCCATGGACACGGATTCAATAAAGAACAAAGAAAAACCCGCACTTCATAATCATGGCACACTAAAGAACCTAGGAAACTGATCAATTCAATACAAGTCACCTGAGTCGTCCGATTTCGACAGCCCCAACCACTTGTAATGGACTCCGAAGGCGACTACACCGCCATAGGAAACAAATTGGCGTTGCGTGACTGCGAATATCCGCGAGGATAATCGGTCAGATACCATCTTGCCAATGTATATCAACAGCCGGCAGTGTTCCAGGACGTGGTGGGTCTTCGTCTGGCAAGCGTTTTCCCTACAAAAAGCCACAAATGTCTGTTTAACAACACTGCGACGTGGCGGATGTGACTCGCCACTCAATAAAGTCACCGCCCCTAACACATTGGCAAGTTGATCGACACCACATTTACAAGTTCTGTGCATATATTGGCTCTCGCACGAACACGCCTACATATCTGACTAGTGACATACCACTATTCTTAAGTATTTTCCACCCGTTTCCTCATACTTCACTCAATGACCTACATTGCTTACGGGACCTCATCGGACTAGTTCCTCATCAACATACCATATAAGTGATCTGATCACTATTTTTACCTCTCGCAATCTGTGTTCATGGACTACATACAACCTATGGGCTCTATGGGCCCACACTACTGTCTCCAACTTTACTACTCCCACTGTTGGTGCTGCTTATTCCGCTATCATGTACAATAATGCAATATGCTGATCATGCCCAAAAAGGCGTGTCTCGCTTTGTCGAGAATAAAATATTTATTTATTTATTTATTTATTTATTTATTGCGTAGACCAATGGCTTGTGGTCAGTGAATACTATAAAATGACGACCTTCGAGGTAGTGATGAAAATGTCGGATACTTAGGTAGATAGCTAACAGTTCCCTACCGAAGGTGCTGTAACGCGATTCGGCCGGTTGGGAACGTTTCGAGAAGAAGCCTAGAGGTATCCATCTACGGACGATGAGTTGTTGAAGAACTGCACCGACGGCAGTGTCGGATGCGTCAGTTGCCAGGGAGAGTGGTGCAGACGTGTCTGGATGCACGAGAAGCGCTATGTTGGAGATAGCGTCTTTGAGCTTCTCGAAAGACAGTCTAGCGCCTTCTGCAAAATGAAAAGACCGTTGTTTACCGCGGAGCAATTCGCTCGACTCTAATAAGTTTGATACGCGTTCTATCACCTGAGTCATCAGCTTAGTCAAATGCTCATCACATCCTGGTCCCGATGGTCTTCTGTCTGCGTTGCTGATAATCAGTGGCAAGAACCTTCCAGCCCTACTTCTCAACCTTCTCACGCTTTCCATGACTAACGGTATTTATCCAACCACATGTAAACATGCCATCGTCATCCCCGAGCACAAAAAATGCAGTCAGCAGAGCATGGAAAACTATCGCCTTATCAGCCACACGCCTATAGCTTCAAGAATAATGGAACGAATAATTAAAGAAACCATGCTCACCTTCCTGCTTACTCGCAACCTCATCAATCGTCGACGACATGGATTTCTGCCGTCTAAATCCTGTCAGACCTGCCAATTTGAGTTCCTCAACCGTGTAACCCAACTGTGTGTCAACAAGCAAGCACTAGCCATCATCTTCCTAGACATGACGAAAGCCTTTGACAGAGTACCACATACAGAACTCTTGATGAAGCTGGAATCATACGGTATCTCCGGCAAACTGCACACTTGGTTCTCATCATATCTTGCAGCTCGCTCACAGTCAGTAATGGTTGGGGAATTTATGTCACTTTCTAAACCAGTCAAAAGTGGCGTAATTCAAGGTAGCGTTTTAGGCCCTCTACTTTTGCTACTCTACATCAATGTCGTGTTCTAGGTTTTCAAACATGGGGCACCTTACCTATTTGCGGACGACATCAAAATTGTCTCCCCATTTCATCCGTCAAACTTCCACGCAGCCATCTCCCATAAACAATACGACTTAAGAGCGCTAACTGCATGGTGCGACACATGGAAGTTGGCATTCACACCATCAAAATGCAATGTCCTTACGTGCCGATGCACCACGCCTCCCAATACCTTAATGCTGCAAGGCACGCCATTAGGGAACTGCCTAACAGTGCGTGACTTAGGCGTGCACTACTCCTGTTCGCTGAACTTCGCGGAACAAGTAGTTTATTCCGCAGCAAAGGCACGACCTCTCATCGGATCCATTCTCAAAACCATGACAATACAGGAATCTAGAACTGTGCTCTACAAAACATGTGCCCGACCTCTGCTAGAATACTGCTCTATAGTATTCACCAGCCTTAGAAACTGCGACCGAAAAGCCCTCGAAAAGGTTCAGCGTACCTTCACAAAACGCATCCTGGGGCACTCAAGTCTAAGCTGACGTGATCGGTGCAACACACTTAAGCTAGAACCGTTATGGCTGCGCCGATTGAAAACCAACCTCGCTTGCCCATACTCGCTCATTAACAATATCAGTGGGAGCCAGCTAACCCCTGTCTCAGACTCATATATCACTTCGTACCCCCTACGTGATAGACCCCACTCCATTATCCTACCAAGAACGCGCAGCAGCATTCGCTCCAAATTCTACCTCTACAGATATGCACACGTATAAATAAATAAATAAATAAACTTTTATTCTCGACAATGCGAGGCACACCTGTACAGGCATGATCATGTTTAGCTAACATAGTGTGATCAAAATGTACAAAGAGTACATGTTTGGCATAACAGTGAATGTAAGTGTATGGGTGTATATATGTATGCAATTGTCTATGAATGTAGCTTGTATTTTTGAATGTGCCGCAGAATTTTTGACTGTTTGTTATCGGAAGGAATGTGAGAATAAGCGATTGACGTCCGTGGGTTGGATACCATTTTCCGGATGTCCACGGGCTAGTGACTTTATTTTGTGGCGAGTCACATCCGCCACGTCACAGTGTTGATAAGCAGACATTTGTGGCTTTTTATAGGGAGAACGCTTGCCGGGCGAAAACCCACCACGTCCTGGAACACTGCCGCCGAACTATTTGCTGGAACGGGTTAAACCCGAACCACCCAGCTGGCACCACGAGGAGGTTGTTCGGCTAGCCAGCCAGGCATCTATGAATATAAACCAGTTCCGCTTCTCTATTAGCAAATACCTCACTGTCACACAAGTTTCCAAACTACTGCATATCAACTGTCCTGAAAAAGAGTTTTCGAAACTTGACCAGACCAATTATAATCGCCTCTTCTTACCTTCCCACCCTATCCTCTTCCCGATTCCTCATCTCTTCCCTAGCGAGTCGTCATCCGTCGTTCATCTTACTCGCGTCAACTCCTCTTGGCAGTAGCTAGTCATTGTTCACTCCATGTAGCTTGCAAGCAGCCACCCCTTGACTTTCCGGCCTTCATTTTTCTCTGATGTCTGTCTCTCTAACCTTTGTCCGCATGTCGATTTCTTCATCGAAACTGTAGGTATCCAGTAGTGGTCAAACGACTTAATGACATGGCTACACCAGCCACTGATACATTCTTTTCTAGAGCCACTATCTCTGCTTAGCAGCAGCTAGTCGCCATAGCTTCCATTTAACATTGCGGATATCCGGAGCTCGGTAGGAGTCGCTCCTTTTTTGCAATGTTCATTCTCTTGGATTGGTTGCTTCACACCTCAGCTGGTTTGTTGACCTGTTATGTGCCACCTTAGGATCCACTAGTAACTGAAGGCTTATTCGAATTCTATTGCTGGTCACTCTTCTCTCCTAGCGGGCCGTTATGTGTCGATCGTCCCACTGGCATCAACTCCTCTTGACAGCATCTGGTCATTGTTGGCTCCATGTAGCTTGTAAGGAGCCAATCCATGACCCTCTAACCTTCACTTTCTTTTGTCGTCTGCTTCTCTAAGCTTCGCCAGCATGTTGATTTCTTCATCGAAACTGTAGGTATCCAGTAGTGATCAAACGTCTTAATGATATGGCTACACCAGCCACTGATACACTCTTTTCTAGAGCCACTATCTCTGCTTAGCAGCAGCTAGTCGTCATAGCTTCCATTTAACTTTGCGGATATCCGGAGCTCGCTCCCTTCTTACAATGTTCATTATCTCTGATTGTTTGCGTCACAATTCAGCTGGTCTGTTGACCTATTACTTTCGCTGGCCTGTTGACACACTCAGCCACCCTGTATGCATACGCTAATGACCAAGCGTCTGATTGGAATGGCTACATCTGGCCACTGAGTCTCTCCTAGCGCCACCACCTGTCGGTCGTCGTAAATTCGGCATCTCTGTTCAGATGTGGCTAGTGGCCTTTGGCCCCATGCATATGCAATGATCCAGTGCTTGTTAGGAGTCACTCCGTATCTCAATAACCTTTATTCCTATAGAATATCTGCATCCAATCTTTCCGCTGCCCTGCCACCAATTGATCTTTAGGTCTCTCTCGCGGCAACCTATGTATTTTCACTTATTCTGCGCACCCTCTCGGATTACGCTAGCTACGTGCTGTTCATGCACCTGACAATCACTAACAATATCGTAACTCTTTGCTCTCTCCCCACGCAATTATTGGCTCATACTAAATCGATACTTCGTACTTTACTTACTGGTACAACACTCTTGTCTCTACGCAGGCGTTAGCAATCCACCCATGCGGCTAATTATTCTATAGGATATTCAAAAGACATTTTTAGCATAATTGTTGCGCAGTGTACATGCTTTTGTCTCAAGCCCAAATGGTGTAACACAAGACATTAACAATGTTCAACTCCATGCCTGTTCTTGCGGTCTTCTCTCGGTTGTCCCTCACTTTCCCTTTTCTCCGAGGTCCGGGACTTCTTGGAGATCTGGGATTGGACTGAAGAACAGTTTTGGCCCAAGACGGACGTAACAACCCACAAGGACTTACATGGAGCATGGTAGAACTCCGAAAGGACCGAACTACAATCACCATATCCCTTGTCCAGTGTGGAAAACTGGACATATCCTCATACTCCCATACATTATACATCTGAAAAATCTGGACAGCGGAAAAGTTGAACTTTTGCTCACCTGGACATACAACAAGAAGAATAGTCGCGATGTCCCTCTCCTCCACCGACCTCAAAAATCATGGCGTCCCCGATCAAATTACCTGTCCAACTAACAGAGGAAATTAGAAGCCATTACTCTGCGAAAAACCGAAGGTAAAACCAGTCGTCAAGCGGCTTTGCCAGTTCAACATTAATGTTCAAAATGCTTTACGGCAGTGTTGCAGGACGTGGTGGGTTTTCGCCTGGCAAGCGTTCTCCCTATAAAAAGCCACAAATGTCTGTTTAACAACTCTGCGACGTGGCGGATGTGACTCGCCACTGAATAAAGTCACTGCCCATAACTACAAAAAAGCAAGTCGACTAGACTCACACATCAACTCTTCCCGACCCTGTTTCTACTACACACGATTGAACCCGATGTATCGTCGTGATACACATCTGTTTTCAAACCTTGATCAAGCCTAAGTTGGTGTGTCTCTATGAAACTGAGAATAAACTATTTCTATATTTATTTATTTATTGTACTGTTCCAGTTATGGACATATGAACGATTTTCTACTCTCACTGTTACAGTTGCCATAAAATGTTTGTACAGTTGTACATATCTGATCATGCTTCCTATGGCGTGCATCGCATAGTCGAGAATAATACTATATATTTATTTATTTATTGACTGAACAATGCTCGCCAAGTTAGGAATAAAGCGTCGATAATATTTGACCAGGCCAAGGAATCGGCATAACTGTTTGAAGAATCTGGGAGCAGGATAGTCCTTCAGAGCCTGGAATTTTCTGGCAGAGCTTCGAAACCAGAGGCGGATATGCCGTGGCCAAGAAAGGCAATGGAACTTTGACCAAGCTCGCATTTCTCGGGGTTGACTGTAACCCCATTTTGTGTTAAGCGTTGGAAGAGAGCTTTGAGGTGACGAAGATGTTCGTCGTCAGAAGAGCTCGCGATGCGAATGTCATCTAGATAAGGATAAACGCCTTCGAGTCCTCACGTCACCTCATGAAGGAAACGCTGAAAAGCTTGGGAAGGGTTAACGAGTACGAACGGCATTCTGTGGTACTCTAATAGGCCGAATGGCGTGATGAATGCGGTTTTAACAATGTCGTCTGGCGCCACAGGTATCTGAGGTATGCGCGAACTAAGTCGACTGCTAAAATAGACTTGCCAGCTAGAGCTGATATCATGTCGTGCATGTGCGGAATAGGTGTTTATCCGGGACGGTAACT
This sequence comes from Dicrocoelium dendriticum, assembly GCA_944474145.2. Lineage (NCBI taxonomy): Eukaryota > Metazoa > Platyhelminthes > Trematoda > Plagiorchiida > Dicrocoeliidae > Dicrocoelium > Dicrocoelium dendriticum. Next base: position 247,649,857 of record OX104063.1, on the reverse strand, counting down.
TTTTAAGTGCCCTGTAATCACCACAGGGACGCCAGTCACCGGATTTCTTCAGTACTATGTGTAATGGTGATGCCGATGGACCTTTGGACGGGCGGATGATTCCCAGTTCGAGCATTTGCTCGAATTCCGCCTAGCAGCTCTGAGCTTGTCAGGAGCTAGTCTGCGAGGGCGGGCCGAAACGGGTGGGCACTTAGTGCAAATGTAATGCATGACGTTTGACGTCAAGGGAGGCAAGTCGTGCAGGACGCGAACGAGTTTAGGATGCATGTTGAAAATTTCTATAAATGGTTGTGAAGCTTGAGGTAGGACACGAATGGGAGTGATAGCAGCCACGTTGGCGCTAGTCCCGATAACACTGAGCTGCGTCCTAGAGTCGAGAAGCTTCTTCCTTTTAGCGTCGACGGTGAGGTCGAAGTGTTGAAGTACGTCTATGCCTATGGTGGCGAAAGGCACGGCAGCGATTATGAAAGGCCAGCGAAAGGTTCGCCGGAGGCCTAAATTGAGTGTAAGCAGCTTTACGCCGAAAGTTGCGATTGGTGTGCTATTGGCGGCACGCAGCTTGTTCGGCGATGGCGAGACGACCTCCTCTGGGCTAGGGGCATAACGCTAACTTCGGCACTAGTGTCGACAAGAAACTCGGTGCCGGAAGTTAAATCCCTAACGCGGATGAGGCGACTTTGGTGTTGGCCGGTCGCGTCCGTTGCCGTTACGAACTGGCCGAGAAGTTTCCCTGCTTCTCGGCGAAGTTGCAAGGTTTGACACATTTACGAGCTGCGGTACCAAAACGTTGATGATACCAACAGCTAGCCTGCCTGTTGCTACATTTGGAACGTTTGAAGGGCGATTTTGATCGGCTAGGACGACGACGGTTCGTAGTAAGCGGTTGCACCTGGCGACTAAGTGTCGCAACCTGTGTTTGCGAAGCTTCTATAATTGGCTGTAATCCAGTGATAGAAGTGCCCTGGGACGCGACGGCATTGGTCTTGCTGGCGTCGGCTTGTGGTTGTGATCTCTCAATGACTCGAGCCGCTAAGTCTCCTAGTTGAGTGAGTGAAACGTAACTCACTGTAGCGAGAATCTCTTGCGTGTTTTCCGTCAGCCGTTTTAGCTATAGTTTGCGAAGTAAAGTCTCGTCCATGTTTGAGGAACCAAGGAGCTGCTGCATCTCCCGTAGCAGGGTTGAGGACAGTTTGTCGCCCAGCTGCAGGTCTCTGAAAAGCTGCTGCAGGCGAGCTTCTTCAGAGGGCAAAACACGCTTAATCGTAGCCTCCTTGAGAGCCTCATAGCGGTTTTCGGCCTGAGAAATGATGACGTCACGAACCTGCATTTATATCCCCTTGGAGTGATAGGATAGCAGCTTGCAATACTTCGCGTAGTCAGAAGTGATTCTTTGGTTGTAAAACTCGGCCTCAAGATAAGCGAACCACAAAAGCGGATCTACGTCCCAATAAGTTGGCACAGCGAGAGATACAACGCTAAGCAGAGAATCTACATTAGGGTCTACAGAATCCATGGCTAAAATGTGACGCAAAAATAGACTACCGTATGTGAAATAAACCGGAAATTTTGAAAAATAAATGGAACGAGCTCACCGGAGAAAAGTTTCGAATATCCAGCGTTGAGATTTTGTTTCGGAGACGGGGTCACTAATTTAGTGGGTTGCTTATACCGGGAGCCCAGAGAGCGATTCGAGAAGCCGGATCGATTTGCAGGGAAACTTTTATTGGTACAGTAAAATATTCGCTGTTATCTAGCAATAAAAGAACTACACCGTTGACACTCTAGCAAGGGGAATGGAGTAAGCACAGCACAAACGGCATTCGCGAGTTCCAACCCAAACGAGCGCTAAGCAAAAATGGCGATGAGCAAGTCAAGCGTTTGAACTCAGCAATCAGTTCAACAAACCACACCGGTTTCCTAGGTGTACAGTGCAAAACCTAAAATTAGAGAGAAATAACTCGAAATTCATCAAATACCTGCAAAATAGTTTGCATCAACACCTGAGGCATAACAATCCCTCAATTTCGAGCAAGCTTAATCAGCAGTAGTAGCTTTGGTAATGTCCCACCAACGCAGACCAACATTGATTTCAAGCCCAAAAGCAATTTGTTAAATTTTACTAAATTTTCCCATACTCATTTCTTTATCATTAGTGATAGGCTCCTCTAGCTCACTGATGTTAGAGACATAGCCTCATGAATATAGAAAATCGGCTCTAAGGGATAAAAAATGCCATGTTTAGCTAAAAAAACGTGCGTATTTTCCAGGCTAAAATGTGTCAACTGATCCGAAAGTACTCCTGTGTTACTCAGGTAGATCCGGCTCATGCGACCTTTTTATAAGCTTCAGAATCACTTAGTGGCTTAAAAATTACTAAACTCTATATTCCTGGTTGCTTATGCGGCTCTGGATCCACTGAAAATGGTATGCTGATGCCTTCTAACCGTGGGTTAATTATAAGCTATTTTGCATTCCCATGTAGACATAGTAATCCTTACTGGATTTCTAGCGTTTTCGCGCAAGATTATCGCATATTTGCTTATATTTGCCATGCATGCCTGCAATGAGTACTTTTCGGCCACCTACGCAGTCCCTAATTGTCGCAAGGTATTACTGGCTAATTATAGCATTGCTGGATAGCTATTCCTATTTATAACATATACTGCTTCGCCACATTTTACATTATCTTTTCTTGATCCTGCTATCTGCTTGCAAAGCAGAAAGCCATTTTTTGCGAAAAATGATAATGGCCTTATTCGTAGACCACCATTAAATGTCAAATAACTCGCAAACTGCTCCACGTATTGCATCGTTTTTGATTTCAGCGTATTCAGCGCATAAAACTTGTTTAGGTCGGTATATCTTTGTGTTACGTTACGCGGTATGCTAGCCTTAGAAAAGATTTTTCTATTATTCTGCGATTTACTCAGGTTGAAATTTCGCGCCAGAAATCAATATCAGTGCAAGAAAAGCATTGCTGTATTTTTTAACCAATTTGCATTTTTCTAGTGAAGCACGCCGCCTTAGTATGTCTCTTAACAAATCCCTTTTATTTTTATCCGCATTCATTAAATTATCTTTTAACTTTCGTATCTCTTATAATTCCGCCTCTCTCATTTCTTCCATGTGCGCACCAACAATTGTGACGACTGAGCAGGCCAACAAATGTCCAATGAATTTAAAGTGAACGTGGTGAATTGGATCCTGTTCCAAAGAAAAAAGGCACAACTACACCTCTGCGCAGCTTTCGCAACAAAAGAACAAGGAGCTCAATATCGCCAGAAGGAACCAGAAAAATTTCAAGGTGGGCGCCTACGAACCAGCAGCTGTACACCAAACAATGCTAATGCATTTGTAATTGCCAACGAGGAACATATACTTGTATTTTGCCTACTTCCATGCAAGAGCATCGGATTAATGTAAAGATTGACCTGAACCCTTAAGGGTGCAGCCTCTAGCCGGTCTAGAAATATACCTATTTACTTATTTATTTATTTATGGTAGTATGACAGTAAAGCGTCAATTCGAATGGCTAACGTATTGCCGTTGATGAAGTTGTTGTCTACTTTGTGCGGTGCGCTGACATTAAGGTGTTAGAGCGTAGAGGCTTCGTCCGATACCTCGCAAGCTTCAGCAGCAGTTTTTGCGGAAAATGCAAAGTCAACCAAAACCCTCGGTTGTAGGCAGTAGGTTTCTCCGGAAAAGTTGCTTGCAACGGTTGCCCGTGAGAAATGTAACGTTTCTTTGCTCGTGCAGATGCGCCTCTGTTTCGACTTCGGGCTCAGCCCACCGTAGTTTTGAATCTGGCTTCCATATTACAAGGTTCATTCCACCACTAGTACCGAGCCAGCCGTATGAAAAGCACACACCTTGGCGTAATCTAAGCGACTAGAACAATTAACAAACGTCCATCATTCCAGCAATCTAACTTTCGAGATTAGCTTCGAGAGCCTTGTCTAGATCGTTCTAACGCCGGTATCACGAGCTGTTTGGTCGTCAGGCTAGAGCGTGCCGCTCGCCCCTTGCTTTCAAATGCGGCCGTCTCTACTTTCTTCAGTACCGATCGTGACACTGTATTGCTCTAAGCGGGTAAACACTGGTGCCGAAATTAGCCCCTTTCCTTGCGATAAAAGGACCCGAACTAGGCGATCCGTTTATAAAGTGCTGCCAAAGGTACTGTAATTAACCGGGATGAACAATGGTCGCGCACCCCTAACCTAAGTCTAGGACTTCATTGAAATAGTTCTGCCAAGTCGTCGAATTGCTAAGGCAAATTCATAGTCTTGACCTTTTGCAAAATTCGACATGCTAGTTGAGGCGAAGGAACGCCGTCTGATCGATCGCCACACAAATCTGGCGGTTATTCCTACTTTGACCGACATTCAGTCTATCCAACATGTACACGCCAGCCAATCGAGCTCCACTATTGGTTAGAGGATTCCGAGCGAATGCATGTAAGTCTTCTGCGCAACAGCACCGTTGCCGTCCATTACTGATGCTGCAAGACATCATATTTTCACCAAGGGTCCGCTTGTATTCGGTAGAGTCAGGCTAACGGCCCCTGAAAAGTTAAAATTTTCCCACTAAGCCTTTAAGTATATGCTTAAGCTGGGCAGCTTTCACCCGTCCAAAAGTCCGTGGGGGTCGCTGCTTCACATGACACCCAACACGCTATGGGACTGGCGTCCATGTGGCGATTAGCGCGCGTTTACTATCTTAACCATCGCTGAAAGCCATCAACAAGCAAATCCCGTTGGTTTCCCGCACTCTCACTCCCGCGTTGGACTTGCTTCATGCTGCCTTGTGGATCCGGCTATTGAGCCGTAGGCTCCTTGTGGAGTCCCACAAACGAACTTCCTTGTAACCCACTGCCTTGTGGGTCAAACTGTGCAGTCATAGGCTAAAAACAGGGCACTTCACACAGACCCTCTCTCGGAAGGCGCCGCCGGAGATTATCGTCTGCGTTCTCGACCAGGTCAACAAAACCTTTATATTCCGCTTGTTTTTCTCTCTTTCCCTCCCCTCTTCTCAGGCTACTGCGCAAGAGATACCCACTGAAGTCCCAGCTGCTTCCGTTAGTACATGTGGCTCCTTCATTAGATCTGCAGGAACATTTCAAATGTGTTCTTTTGCCATCCACACTCTAGGTGGCACTGGCTCTTACCCTTCACTCTCTTGGTATAGCTTTGTACCGTGTCTCCGAAACACGCATGCAATATAACAACATTGTGACCAAAGTCCGATTCTCTGGTATTGAACGTGACGATCATGGCTGCCCACTTCGCGTCTGGCGATACGGAGTCAATGCCTCAACTTATTTCCCGTGTTTGTGTTCCTCTCATCAGATATGCTAGAGGCAATTTGATCGATTGGATACCGGTGTTCAGCCGCTAGTGTGCGCTTCCACTTCGACTTAGTATTGAAGTTAAAAAGCGGCGTATGAGGCCGCGGTGTATTCCCATTGTCAGTTTCTTTTCTTACTTAATGAACTTCAGGGGGCATCAGAGACGCTTTCTATAGCTAGCACTCATCTCCACTTCGCACGACGAAACCTAACGACAAGGTGATTGTTGCTAATGACATGCATGCCCACTTGGGCCTTCTCACAGATTCTGCACAGAAACTGGGGCGCTTCGGTGCCCATGCGCGCGGAACAAACAACAGTGATCGATTCCTGCAACCGCGCACTGCCTACAACCCAGAACTCATCGGCACAGATTTCCGGCACACATGTTCATATAGCGTCACCAAACGACCACCGAATCCCTCCACGACCTGGGCCCAAATTGGCCATATTGCCGCCAGCTACAAATGGAGCCCATCTATACAAGACTGTTAGTCAATTTGCAGCAAGCGCCTGGATTCCGACTATGTGCTAATGCGCTTCTGTTTGGCGCACACTCTTCCAGCTTCAAAGAAACGTCTATCTTCTAACCTTCTCACCGGTAAATTTAACTAGCAATCTGCTGTTCAACAACATCCCTGCGTACTTGCCAACTAAATTTTGGTTGAATTAGGTCCGTGGAACCAAAGCTGACTTTGCTAGTCACACATGTGCCATAAATAATGCCTCCGCCGCATGCTGTGCACCCGGTTTGAGGCATCGAAATTGGGAAGGGAACACTGAAGCATCGATCGGCTTGAAGGAAGCGCGAAAGCAAGTTCCATTGTGCACTGAGTTTCTGCTTGTCCGTAACACTGAAACAATGTTTGACAACAGTTGTCGAATAGACCGTAAACGGTAGTGGATAGCAAGGGCCGGTGTGATGGAGGAAAGCCAGTGCTACTCGGAACACCGGATTTCTGCTTCTGCTCATCTGGAACACGGCTCTGAGAAAGCCATCCGTTAGCGAGACAATGGCTAGGAAACGGGCAGCCGCTCCATTCGCAGTATCGTCGACTAGCTTGTTGAGCAAAACGTTTTACGGAGCAGTTCAGGAATTCCGCTGGGACATGATGACTTGTCAAATCACCTGACGCGTAATGGAAGGCAAATGGGCCAACTCCCAATTTGGAGGAGATTCGGCATAGGCTTTCCATGTTAAAACCAAAGAAGACACCTGTACCCGTCGAATTTCCTTCAGAATTGCTGAAAGACGGTGATTGTTACAGAAGGCAGTCCATATCAGCCCCTTGTAGACTGGACCCGCCACTCCAATTAAAATAATTTGGAACAGAAAAGAGGGTTCTTCAAACTGGGGACCGTCAACTAATGTGCCCATCTTCATGAAATTACAGCGTACTATATGAAAAAAGCGTCGTGGCTTCAGCTTTGTTCCCATTGCATCCAAGCTCCTTACGAGTCTCATTTTCTGTACTTACTGGTTCCCATGAGAACCGAATTACTGAAAGCCAGGCTAGCATCCGCCCTGCTGGTGGTTGTATCAATCGAATGGTTACCCCTTAACAAGTGTCGGGGCAGAGACACGTAAAGACGGCCGACACTGATAGATTTTTTTAAGTTGATAACGGCCTTCGCCTCTGTTGACCTCTCCCGGTTTGGCACTGCCTATCCATGAGGTGCGTGCTGTTTGGACTCGTTCTCATGCTGAAGCCTCTCTACCGTGACTCCGATGCCCGTGCGGGTCAACGGAAAACTGTCCCTCGAGTTCCCCATGACAAGTAGGTGTCGCCAGCTTTACTTGTATCTCCGTTCCTTCTACAGCTTTTCATTGAACTGATCCTGGGTGACTCCGTGCTTATAGACTTTACCAAGTAGAAGTGCTGTCCTAGGAACGAGTGACCAACCTGTAGTATGTGGAGGACATGGCTTTCCTTGGGTCCGACGCACTGGTTATGCAGTCACTGCTTGATAGACTAACGCGTCGCGCCGCCCGCTTTGGCATGTGCTTTGCTCCTTTAAGTTACAAAGCACTGCTTCTGGATTAAACCGATACACCTCCGGTTCTATCTACCATTGAACAACCACTAGAATCAGTGGATCGTTTCACCCACCTTGGTAGCTGTGTTACCACTGTTGGTCGCCTCACTGCGGTTAGTTTGCATTTCAGTTAGGCATATGTGGCTTTCCAAAGACTCAACATTCTATGGAGAAGGCGGGATATCCGCCTGTTAGTCAAATGTAGCGTGTATAACCCTGCGGTCCGGCCGGTCTCACTGTAGGAATCAGGGACTTGTCTACTTGGCCGCGAATGCATTAACGTTTTGTCCGTGTTTAACAGTTGGGGTTGCCGAGTATTGATCACGTCTGGTGGGAATACCGGATGAGCAACGCTGATTTCCGCCGGTTAGCTTTTGGCAAGCAGCCTCCTGGTACCTCACTACTGTTTGCTGAATCCTAATCGTCTGCGCTGGGTATACCACGTCCTACCTAGGCTCGTTGCCGGACGTACTTTGCGTGCATTATACGCCTTGGCTGCACCAAGTTGGGCGGAAGCGCAAAGTGGCTAGACCATAATGACAGAGTTGGTCAGGCCAGTGCGTGTTGCTTCCTAGATGGGGACCTCACAGTAGTCCACACCAATAGTTAAAGGCCGTAGATGTCGTAGCGCAGTCACGTAGACAGTGACACACCCGTCTACTTTCTTCTTGGTAATTTATTTCCATTCTGTTTAACTTATCGCACTTAAATCTCGCTTCCATTTTCTTTATATCCCATTTGCCTGTAGACGCAATGTCGCGTGGTTGTTAGTTAAGTATGCTTGAGGGTGAGTCTTGGCGATCGGATTTACCGCAAGTTGGTGCGCAGACCACAGTTAAAGCCACCGAACTGAACAGGCCGCTCTCCTATTCCCAGATTTCTGGGCATCACGGCTAGCCTACGTGACACAGGTGTGTTTCGAAAATCGCTCTACTTCACACTTACTAACCGATACCGGATGCAGAGGAAGACATTTCAAAAACCACCGTCAGCACACCATTTGGGATCTTTGAGCTTTTACGCATGCTCTATGGGGTTCGCAACACAGCCCAGACCTTTCCTAGATTCCTAGATGTGGGCACTAGAGAACTAGGATTCGTCTGTCCCCACATCGACTATATCCCAATTGCAAGCGTTTCTGAGAAGCAGCATTCAGTACCTGCCAAGAACCTCTTCGCTAAGATGGCCGTTAATAGCATCACCCTTAAAGCCCACAAGTGCGTACTTCAGTATTTTATTGTACAATTCTGTCAGCTCATTAATAAACATAGCGTGCGGCCATTCGACGACGGAATTTTGGTTATCCAACTTTCCAGTCCTGACTTTGTTGGTTGCTATTCACCGTTTTACAGGCCAGCTCAATCATTACAGACGTTTTCTTTTACGCTGTGCTGCCCTGCTAAGTCCAACTAAGGAACTACTTTATGGTCAAAAAACGGCAAACTGGAACGAACTGCGGCTGCTGTGGAAGCCAATAAAGTCAGCGAAGGGGCTTTGGTCGAAACCGTTCCGCTCTACCACCTTGATGCGAACGCCCACACAGCGTTGCTGTTGAAGCTCCGGACACTACCATTAGCGCCGTCCTATCGCAACTTGCGGGCGGATGTGGAATTCCTTTTGATGTCTGCTCCAGGTGCCTACGACCTGTCGAAGTCAAGTACAGCACCCTCAGTTGCGAACTGATGGCAGTATATGATACAGCTCGACATTTACGGCACGTCTAGGTAGATAACACCATTATCATCTTCACCGAATGTAACCCGCTTATCTACGTCTTCTGCAATCAAGCAGCTCAACACTCACCTCTTATGGTTCGTCAGCTGAATTTCCTTGACCAACTCTCGACTGATACCCAACACAGTACAAGTAAACAAACCGTCGTTGCTGATGCCCTGTCATTAGTATACACTGCCAGCCCTGCTCGGCAAGGAATCGATCTGTTTCCCATGGCTGCTGCGCAAACAACCGACCAGAGTTTTCGGAACTTCGTCATCCTTTTCTGAACACACCCCTACCTCCTTTGCCGTCATCTGACAATATGAGCTTGTAGGACACATCCACCGGACGACCTCGACCTATTGTTCCAGAAACCTTTGCCGTGTCATAGTTACAAACCCTACAACATCGCCCACCCATGCATTAGAGCTAAAATTAACTTCATTGCTAAGAGAGGCGTTTGATCTGGGATGCAAAGCTATCTTATGCGTAGGGCGTGCAGCTGTTTTACATGTCAACCAACCAAGATACCTCTGCACGTCTGCACTCCACTTGGTTGCTGCCCACATGCTTTAGTTTGATGCGTTTGTCGATCGCTACACAGCTGGACCATTAGCTTTGTGCAAAGGACTGGTCTACATTATTACTATAATCAATCATAGCACCCGTTGGCTATCTGCCGTTACTATCCGTGACGTAGTTGTGGAAATCTTGATGCACGCTTTCTAGGTATGTTGGGCCATTTTACATAGCTGTCCAGCCCTAAGGAAGACAGACCGTGGTCCGCAATCTGAACCTTCGACTTTAAGCCACCTTCGTATTTGCACCACAGCCTAGCATTCACATGCGAACGGCATGGGGAACGTTTCCGCCAAAAGCTAAAAGCTTCACTCAGCGCCTCCATTGCGCAGAGTTGGACTGAAGTGCTGGCTCTGATCAGCCCTAAATCCCAATCTGCAAATGTCCTTTCTGAGTTAGTATACAGACAACCAATGCGTCTTTCCGTTGATTTCTTCTCTAAGAGTTCCAGAAACAACCGTTACAACGCGAACTATGCTGGTCAACTAGCCACGTGGATGTGGCGTTACCAGCTTCCCGTGGTCACCGAACAACAACGTGTTTTGTTTCACAAAACCTGCAAATCTGTCCGTTCCTTTTCCTTCATGTTGATGGTTTCCGCAAACCACTTGAGCGACCGTATGAAGGTGATAACGAGCTTTTGCAGAGTAAGAAAAACATATTTATCCTCGGCCGTCACAGAAACCGAGGAACAGTCAATACTGACCATGTCAAGTTTGACCATCTGGGACCTGAGCTCGACAAAATAACACTCCGTCTTCCACTGAATCCAATCAGCCTATGGCAGAAGACCCATGTAATTAAAACTAACCAGCATCAACAACCGCAGTACCTCAGCCATTTAAACTGACGCATCGCTGCTATAACACTATGAAGAGCTCCGAAATAACGAATAATAAGTGAGAAGCAAGGGGACTTACCTGTAACACAACCCTTTAAACAAGCCTGCAGACTAGAGGCGCCTACACATTGTTTGAAATGATTTGGAATATTGGTAGTTTGGGAGGCTTGCTTAGTTGTTGTGGAGTACTTCGAGCTGGGCAACTTGGTTGCAAACGTTTCGCCACCATTCGAGGTGGCATCTACAGTGCGGGATTGATAGCAGATAAACAGCAGTAGCTGAAAGCAATCAAATCCAATAATGGGTTTGCTAATGAACTTAACATAATAATCCATTATCACCGTCAGCGAACCACTGTTCAACTGCACCAGACATTGGCTTAATTTATACTCCTTTACCGATGTCGACAAACAATATTTGAGATGTGATAAACTTTTCTGTTTAATAAGGTTACAAGCTGCTTTTCCAACAGCAAGCTCAAATAAAGGCACTAAGGTAAATGTTGGAGAAATTGACATAATGCTTGTTTGTAGTGAAAGCAATACACGCGGGAGACTTCCGTTGTGCATCTCAGGGATGCTTTCCCTGAATCCAATTATGACACGGACATTGGATGTGCATTCGAAGCGTCGTTCAGCGGCTGGGAAGACATGTTTCGGATAGACTTTTTTCAGCAGGACGACTGCTGGAAGTTGCGCTTGTCACATTCATTCAATATGCATGGACCAGATTCTGCCCAAATGGCCGAAGGTACCGACCTTTGAAGCAGTAGCGTCGGATCTGAGTGGAAGTGCTGGTGAGTCAGTATCGTGGTTTAGTATACGCTATCAATGCCTAGAAATTGCCAACAAAGAAGCGGGGGTTGGACAACCGTCAGTATAAACGTTTCAAGCTACGCAGTTTGATGGAAGAACGGTTTAAATGTCTCACTTTTCAGTGCCGTAACGAGCAACTGATGCTGAGATCCGCAAGCAGCTTTTATCTAAGCTAGATCTAGATCTCCATCTGACACTGAAGACCCTGGAAAGCAAATGAGGACGACTGCTTAACCTATGACCCGACACTGCCCTTATCAAAAAGAATGGTCTAGCATGACCGGATACAGTACATTCCGTGAGAAACGTCCGGGCGGTCAACCCACGTAACCCATTCAAGCGGTCAACAAACACACCGCACACAGCATGCTGGTCATGCAGCAACGGCATTTCGCACGCTTTTGTACGTTCTAGCGTCATATTTGTGTAAGGTGCCATAAGCAGGGCCATAAGGAGGAAGTCTGCTGTCAGGTCCGGCCGAGGAACGTGAAAATGCATCATTGGAAGAGGAATGCTAGAAAGGATGGCGCAGTATCTATCTGTAGTGGCCACATACCAACTTGAGTGTAAGCGGATACCACGGGTTATCAGCTTTGTTTTTAATGGGATCCAGACAAAACTACAATTCGACAAGGCTCTGAAATTACGCTTATTTCCAGCTACATACGAGGTCATGCAAAGAGGCCAAAAATGGTCAAGTCTCAAAAAGTTGTTCACAATTCATCCCATTGTGTTCCAAAATTGATGGGCAGGGTTACTTTTAGATCTAACCGCTGTAGTTGTTCCACAGGCTCTAGACCACGTTGCAGACGTAAAAGTCTTGTGGTTATGGTTACCGGAATCATAAACCGATCCAATAAATGTTTCAACTAAACGGAGCTACCTTTCCTGATAAGAAGCACCGGAATTAAAGCACTTACACTGCATTCACAGCCGGCACCCAAAGGTTACATTACGTAGAGATTAATCATTCTCCTTGCCTACCATCGGTTGAAACGCCGTTGTTTCTAACTGCCATGTATACTTCAGAGCAGTGTAGTCCACCTAGTCGGCTAAACGGAAATGTCAGAGCCACAAGCTTCAAACGCAGGCATCTTGCAGTCCATACCCTCTTCAATTGAACTAGCTTTCCCAGGCTGTCATCTGTACTGAACGTCCCCAAGCAACTTTGGAAACTGGTAGCCAAACAGCATACAGAACCAGAACATTCCTATAGCGGTTTATGCCAGCTTAACATCAGCTACTTTGGCTTCTATCGGGCTGGCAAAGAGGCTAGTCACGCGCCATAGTAGACCGTCGCCTTAACTAGCTGAATATTCAGAAGACTCTGACTGCCACTATACTTTACCTTAATCAACTATATGAAATTAATCGGTTACCTGGCTCCGAGGACGCCGTGTGCCAGACATCATAGCCAGCAAACAGCCATCGCCTAACTTTTGCATGTACGTTACTACTCCTGGCTTATATTGTCATTCCTTCACTTTTCTGAACTATTGGAACAGCTCCCGTCAAATAAATCGTCAATGTACTAGCTGCTCCATTGCCGAAGCAATCCCATAAGGTCGGTTTTGCTTACAACTTTAGGACCACCTGCATCAAACATACTTAACAGGAGAGACAAGCCTTTAAAAGGTTAAAGAAATTCATCACATAACGCGTAAACTTGAAGGCACAACCGTAGTCCTTGAAGCGCCACGTATCCAAAGCTCCAATATAATGTATGACTTGTGGTGACTTAACTAAGTTCCTAATACGCATTTACCTATTCATGGCGACAAACCTCTGTTTTGTGTCAATACAGATGGCACTACGTCTTCGCTTATATACAACTTGTAGAAGTCATGAATCTCGCATGATCTATCTTGAAAAATACGCAAACTTGCCAGGTTGATAGGGGTTGTCTGGATCACGTGCCGCCCTGATTAATGCATAGAGACCTATCCTCTGCGATTTCGTGACTATATTCGCAACCAACCAGCCTTATTAAAATTTGCGCTTTCCAACACTACAGTGTCTTGCAAAGCATAGTAGCTGAAAGAAACATTAAGATGACGCCCTTCCACTTAGAAATCATTAGGCTAATCCAAACCGTTTTCAATATAAATGCTATACATTTAAAAGCTTCGTAAAGATCCAGCGCCAATTTTACTCGCCATTTCTTTTTATAAACACGTACGCTCAGCTAACTTGATTTTCGGAAACCCATGTCGAACCTAATAACTACTGGTAATTAAAAGCTACCACGCACCTTTTTAGCTACAGCTCCCAATTTAGAAAAGCTAACGCCAATTCATATACCCTTTTCATTCTCTTTTAGGCTGTGTTTCCTAGTAAAACAAATGCAGCATTTTCAGAAAGGGAAAATAATGGCGTTACGCGCAGTCACCAAAGCACTTGCAAACGAACGTGAATGCTTCATTTGCTTTTCTTTCATTTTATCAAGAGACCAAAGTTTACCAAGTCTAGCGTCTTAGGTTTCTACCGTATTTTATAAATTAGCTTAAAACTGAACTTTTTCCCTCTATTAGCTCAGAATTGTGGTGCTCAGGGTAACCTACTAATAGGAAACTTAGAACACATTTTTATTTTACAAAATTTATTAGCACTACACAGCCCTATTATGTCTACCTTCCGTAAACATTTATCTTTTTATTCATTGTCGTGGTAAATCGCTTTTAGGCTTATCTTTCTACTTCTTCTTACATCTTTTCTCTTCCATGAGCGTGCCATAAATGGGGATGTCTTTATGCGCAGAATTGCTCCGCTGGTTGTGGGATCTATTATATCAAGTGGTTTGCTCGATGGCTCTGGCTTGTCCTATAATGAAATATATATCCTAACGCCCCTGAGTTTGGAGTTCCAAGAAATAACACAAAATCGCAAGGAAATCGACTGATGAAGTATGCTCGAATATCAACGGAAGTTCCGACAATACTATACCGTAAAAAGTATGAAACGGTGGTAACCCACGCTCTGGCATTAGGGATTAGTTACTCTAATATTTCTTTTATTCATGATAGAGCATGGAATTATTGAACAAAATCGGCTGGTATTTTGCGGGCACAGGTTTTGATAGATATCTAGGAATATACGTTTCGCTGTTAGGTTGTTCATTATCTTCCGCTTATCAAAGTTTACCTGCAAGACACAATCTCTGTTCTCTTACTTTGGTCGTATTCAGTTGACACCAGCAAGGCTGCCTCGTTGTGCTTTTCTTAAGAAAATGCAGCTTTGAATGCCGGCTAAGCCTTCGTTTATATTGCCCTCATTACCGGGGCTGAAGCTGCTCTGGCTGATAGGATCACTTTCAGTTGACGGCTGTGTGCGGTCCGTCTTGCCATTTTCTTTAAATCTTTGCAATGGCATGGACTAATAAGTGACGTTTTGTTATCGACTCCTACACCCATTAACGGTAGCAGTAAAAGACCTTACTTCGAACTTCGCCTCGGTTGAAACTGATCAGTTTCCTACTTGTTGAGCCATATAATTAGAGCCTGTGGGGACGATTATTCCTCAGGCGACTAACTGTGCAATGAACCATTGACAATTATGGTCGCTAGGACCGTGAGATCAGGTCAAGTCACGTCCCAAGTCCCAAAAGCGATACAGCCCTCCGCCTAACGAGCTTCCTGTTTCTTTCAAGTAAGTACTTCAAATTCGTTTACCATGTGCACAACAAAGATAAGGAAGTTAGCAAAGCTAAGGACAAAGTTGAACGGGTTTTTCCCATGCTGAACTTAGTGAGCCAACCAACGAACTTTTGCATGGCAGCATAAAAAGCTGGAGCATGAAGCTTAGAAGTGAACCCTAAAACCGCATTGCAGAAGAAAAGCTGCCGGTCCAAACTGGGGAAATTAATTTCCACATCACTAACTACCTATCCGGCGAAGGTTCACGAAACTAATCAATCGGGCCACTATCAGCACTCTAGGGGCTTCCAACGACCAGCACAACTTCACGTTACACGGATGCGATATAAAAGAAACTGCTAGTGCGGTAGTTATACGTCCTAAAAACTGTAAGTGTTAAGTTGACTTACAAAGCTACGTCACCATCGCGACGATCGGTGGTGCGATTACACCACAGTAGTGCGAAGCTTGTTAAGCAGGCTTTACCGTCCGTGACGTCGGTAGACCACGGACATCTGTACGACAGTCGTCAAGAACGGCGCCGACTTCACACACCTTGGTTCGCAGGCGGGCAAATTCCTAAAGATGACCTGTAGGTTTACGGCATCGTGAGCTCGGAATTGTGCGCTATCTGAAGCGGTTCTGGCAAGGAGAAAGGGCAGCGCACGCTCCACGCCCGAAAATACACCGAGAATAGATCTTCCCCCGCTTCACGCGAGACTACCCTATCGAAAGCCTCCCGCACTTTCAGACTCACCATCAAAGCGAGACCCGGATGAAACGTATCACCAATGCCTGTGGTCATAAAGGCAAAAGGTAGAAGAGTTTAACGCAGCTCCGGAGCGTGCAAAGCAACAATCAATATGCGCAGGCTAGATACAGCGTTGTTAGCCGACAAGTTGCCGAGTCTGTTGAGTTTCCGCTTAGTGACGCCGGAATAGCCTGGCGGTAGACATTTGGTAACGCATGTTTTAATCTACTGAAATAATAAATCAAATAACTTTAGTTTCAGGCAATGTGAGACACACTGATATAAGCGTGATCATGTTAACCATACACCTAAATGTCGGGAAGGTAACAAACATGATGCAAGTTCTCCCGGAACCTTGCAGCTGTGAGTTAATACATGTAAATGGGAGTGTAGTGTCTACCTGTTATTTAACTTGGAAGATGTGCCACTGCAATTCTGATTGATTGCATAGATAATGTGAGAAGAGTTGAGTGACGTCTGTGGTGGGAGTGATGTTGGTCCAGTAAACATGGGGACGTGACTTTAGTTGGAGGCGAGTCACATCCGCCTCCTCGAAGTGCTGTTAAACAGATATTAGTTGCTTTTTATAGGAAGCGCGCTCGCCAGTCGAAAATCCACCGCGTCATAAAGCACTGTCGCAAACATTTGCTGGAACGTGGTAGACACAAATCACCCTGCTGTTGCCACGGGGAAGGCATATATGCTTTGTCAATTAAACAGCCTGATATTGCTGTCAATTGTTAAGAGTGTGACTGGATGCTTGACAGGCGGGACCACAGGTTAGGTAGAAATGGATTGAGCCAAGTATGTTCAGGTAATCATGTTTTGATGGCATCTTTGTAGGCAGGCCATAGATGTTCCAACGCCATGATATGGGCATCCAGAACCGATTGACTGGTGGCAGTAGACCAGGAATGGGCTGAGTGTGTCGGAGGTCTGATATGATCCACGTTCGTCTTCGTATGTCCCTTCGGTCGCAGACGCACAGGCCATGTGGGTTTCTAGGTAACTTTATGTTGATAGCTTCAGGCTTCGGGAAATAGAAGAAAAAAGCAAAGGAGCACAGCAGCTACCACCAAGAAAACCTGTGATAGCATGTATCTGTTCGTTTGGAAGAACAGCAGAAGACTAAGTGGCACCCGAAAATAAAATGACCATCATTGTACTACTCACAGCAACGCGGAGTATGTACCAAACCACCGTGGAAGTTGGCGGTTTCGGACTTGCGTCCGATAGCTTTGACTTTAACGTCGTAGGCGAATCCACCTGCAATGAGACATCAGTAGTAGCAAGGGAGGAAAATAGGGCTAGGACACCCGACATACCTCCTACGTTTGACTTGAGTTTTGACATCTTTCTCAGCCTACTTTCACTTTCCTTAGACAAGGGCAGAAGCCAGCTTGTAGTCCAAACTAACGAAGGTATCAAACACGGTATCAGGGTTCGTTGCGAACGGTGTCCTTACTAATTCGTGTACTGACTGCAGACTGTGTGCAAACAGCTGCTGCGTCTAGCAACCTGTAAGTAACTTTCACTACTCCTGACGGAGACCTGAGTAGTCCATGCATATCACTAACCAATCAACTTTTCTTCTCATCAAATCCTCGGAGACAACAGGCTTTCCAAAGATCAAGGACTGCAAGTTTCTGGCGTGAAACTTTCAGTACTATGCACACAGCAGTCAACACAATTATCAATAAATTAAATAAATAAATAAATAAAGCTTTAATTCTCGACAAGACGAGGCACACCTTTACAGGTATGATCTTTCTAACAAACCAATGCGTGATCAAGCATTTGCAAAAATCCGATATGTTTGCCGTAACAGTGCTTGTTTGTGCAGGGGGAATGTAAGTATGTAATTGTGTGTGCGTTTATGTAGCTGTGTAATTTGCGCCTGTAACTGTGCTGCTCCATTCTTGAATGTTTGCTGTTGTCAGCAATGTGTGAGTAGAAGATTGGTGACCGTGGGTTGGAAAGGATTATCCAGATATCCACGGGGCAGTGACTTTATTTTTTGGCTAGCCACGACCGCCAAGTCACAGTGTTGTTAAGCAAACATTTGTGGCTTTTTATAGGGATTACGCTTGCCAGGCCAAACCCCACCACGTCCTGGAACACTGCCGCCGAACTATTAGCTGGAACGGGTTAAACCCGAACCACCCAGCTGGCACCACGAGGAGGTTGTTCGGCTAGCCAGCCGTAAGGGCACACTGAATTAAATGGAAGCCAGAAAAGTCCACTTGGAATCAACGGCAACACCTACCGCACTGCATGCTACCGGCGAGCCTGTAACTGCATTGAGACATCCGCTTATCCAAGCATAGCCAACGGGTACTTGGAAGGAGGACACGATGAGGGTGGACAGCACTCGACAACCATCTCGAAAAAAGGATTCATAAAATCAAATTAATGCACCAGAGAAGCAACGGAGTTGTGCACCGGTTTAGGATGACCAGCTATGTAAAAGGCAAAAGAAGCAGTAGGAAAGATAAAATATGAAACGTATGTACTGAACTGCGCTCACCAAATCAAGAAAGGCTAAACAAAGCCGACGTAACCTCCAAGCGTGACGAGAAGTACTTGAAGGAAGAGCAGTCACAACGACTAAAAAATCGAAGGCACGCAGACAAGTTCCACCCTACTGAGCGATTCACAAAGAGAGATAAAGTCAACTTCGCCTTTTTAAATGAATGACGGCACGCAAGTGACGTGAAGTAGCTGGGTAACGTCCATTTGTCAAAAGTCGAATAGCCATCCAAGGTTTCAGAGACCATTAAGTGTCAAGACGGGAGAGGATTCAGGGAGGAAAGGGGCTTTAGCTTAACCAGTGTCCCGTTTATTGTGCCAGTAAACGAGAAGAGCACGCACCACTTCGACGTGATAATAGCTTCTTGCATTTACCTTATCAGAAAAAGAAAAAAATATAGGAGCAAACAATAGCGCTTCATTTTTGTGTGTGCGCATAGGTTTCTTACATGTGGCTAAAGACTAAAATGAGCATTCACAATGCCTCGGCGAACAAAGCCAACCACTTTTATCCAAGGCATGTTTGAAGTCCTCTACTCCCTGTCCGCACAGATGGAAGCTAAAGCGTCCCATTTGGGAGTCCTTTTGGTTACTCTTAAAACAATGCCCATGCGAAGAAAACTTTGTAGTCAGTTTTGGTGTCACAATGGTAACGAGAAACGGTATTCAATTAATGTCACACGTTTAATTATTCCTACGTTGAACGTTTGTTTGATTGTACCAGGAAATCATAAATCGGACATATTATTGCCATCGCTATTGCGTTGATCTAGTGTTACGCCTCGCCGTCCTTGAACACCATATACTGTTAGCTCTCGGTCTAACATGCACGGGCTCATGAAATATGCTTACGGTAGCAAAATGCAGAACAATGCTACATTTTGTTTGCATGTGTACATTGGCTTACAGACTTTTCGGGTGCTTCCCTAATCAGGTTCCCCTGTTTGTGTACCCCTCACTTCCCAGAAGCCATGAACGATTTGCTGGGGCTTCCAAATAGCCACTAGTGGATCCGTGGACAGCATTCGTCCTAAATAAATAAAAGTTTAAATTCTCTGTGTGGTACTGGACACGCCAGGGCGTGATCATCTATGATTTACATGCGAAGCCTTTGGAGTCGATTATTATTAAGCAAACTGCCCCAACGCGTAACATGCTTAAGGAAGTGGCTGCTGAGTTACCAGCTGCGCTGTCATATCCGCAGTAGCCAAGCGTTATTGCAATCTTCCGCGCTATCGTAAATGATGGATATGTACCAGCTATGACGGCAAACCTGATGCTGCGTCGTTCTCGCGCGTTACATCTTGAAGTGCCATTCCATTAGCGCACATTGCACCGCACACCACGTGAATGACTGGTTACAGTTACTAAGCATAGCAATTACGTAGGCATTAGACCGACTACAGGAATACGTCGCGTGTTGCAAACCAGTGGTGCCACTGTCCTGACGAATCCGCAACTGCAGCTACACAAAGATGGACTCACTTTTAATCGCAGTTCGCATAAACAAATGTGGCCTGGCTTGGCCAGACTCACGGACACGCCTCCAACCATTTTCATTGATAAGCGTCCAAACACTCACATAAGGCTGGTTATCGATCCCAGGCTGCTGAATCGACAAAGCAAATATGACTTTCCTGTGGCACCAACTGGGTGGTTCGCGTCCACCACGCTCCAGCAAATGTTTAGCGATGGTTCTCCAGGACGTGGTGCGTTATCGACTGGCGAGAGTTTTCCCTATAAACTGCAACTAATGTCTGTTTACCAGCAATGTGACGAGGCAACTGTAACGCCTCTCTAACTAACTTCACGACCTCACGATTACCCAACCAACCACAACCCATCTACGGACGTTACTCAACCCTTCTCACACTATCTACGCGATCAGTCAGGCTTGCATTAACACATGTTCAAACACAAATACCAGAAACGCTGGAAGTTTGCTCATCTGGACACACAACAATAAGACGATTCGTGACTCTTCCTTTCTCTATTGGTCTTAACGATTGTGGCGACCCTGACCAAGCTATCTGATCAACTAATTGAAAAAACTGGAGGCCCTTTAACTTCAAATATCCGATAGTAAAATCAGTCGGTAGTCTGCTTTTCCAGTTGTACATTAGTGTACAAACACAGTTACGACAAAGTTCTAAGACGGGTTGGGTTTCCTCCCGGCAAGCGTTCTCCCTAAAAAAGCCATAAAAGTCTGTTTAACAACACCGGGACGTAGTGCATGTGACTCGCCACTGAATAATGTCGCTGTCCATAACTAGACACTGGCAAGACGACTAGCGTCATAATTCAATATTTCCTTGACACCTAAAAGACTAAGATAACCTCTGTCTACTGTACAGTTTTTGCTACAATTATACTGCCCTGACTGTTTGCACTACACACGCTTGAACCCAAAGTATCTTCATTCATTGACGACTAGATTTCTCAGGATTACTTTGACAGTTTCCGCGCCGGTACACTGTTCGGTTTATTACTGAGTACATACATAGCAACGTGTCTGTTGCGCAACATTATTGTCCGCAACTATTGATTATGCCTGAGTAGGTGTGCCTCGAAATATTCGAGAAAAGTATTTATTTATTTAGCTAGAGACCCGCACACAGATATACATGTTTTAACTCACAGCTTCAATGTCCATGGCTAACGCACCATGTTTTATACCTTCCCCGACATTTAGTTGTGCCTTTAACATGATCGCGCCCACATAGGGGTGTCGCGCAGTACCCGCGAATAGATAGGTATATTATATATTTATTTATTGCTGTAAGATGGCAAGCGTCTAGGAAGCCGCATAGCTCTAGCAGATCATTTGGCAACACCCACTTTGGAGTGTGTGCTTGCGCAAGCTCTATCTCGGGCACAAAGCCGACAATTGAAGCAGCATTCCGGCTACAACGCATGCGAAAATGCGCGTTTACTTTTTAGTATCTAATTTCATTCTTTGTGTTTTCGCTAGAAGTTATCGCTTATTTGCCTACATACTATGTTTGCCTGAAACTTTTGCTTTTCGGCAACTTACGTTGTACCTAGCTGTTGCGGATCATTTCGGACTATACACAGCACTCCTAGATAGGTACGTCTAAGTTAAACTTATACTGCTTTGCCACTATTTACCATTTGCATTCTTGTTATTTGCATGTAAAGTAGAATGCCCTTTTTAATAAAAAAGATGATGGTGTTGTTCGTAGTTCGCAATTCAGTTGCGATTAACTAGTGAAAAGTTGCGCGTATTGCATTGCTTTTACTTTTATCGCACACAAAGTTTAGAACCTGAGCTAAGCAGCTTACCAATGCACTATCTTTTGCAATCAACTAACCTAAGTAATGGTTTATCTATTGTTCTGTGAGTTACTCAGGTTGATTCTTAGCGCCAGGGATCAAATTCAGCGCAAGGAATGTTTGTTATATTTTTGTTGGTGTATTCTTCTAGTGAAGTATACCGCCTTAGTATGCCTTTTAACCAACGCGCTATATTTTTTATTTGCGTTTCTAGGACTTATTTTTCAAGTTTTATTTTTCCTTATACTTCCACCGTTCTCAATGCTTTTCAGGTGTGTACCAATAAATGTGAGGACCGAGCGTGCCGAAATAATATATAGAATTTATAGTGCACATGTGGTGAGTTAGATTCCGTTTCCAAAAAAGACATGAACAACTACTGCTCTGCACAACTTGCAAAACAAACAAGATCAAGAAACACCGTTTCACTAGAAGGAGCCTGAATCATTATAACGTGTGCACAAACCACCTCCGCAGCTGTGGGCCTAACAAAGCCTATGCATTTTCGGTTGCCAATAAGGAACATATCCTCACGCGGTTCTCACTGTTACGCAAGATCATGGGCTTAATGTAAATATTGAGCTGATCCCTTACGGACACAGCATCTAGCTCGTCTAGAAATATACATATTTACTTATTTATTTCAATGCCTACATATAGGTGTCCATATTGACGGCCACCATACTTTTTCATTGGTCACGGTTTCCATGTTAAGGAATACTGAAGTGTTGCGTCTGCGTATTCAAAAATCGTACCACTTTGGTGATTCCCCTTCGAGCACTTCACGTTGATATGATAACTTGCTTTTCGCTGGATTACATGCACATGGTTTGCCTTGGGTTCATGAAACGCTTGATTAATTTGCAGCGCAAGTGCCTTAAATCTACCAATGTGCGCTTGTCCGTCATTCAGATATCGGACTTGAAATCCAGGATAGATCACTGATGCAAGCCATTGAAGCAGATTTGCAAGAAAGTGCCGCAATTTCATAGATGCGGATTGATGGAAAGCCACAACGTATCGGCAGTTTCTGCTGTAGATTGGCCCAGTTGTGCTGCATGGCAACTTGCACCCTACGAGGTATCAACCCTACTTGAACTTCCGCTTGGCGGTGTGTTGTGCCGCACGAAGTGGTGCAAATAGTATTCCTTTTAACGCAGTCAATGATTCGTAAGACGGTTGGCCAGTTGGTTGGCATCTACGGCCGCCAAGGATCAGTGGTTAAACTCTATTGATTACTGCACTTTAATATGATGTGCGTGAATTTGGACCGTTGCGCTCCTATTTCGCTTATTTCTTCGAGTCTCATCTTCACAGGTTGCACCGTCTTGTTCCTTGACCACGTTTGCGCGGCGTCTCAGAGGTCTGGCGATTGGTTGATAAGGCTGCGCATTCGTCGGTTGCGTATCCGTCGGACGAAAAACTTGGTGACATACAGCACTCTAAATGCAAGCAGCTTTTGTATCATGAACCAAGATAACGTCAGAGGTTTCCTTGTGACAAATGTGCAAATAGACTGCCGTATATTTTTGTAACTAACCGTCAGTGATCGTCAGCATTGGTAATACGCTAGTGTGTGCAAAGCTGTTCGAGGGTGGAGGCTTTCTTCCACAAATTTGTTTCGTCTAAGCATCTGCGGATATACAGATGTTCTCACGTACCTCCCGAGCAAAAGTGAACCTCCAACTATGGCATCCATTGCAAGTGTTCGTCATTTCGAAAAACGAGGTAAAAGTGTTCTATCCAAAGGCTCATACATGGGTTGGGACAGCGGCACTGAAAGTATACTATTATATACTAGCTGATGTCATACTGTCTTGTTTCATAAATACGGGTTATCCTTTGGCATGCAGCTGTGCGTATGATGCATGTAATACCCAGCTGGTGAATTGCAGTGTGACGCGCTTCATTACGCTACGGTACTGTTAAAACACCGTGTGGTACTATATAAGCGTTCTGCAATGAAGCTTTAAAAATTCGTGACGGGTACATTTTCGTAGGTAATTTAAGTCATCATGTGCAGCCATGGTCCGTAAAGCACAAATGAATCTTAGTGGACACCAAACGCATATACAACTGAGACGACTTTCGGCTGGATAGCCGAACAGGCCGGCTAGCCGAACAACCTCCTCGTGGTGCCAGCTGGGTGGTTCGGGTAAATCCTGTTCTAGCAAATGCGTCGGCGGTAGTGCTCTTGGATGTGGTGGGATTTTGCCTGGCAAGCGTTCTCCCTGTAAAAACCAACAGATATCCGTTTAACAACACTGTGACTTGGCGGACGTGACTCGTTACTAAATAATGTTACTGCCTCTTCCCTTTTCCGGAGGATCGTTCGCACATCACGGACGTCCTCCGAATCAAAGCGTTTCATTTATTTCCCCCTTTAATGGCGAACACAACGAACAAAAGCACACACAGTCAAATTACCTATTCACACAACATGTCTTCTTCCAAATACACAGTTAAACATAGTTTTACATCTCAACACACACATAAATTCCTACGCTATTAGTCAAAATGTAATAATTTGTGCAATTGCCCATCATACAGGTCTGAAATACCATGATCACGCCCTTGCTAGTGTGCCTGGCAATGACGAGAATAAATTATTTATTTATTTATTTAACTACTGACCGATCTGTCTGACATCTATAATTTGTAAAATCATTTAAAGAATTTTTAAAAACGTCATTAATCTTCGCCTAGGGAACCTGCATATTACCTTTGGCCTTAACCTGGTTTTCGGAGGGCACGTTCCTGTGTCTATAACTTTCATGCTGACAGCGAAAAGCGGGCGAGATCGCTAGATGCCAGTACTCATCTGGATGTCGGTTTCGCGAAATTTAGCAAAGCACCTGACAAAGTTTCTCATGGACGCCTCCCTCCCAAACTCCGGGGAGTTGGTGTTTATAGAAGACTTCTCTCCTGGGTCGCTGACTCACTGCATGGCCGAAGCAGGCAATTGAAAATCAAAGCTACCTACTCCAAATTTCTGTTATGACCAGCGAGATCACAAGTGACTCTGTCCTTTGTCCTGCACTCTACAAACTTCATATCAATATTATTCTATTCTAGCTTCAAACTGGGTAACTCATATATGCTTATGGTCTGAAATTATGGCTAGACGCAAGAAAGCTTTATAATGCTGACCGGCTACAGACAACGCTTGATTAGCTGCACCGTTGATCAACGGAGTGACGGCTACCCATTAGCCATGATGTGTTTTGTTCTCCCAACTGGTGTCCCGGGCCATTGTGGTGTTTATCAACCTGGAGACTCCCTGAGCAGGAAGACAGCCTTGGAGCAGGACCCGGTATTTCTGGTTCCGCCAAACCTACGCACCTACCTAAGCACCCGAAAGGAAGTTCCTGCTGTTAATAGGGTGTTCTTTTCTATAAGTTGATTATTTACCCAGATGACTTCAGAGATATTTCCACTTAGGTTTGGCTCTAATGTTTTACCAATGGTTTATTACGGATTTTCAGCAACATATCGTTTTAGGAAAACCCAATTGGTACCGATAGAAAAAATTTAGCAGCGAGCAGCAATATCCGTCGTGGCACTCAGAAACCTGTTTTACTCAGATAACCTTGGAAGGACAACTTGTTAAATAAATATTTAGGTATATTTCTAGACTGGCTAGATGCTGCACCCGCAAAGGATCCGCTTAATGTATACATCAATCCACGCTCCTGCAAGGGAGTGAGAAAAGTGTGAGTATTCGTTGTTTGTACGCAAGTACAATTGCATACGCTTTGTTACGTATACAGCTGAAGGGGTTGTACGCGATTACGTTGAAATTCCACAGGCTCTTCAGGTGTCCGCTGTGCTCCTTGATGTTGTTAGCAGCGTAACGTTGCACCGAGCCGTATTAAGGCAAGTTTTCTTTGGAAGCAGGGTCCAAAGCACCATGAACTTTACTACAAATACTTTGGGCTGTTTCGGCATGCTCAGTCGTCAAATTTAATGCTGCACATCTGGAAAGAAATAAGAGCAGCGGAATTAGAAGAAACAAGAAAACGTAAACATAATTTCTAGAAATGCGAATAAAAATGAAACGCGTTTGTTAAGAGGCAGACTAAGGCTGCATACAACACCAGAATAATACAAATTAACAAATAATATATAACCAAAAGCCTTGCGCTTCATTATATCTATAACGCAAACTTCAAGCAGAGTAAATCTCAGAAAAGAAAAACTTCTCAAAGGTTAGAATATTGCGAACAGTGATACAAAACGAGGCTGTACTTAACTAGGTTTAACCGCTGAGTACGATAAAAGTAAACAAATTGGGATACACGGAGTTGTTCGTGAGGTATTCGCGATGGTATTGAGGTCTACGGATAAAGCTGACTACTTTATTTCGCCAAAGCTGACTTTCTGCTTTGCAAACAGCAATCAAAAATTCAAAGGAATAGGTAAGAAGTGAAGAAGCAACATAAGTTTTAAATAGGCATACCTAACTAAAATACCTTTAATGGTTTAAGCTTCCCCACAGTAACTTCGTACGTAACTTGCCGAAAAGTAATCTTTGTATGCAGACGTAGCATATACGCAAATAAGCGACAATGTTTTGCCACAACACTTGGCATCCAGTAAAGAAGATTATAAATGCAAGTGACTTCAGCACAACCAATACTTAGCCAACGGTCTAGAGGCTGTAGGACTAGTTATTACTAGCCCGAGACCGTGCGCGAAAGTAAGCGCGGATATCAGAAGGCAATTGGAGTCGGACACAGCGGACTGTATTCAATGTGGCTACAAAAAGAAGCAGATGGATGAAGCGAGGCGAGAGCGTACACGTGAGCGCGGGAACTTGCAAGGCAGTTGTGTGCCAAGCCGGTTGTAAGAGTAAAACAAGAAGGAGTTATATACAACCAGACAACAAGTAAATGGTACATGAACGATAAGCGTTATCTATTTGGGCGCTACAGAGCTCCCCTAGAAGGCTGAACATAGAAAGCCTTCGAAATCGAAAAGGAATGTTGAAACGAGGTTCGTAAGGCGAAATAGTGCAGAGTAAAAATGAGCCTGTGTTCATGTAAATGAGGGTTTGTCGGAAGTCGGAGTCCGCTGTACCGTTTATGATTTGTTATTTATTGAATGTAGGGCAGGGTGCATTTCAGCGAGCCGTTGGAGCGGGCTTGTCGGACTACAAAAAACTGGCTAGCCCAGGAAAAGGCCGACAGGACCTCAACCTCCGCTGCTGCCAACCGGTGCGCTTGGGAGTGGTCTCTCCCCCCGCCGAACCCCGACCGGCGCCAAAACGACCCCCGTCCCACGTAGAAACGACCATGGTCCCACGGAGAAGCGACCATGGACCCAAGGAGAAGCGACATTCGTCGCGCGGAGAAACGACACTCTTCCCGCGGAGAAACGACTAGTGATCGCGTCAGGTTCCTCAAAAACATTCCTCGTGTG
The DNA here is from genome assembly GCA_944474145.2 of Dicrocoelium dendriticum. Lineage (NCBI taxonomy): Eukaryota > Metazoa > Platyhelminthes > Trematoda > Plagiorchiida > Dicrocoeliidae > Dicrocoelium > Dicrocoelium dendriticum. The sequence continues at coordinate 247,622,898 of OX104063.1, read as the reverse complement.
GGCCAGTCGATCGAAGGGGAGGGTTGGGGCATGTAAAGAGGAGAAAATGGAAAAACACAGGCAGAAAACGACAACTAGAAGAAACGAATGAGCTGCGTGTTTAAATATTTTTTGGTTTTTAAATATTTTTTCGAAAAAGGTTTTCCGGAGGTTTTTTGATATTTTTGTTTGTTTTCAAAACGTTAATCAACCAAAAATGGGGCAAATATATACAATATCTACAAAGTTAAAAGTATTTACACTGTACATAGTCGGAGAAACGAATGGGCTTACGCACTTCCCGACCACGACGATTGGTCGTGGGAGGCGGCGGACTAGGCTCGGGAGATGTCTGGACGGCTGAAGTTTGTAGTCCGTGATCGTGGTCTGGTTGGACTTCATTAGCATGCGGAAAACTGGTGCGGTGAGTTGTGACGTCGCACGAAGCAAAACTAGACAAAGTAGGTGAGGTAATTTCTTTCATAAAGGCGGGTTTCAGACGGTCGATGGTGACGACTTCGTGTCGACCACCGCGGTCAATCGTGTACGCCTTACTCGCGCGTGGTAGCAACTTGAAAGGTCCTGTGCACGGCGACGAAAGAGGCTGTCGAACCCAGTCTGCGCGAAGGACGTGTGAACACGTGGACAGCTTCTCGGGCACGTACACTGGTGTCTTCTGCGCTCGAGGAGCGGGTGGACGTAGCTCACGCATCTGGTGAGCCAATCGGTCAGTGTAACTTCCGTAGTCAAAGGTGGAAATACATGGGGCTGGTGCTACCAGCTGTCCGGGCAACCGCAGCGTGCAACCGTAGACTAGCTGCGCTGGTGTTGCGTCGAAATCGGTTATAACCGTGTTTCTTAATCCTAGGAGAACGAGGGGCAATGTTTCAGATCATGAAGGGTCTGTGTGCGCATGTAGCGCTGCATTCAACTGGCGTTGAAAACGTTCCACCACGCCGTTAGCGGCCGGATGATACGCCGTGGTCTGAACGTGTCGCCAGCCTAAATCCTTAATCAACGGGGCAAACGTTGACAAAAGTTGACTCTTGACCGGTGGTCACGCTGGCCGGACAGCCGTATTGAGCTACCCAGCGCTCCATAAAAACTTTCGCTACCGTTTCCGAGGAGCAGTTAGGTCTGGGAATAGCTTCCGGCCACCTAGTGAACCGATCGACACAGGTCAGTAAATACACAGAGCCTTTGGAAGGCGGCGGAGGACCTACGTGGTCGACGTGCACGTGATGAAAATGCGCGTCTGGCGACGGAAACGTGCCTAATGAGCTTCTCGTGTGCTTGTGCCCCTTCGCGCGTTGACACGGAAGGCAAGCAGCTGTCCAGATACGGACGTCCCGATTGACATTGCGCCAAACTAATCGTGCGGTTACGAGTTTAACAGATGCACGAACGCCTGGATGAGACAAGCCGTGCAACGTGTCGAACACGGTCTGCCGAAACTCGCGTGGGACGACTGGGCGCAGCCTTCACAGAGCTAAATCGCAGAGTATCGTTCCGTCTGATGATGTCAGCGGAACGGGTCGTATATCCAATGAGGGAGACCTGCGTAGTAGATCAAGCTCAGGATCGCTGAGTTGTGCTGTGGCCATGGCTGCCAAGTCGATAGCAGTACCGGCGTCAGCGGAGCTAGCTTGGATGCGGGAAAGTGCATCGGCGATGGCGTTGTGCCCACCTGAGACATGCCGTATATCGGTCGCAAACTGAGCGACATAGTCAAGGTGGCGCGAATCTCTAGGAGAGTATCGGTCGGTAGTCGAGCCGAGCACATAAGTCAGGGGTTTATGGTCGGTGAAGACGACAAAGGAGCGGCCTTTTAAGACGTGCCGAAAGTGACGTATCGCTAGATATGCGGCTAGTAGTTCTCTACCGAACGTGCTGTAGCGATATTCGGTAGGTTGTAGGCGTTTGGAGAAAAACGCTAAGGGCTGCCATGTGTCGGCTACTCGTTGCTGCAAAACAGCGCCGACCGCCACGTCCGAGGCGTCAGTACTGAGGAACAGGGGGCGGCCGGATCGTGATGCGCTATAGAAGCTATGTTGGCGATAGCCTTTTTCGGCGACTTAAAAGCAGCGCGTGCTGCTGCAGGAAATTCGAACATCGTGAGTTTCCCTCGGAGAAGGTCCGTGGGGAGTTGCATCAGCGAGGCGCAGTTGGGTATAAATTGTCGGTAAAAGTTAACAAGCCCATCAAATCGCCGGAGCTGTTTGAAAGAATGAGGCTCGGGGTAGTCGATAATGGCTTGAAGCTTATCCTGCAATGGCACGACGCCTGCAGAAGAGATACGATGGCCGAGAAAATTGACTGAATCGACACCAAACGAACACTTTTCTGCGTTGATCGTCACCCCGTGTTGAGATAAACGATCAAAAAGTGTTCGTACGTAGCGTATGTGCTCTTCTCATGGAGAGCTTTCGATTAAAATGTCATCCAGATACGCGTAAGCGAAGTCTGAACCGCGACAAACTTGGTCGATGAACCGCCGAAAGTTTGCGCGGCGTTCTTTAGGCCAAATGGCATGCGCAGAAACTCGAACAAACCAAATGGAGTACTCACGGCAGTTTTAGCGATGTCCGCTCCGGCTACCGGAATTTGGTTGTATGCGCGTACCAAGTCGATTTTGCTGAAGATACATTTACCTGCCAGACTGGCGGTGAGGTTTGCTATGTGTGGGATCGGATAGCGATCAGACGTGGTTACCGTATTCAAGGATCGATAGTCACCACAAAGACGCCAGTCCCTCATGACCTTCTTCACGACCATTTGCAGAGGCGACGCCCATGGACTGTTGGACAGCCTGACGATACCAAGTTGAAGCATGTGGTCAAATTCGGCTCGTGCTGCCCGTAGTTTGTCTGGAGCAAGCCGTCTTGGTCGTGCGCTAACTGGTTGACCGCGCGTAACTATGTGATGAGCGACCTCTGTCGTGACTGGTGGAGACTCTGCAGCCGGTCGAACCAGTCGAGGGTGTTCGGAGAGGAGGCTCAAGTAGTCGGACGGTGCGTCTGCGATCCGAAATACAGGGCTGATTATCGGGGCATCTGAAAGGACACCATCAACACCCAGTTTCGTACGGTCGTCTAAAAGTCGGTGGCGACCAGCATCAACATGCAGCCCAAAATGTCGGAGGAAGTCGATACCGATAATTGCGAGGGGTACAGACGCAACCATGAAGACCCACTGAAAATCTCGGCGAAGATTGAGGTCCAGGTTCATCATGCGGTGACCGAATGAAGCTATCGGAGAACCTTTGGCCGCACGCAAATTGTACGTAGGCTCCGAGTGCTTGTCGCTAGCGGTCGCTGGGATGACGCTGACTTCCGCTCGCGTGTCGATGAGGAACGCGATGGAAGGGCGTCGATCCTTAACGTAAAACAGTCGGTTTGCTTGGTTATTGAATGATACGTTGGTCGTGCCAGTATGCGGGCTATTCGTTTTCCCCGATGCAGCTGGGTCGTGCCTAATGCAGGGAGCCCGACAACGTCCAGCTCTTCCACCGTATTGGCGGTGACACCAACATACTTCTTCGACGGGTTTGACATTATCTGACTGAGAACCTGTAAGGAAAATGTTGCGCTTTCGTGCCGAGCGTGACGTGCTCGGCGCAGGCACAGATGAGCCGCAATGAACGGTAGCCAAAACGTGGTCAGCAATTGACCGTGGCACACGCTGCTTCGAAGCCTTCATTGCAGCCATCCTGCTGCGAAGTAGTGCAATTTCCTCGTCTTTAGAGTCTGATCGGTCTAGCGACTGGGAACAAACATGAGATTCGGTTTTCATCGGTGAGAATACGTCAGCGGAGTTACTGGTCATCTGCTGCGTAAAACGTTCGAACGCAGCGTCTACCTTGGTAGCTAAGTCTTTCAGGGGTGCATCTATAAACATGGTCAGCATTACTGGCAATGGCTCTGGGAGACGTGTAAAGCACAGCTCCTTTATCCCTTCTTTGCTCAAGAATAAGGGGCCAGCGACGCGCTGAATTTCGTGGAGCAGCGCCGACGGCTTGCAATCTCCAAGCCTGAGGCCATTAAGCTGCTCAAATAGAGTTCGTGCGCTGGGCCGTAACTCTTTTAAAATCAGTTGCTTCGTCGTTTCATACTTTGCCTCATTCGATGGGCAGAGTGGAATGTCCTCAATCAGCGTCACTACCGACGGAGGAAGGCGTGGGACGAGCTGATTTTACCTTGGACGGTCCGCCGTTATGCCCATATTTTCTAGTTCGATCTCGAATACCATAAACCAGACTTCTGGACTGTGTTCCATGAAACTTGGAACAGCCAAATTAAGCACGGTTACTCTGTGAAACGACGCAGATGCCACCCTCGAAATGTAAGTCGAAAGGTAAAGAATGAACAAAATACGATAAAAGTACTAAAATTACGCAAGGAAAAAATGAATATAGGCATATAATCGAGAAAAAGGAACGAACTCACCAAAAAATACAAACGAGGAAGAAAACGTGGAATTCGCGCGTGCGAATCGGGGTCACCAATTTGTAGGACTAGTTAATACTAGTCCGAGACGGTGCGCGAAGGTAAGCGCGGATATCAAAAGGCAATTGGAGTCGGACACAGCGGACTGTATTCGATGGGCTACACCAAAAAACAGACGGATGAAGCGGGGCGGGATCGTACACGTGAGCGCGGGAACTTACAAGGCAGTTGTGTGTTGAGCCGGTTGTAAGATCAAAACAAGAAGGAGTAATGTACAATCGGTCAACAAGTAAATTGTACATGAAAGATAAGAGTTATCTTTTTGGGCGCTACAAGGCGGCATTGTACATTTCCAGGGAATGCTAAGCCACATAAACCACTATGAATATAGAGTTCACTATTTTTTACACCGTTAAGAGGTTGCGGAGTTTATATCAAGACTACATGAGCTGGGTCTACTTGCATAATCCATGAGATCTTTAGTATATACATAAATGGTAGATTTCTCTTAAGGCCGAGACACGGAGTTGTAGACCTTTGATCATAAATATGCAGAAGTACATGTACAAAAGTATATAACACAAAAATATCTGTAAAGCGGACATGACCTTAGGACGAAACCAATGTTCCGCACGCCACACAAGCTAGGGAGAATTTTATTGCTCGCTGGTCATCAAGTACAGGCAAGCATTGCAGTTTATGAAGTTAAATAAGCTGTTACATGAACTCCAAGGTTCAGCAAACACGAGGTTGATTGGGGTGCCCAAGTCCAAACCACAAACTCATTTCTCCTGTTCTCTGAAGTTGATCGGAATTCCATATTTTGTCCTGCTAACGGGTTGTCCCATCCAACGGTAACTTGCAGGTGTCTTCATCGTTTGCTTTACTCCAAGCTTAGAACTCGGGGGTTGCCAAGTAAAAAGAGAAATATAACAGAGGAACATTTAGAGTGTAAAAGGCGTTCGAAGTACAGTGTAATAAACGAGCGAAGTTATTTGATTCTTATAAGTATTTTCTCAACTGCAATTATTAGCTACCGTTAGCATACCAATATACATATTGGAGAAACACATTAAAAATTTACTGTCAAGCTACATTTCTTGTCATAGTGAATCAATAGAATAAATTTCCCTCATGGCTGGGGCGTCTTCAAGGCTTGCGCAAAATACATCCGCACAAACTAACGTAAGTTGATTCAGTTTTGCCCGCCTATTAGTTAAAACTTAATTCGTTTTGCTAACTTGCTTTGCTATTATTTTGCTTTATTATTTTTGTTTATTTTGATTTTTATTTTGGTCCAAGGCTTAGATGCAGACCATGTTAAATATATACGAGAAAACTTGATCCGTTCCTTGTTTGCTTCATATGGTAAGGTAGAGATACGCAAAATAATGACTACCGTCAACTGTGTCTTTTCAGTTTAGATAACTGACTCATCAAACTTCAGTTAGATGCAGTCGGGACCTGATTCAAATATGTTTTCATCAGTGTCACATTTGTGAAGCATGCGTTTCACGATATCAATTCAAGAAAATTTCGTATATCCCTTTGTAGCGCATTGGATGCGTACAAACCTTAACGTTCGTACGTAATGGATTCCAGGTTTACATAAAATACCAATAACAAAGCTTGTGCGCTTTTCTGGCCGTCAATGGTATAATCGTGCTTATCATATTACGTGGATTGAAGTTTGACCTGTGCTTATCTGCAAGTGTGAGAGTGCACTTTATGCCCCTTTGTAAACGACTTTGTATAAAAGGCAAATGTCAAAGTTCATGCGACGCAACCAAAGGGGTTGGACTTTAGGATGAATGCAGCGCTCTTTATAGGTCATATCCTGATTTACAGTAAGGAACACCTTGGTTATGTGCCTCTGGGTTATGCCAGTAGAAACTGGTCGGAGTTACTTAAGCTGCTATTTATGAATGTGTAATATTCCAGTTGCGGAAGAATGCCCATGTTGTAGAGTTCTATTCTAGCTGCAGCAGCGTGAATAAGCCGGCTTATGTGCCAAGCTAACTGTCGTGTTTAGCTACAGTAAAACGTATCTGTCCGGTAGTTTCAGCTATTGAAATTACGCAAACTTACGTACTTCACTGATAACACTGTTATTAATAGTTACAGCCATGAGAGGTATGGTGCATTTATAACCAATGACTTTAAACTTTTCGGCTGAGAACAATCTCCGCCCATAATGGCACCTAAACTATTAAGTTTCTATGTCATGTTCAGATAATAGGTCATTTTTTGAAAGCTATAGATGCTTTTTACATCGTCTGCAAAAGAACGTGGCGACCGAGTATTAACACGGCGCGTAGGTCGTTTACGTTCACGTTTAAACAGAGGGGACCTAGTAAGCTGCCTTGAGCAGCACAAATTGTAAAGTATATGGTAGTTGATTTAATCCCTCCTAGTTTATCAGGTTGTGTATTTTGATTAAGACAAGAGCAAAGCCAAGTTAGCTGAGGCTGTCGTACGCCATAAGATCCAACCTTATTTATTAGGCGTTGATGAGGAAATCGATCGTAGGCAATTTGTCTATCAAAGCACAAAGTGATTACCGTTTTATCCGAATCCACGGCTTTGGTAATAAATAAAAAATTTTAATCGTCTTGTCGCGCAGGATAGTGTTGTGAGGAACCAAGGTTGAGACTTATGGATGACCTCCCCCTATATACATAACCTAAAATTTAATTTTTCATAAGTTTTTCCAGAAAGCGGTATATCACGCCGGCGTGGTTTATCAGGCAATAATTGAAAACATCTTGCATCGCTTCACCTTTGTGTCCTGACGTAATAATGGAGTGTCACCATGCTTTAGCTACTCAGCATGCGACATAGATAAAGGAAAAAGTTTCAAGAGAAGTACAGGACTATATTCAAGAGTATTATTTATTAAACTTGGTGGTCCTCCAGCTTGACCAGGATTTAAGGACGGCCTGATCTCTGCTATTATTGCCCGTAAACTTTTATGGTCAAACTGTACAATATTCATTGTTTCGTTAGTAATACTTTACGGCTATTTGGTCGCAGACTTAATCGCTATACAAAGTGACTACTTGAAATAAGATTTAAGCCGTTCACACCGTATTTTCGGGTCGCTTGTATTACTGTCGCCTCCAGTTCTTATATACCAAAACTTAGAATCGTCCATCGAGGTTCTGAGACGCAGTAGACTACTAAGCGCTTGAAAGTTGCTCTTGCAATCCAGTGCAAATTGCTCTTGACGGATCTGACGTAGCCGAATGTGACACCTGCGGAAAAGAAAAATGCATATATTTGTTAGAAAAATACCACAAGTTTTAGCTCTGATAGCCTATTTTCTATACCCAAAATCTGTCACCAACTCTAGTGGTGTAGAGAAGACTATCACTAATAAAATAGAAGCGTGTATTGGAGAATACACCAAATGCTTTGGAGCCTAAAGTTCATTTGGGTTTTCATTGGTGGAACATTAAGAACGCTGCCTCTGGGGTTCAGTTGCTCGTACATGATGAATCATTGCGCCTCATGTGTTTATACCTACTCTTTTGAATCACTTTGCAAACCTGCGAGCTATTTCTCTCTAAGCAAGTTTTGACGCTAGTGCAGGCGGTGTTCAGCAAGGCAGCAATGTTACCTGGAATTGTAAGGTCGCATCAGCCGGTTCCTTTTTGGATTTTCTGGTGAACGCCGTTTTAGCAACCTGAGCAGCATGACAAAATAAAGCAAGAGCAGGGATGTAAGTAAAATATATGGAAGCCGTTGTTCATCTACCGTTACACATAACGCATGGTTGGCTTTGGAGGCTTTTACAAGATTAAATAACGCACGGGGGACGAGAGAGGGCAAAGTGGTGATCAAACTTTTCTGGATGTGAAGCCAGTTAGTTTGCGAGGGACCGCTCTGCAGCTGCTTAGCTTCCGAGTCGGTGAACTGGAAACTAAAAATGCAAATGTAGTATTAACAAACGTAGTTAAAGAAGGGCATCCGGTGTGCAGGATGCTAGTCTAATAGTATTGCTAATAAAGATACCCACATCTATTACTCTGCTAAACAAAGCATATTGGACCAAAATAGGATAAGTGGAGAGCAAAGTGCCTGCTCCTTTTGCCTATGACTTTTATTGTGGTCGATTTATCCACCAGATGGTATATATATAGCATTTGGTGCTATGCATATCGATTTTTGTTAGAAAGCGCAGAGTAAAGTAGCGAGTACTCAGGCCTAAAGAACATGCATCAATTAATACCAACTGCTAACTGAAATCTACGAAGTTACACAGAGGTACACCTAAAGGTTGTATTTATACAATAGTTTGGACAATTCCAATGATAACATAGGTGTATTCTGCGTACTACAGCAGCAATGGACACTAACAGCTTATACTAGGTTAAAGCTAATAGAATGCCCCAAAAAGGCGTAACTCAGACGACATAAGCCTGATATTATTGCCCCATACCCATTGGTCCAAGAAATATAAGTGATAACAACTAAAGCTGAAGACTAAGGAATGAAGGTGCAGATAAGAAGAAAGGACTAAAGTTTGCCTGCTCATACGGAATTGTTATCGCCCTGCCATATCCTATATGAAAAGTGCCTACGGATATGCGAACCTGCCAGAAAGTAGGCCACACTACCGTCTCTTGAGCTTTTTGTAACTTGACGAATTGGCTTTTGAAATAGAAGTAGTATACACCAAAATCATTCTACTCACAAGTAACTCAACTTCGCGCTTACGGATACCATAAATGCGTTCTCCATTCGTAGCTGCCGTAACCGGGAAGTCCTGACGCCGGAAGGCCAACCGCTGTCAGCTGCATGGCAGGTGCCTGCATGGCAGTGGAGGATGGGTCGAGCCATATCGCAGTTAGCTAACAATTCGCGATGGTCGCTTGCCGTCCACCATAGCACAGTAGCATAAGCTGCGGGCTAGTTGGCACAAGCTGCTAGCGGTCATTTGTTCGATCCTACGTAGAGGACCGAAGGAAGCACAACTGACGAGCGCCAAAAGGGCGAACCGGCCGTCCGATGCTTTTCCGGATAGGAACTTGGCTTATCTGAATTGTAAGCAGATTGCGACGAACAAATATACTTAACAAAGCCCTCTACTCATAAGAACTACTTCTCCTTTACGGATTCCATAAATCCTATGTCGATTCATAGCTGCCGTAACAGGGAGGTCCTGACACCGGAAGTCCCACAGCTGTCATCTGCATGGCGAGTGCCTGCATGGCAGTGGAGGATGGGTTGGGCAATATCGCAGTTAGCTAACAATTCGTGATGGTCGGCTACCGTCCACCATGGCGCAGTTGCAAAATCTGCGGGCTTCTTGGCACAAACCACTAGCATTCATGTGTTTGATTCCCCGTAGCGGAGCAAAGGATGCGCCTCACTGACGAGCCCTAATAGTGCAAACTGGCCGTCTAGTGCTTTTCTGGATAGGAAGTTGACTTATCTGAATTGTATGCTAATTGCGACGAACAAAAATACTCGCCAAAATCCTTCTACTCTTAAATAATACAACTTCGCCCTTACGGATTCCATGAATGTTATGTCGATTCAGAGCTGCCGTAACCTGGAAGCCCTGACTCCGGATGGCCAACCGCTGTCATCTGCATGGGAGGTGCCTGCATGGCAGTGGAGAATGGGTCGGCTACATCGCAGTTAGCTAACCATTCGTGATGGTCGGCTACCGTCCACTATGGCGCAGTTGCTTAAGCTGCGGGCTAGTTGGCACAAGCCACTAGCAGCCATGCGCTTGTTCCTCCTTAGAGTACTGGACGGTTAAAGCAGTTTGAACTGCTGTAGATGTGCTTGGTAAAAGTATTTGTCTGCTAGTGAAAATAGTCGAGCCCATTTGTTCTTACAATATTGAAAGTTTGCATTGTGTTGGGACATTTTCAAATTTTGGACGTAACACTGGCAAGAAAACCTGCCCTCCGAAACCATGTGGAATGTTTGTCTTGCCATTAAATGTCAGCGAGAGCTCCGAGTAGGAATTACGAGCAGAAGAGGCCAGCTGAACCCGAGTGTTCAGGCCGCAATATAATGGCATCCACCCTAGCTAAAGAATAAGTGGTTTTTCCATACGCTACGTAATAAAACAGCAAAATAATCATCCATCCATTTCTAACTAAAGTAATATTGTGCTTCGTTGAAGTGTTGAGGTCAAAGTAGTGGACGCTTCCTTAGTTGGTGACTACGAATACTGTGGAAGTCACGGAGAAAATAGGCAACAAAGAAAGACAACCACGCAATCAGAAAACAGTGCTGCATTCGGAACTCAGGGAAAAATAAGCTCGGTATTAACCGTGCTTGAAATAAGAAACCTCATATTATAGGTATTATTAGAAATTAAATGTCTCAATAAACTACGTAATATATCTCCCATATGCATGCTTTCATTCGCAGGTTTGCTAACCAAGCCTGAAAAACGCAGCGAAGCCACTTCGACCAAGGTAGCTAACCGAATACGTAACTACCTGCGGGATGCGAGTTGGCATCAGCACGCTCACGTAGAGGGGGTATGAACTGGGACAAATTCGACGTAACATTACCTTCGTTTCTATTTTAGCCGACTTTTGTCATAGAGTATGTAGGCCACAGCTGTAAAGGTCTACTGGGATAACAGTCACGTCTGACAATTTAGACAGTAACCTCGCATTTAATACATGTTTCCTTTCCCCACTTTTCAACTTCTGCAACCGTACCGGTATTTGGGTACGTGCTTGTGTTCTCGTACCTCGGTCATATCAACTAATGAAGCATGGCGCTCAAGTTGGCGCGCTTTTCTTTAAAGCCAACGGCGTACATTGTTCTAAACTTGTCGGGACCGTCGTGTTCCCCACCGGCAGGGTTTTACTACAGGATGTCCTCCGCAAAGACAGATGGCTTCTGTGTTTTCTAGATATATGAGTAAATCGGTTAGCTTGTGTTCTGGAAGACTAGCCGGACAACCACCCTGTGGTGCCAGCTGAATGGCTCGGGTTTACCCCCTTCCAGCAAACAAATAAATAAATAATTTATTTTTGAATATTTCTAGGCACACTATAGCTGGCATGAACAAAACTTTACAAAGGATTGGTCAGCAAGACACGTTGCTGTGTATGAAACACGCTGTTCACGCAATATACAGAAGCTATCGAAAGTGCGGATACACTGGTCAGGAACGGAATCCTTAATTATGTGGCAGAAGTCTGGGTTCAAGAATGTGGAACCACGTAATATATAGGATGAAGACAGATGGCAGAAACAGTGAAGTGTCTTTTTAATGTACGTATCTAAAATAAATTGAAATGATATGAAAGGCGGCGCTGGTTAACTTACTAGTGCGTTGTTTTTGGACAATGAATTAATTTAGGGGAGAGCCACATCCGCCAAGTTGCAGGGTTGATAAACGCGCATCTGTGGCTTTTAATAAGTATAGCGCTTGTCAGAAGAAAACCCATTACGGCGGCAGGGTTTCAGGACGTGATGGGTATTTGCCTGGCAAACGTTCGCCCTATAAGACGTCACAAATGTCTGGTTAAAAACACTGTGACGTATCCATTGTGACTCGCCACCAACTAAAGTCACCCCCTTGCTTATCCGGAGAACCGACTCAAGTCAACCACCAACTAACCCACAAGTATGACCGGTGACCCGATCAGAATTGCAGCAAGGCATTTACAAACCTCATAAACATGAGTACACATGCCTACAGGCACATATACAAATATTCATATTTCATCCTATGTGACTACCTTGTCCCATGGTATATTATCTGATCATATTTTGTGCCATTAACATGATTATGCCTGTGCAGACGTGCTACGCTTTGTCGAGAATAAACCTGGTATTCAGTTATTTATTTCAAGGAACCAAAAAGCAGAAGGATGCAGTCGTAAATGCTTGTTTCCAGAATCGGTGGAAATGCAAAATTAATGTATAACGGTTAACAGGTGGCTAAATATGAAGCCGCATGTGTAATTATCTAAAAGAAACCAAGTCCTAGTTGACCGTATAAGAAAACTTGTTAAAAATATCATACTTTGCTGTCCATCATGTGTACGTCGGTGTAATCCGAGTACCCTATATAGATTACTTATCTGGCATTCAGGGTTAATTAGAAGTAAAAGTGGGGTAGGACTATTTTAAGAACGGATTTTATAGTGAAGAACAACTAACACTGATATAATCTGTCGGTTATGTAAATTTGCATTCAATTTTTACCTAGAACAAAGTGCAATAATGTCTTTGTAATACAGAGAAGCCTTTCTGTAGGGATATTAACGTAGAATAACTAAGTTTTAAATTTTATATATCTTTGCGCAGGAACCATCCCAAGCTTCTCTGTATCGTTCCAAGTCTAGTCTACGTACCACCGAAGTATGTACGGAATACATTATGTCCAGGATCCGAACCCAAGCAGCCCATCTGTGAACCCGGTACACAACCACTACGCTAGGCTAGTCCTTAACGCGCGCCTTTAAACTTAACCGAAAAATCGCTTTACGTCGGCTATAGCGTCGTCCATAACCGCCTGGCTGTCACACTATAGCAATACTGTCAGAATCCCATTGCTCGCTGCTGGCGCATTCAGCGGTCCGAAAATCGTCGCTATGGAGTGCGCCAGGTGCTAGTTGGGTTTGCAACACGTACACCTGGTTATAAGCTTATGATTAGCACAGGACGCTAGGAGTCAGCAGGCGGCCAGCCAAGAACGCGGCTAAAAGCATCCAATAACACAATTCTGTATCTGTCGCTCCCAAGCATGTCAAGCTGTATCAAAGAAGACTGCCAATATCATAGCTGCACATGGAGCAGTGCGCACAATTGGGCGCAGTTTTTCCTACGTAGCCTATGGCGCAATTTTTAATAAACCGTCGCCAAACACCGAGCCGTGTGCTAGGTAGGAAGTAGTTGGTTGAGGCAATCCTTCGTCTGCGCATCAGCTCTGTGCGTACTAAGCGGGAACCTCCATTTTTGGGGACCGTCGAGTGCGCTACTGGCGGTAATTTTAGTACAGACCGTTGTCCGCCTGCACACCTGACTTCTGTGTTTTCTAGATCTATGCTTAGTTAGGGTACGTTGGATTGCGCCTTCTTCCAAGTTTCCTACGGATACTTCTTCTGGAGTTACGCAATTCTGTTAATAACTGGTTGGTCCAAACTTTAGCGACACTTATACTTACCCTCTTAATGAACACATCGTTCAGCTGGACAGGATTGAAACCCAGTGTAGTCATAAGAGAACGCATCATACGCCAGAGGATGGAAAAGGGATAGCAGACAACAGCGATTAAAAGCGCAATAGATCAGCTTCAGATCAGAACAACATTTACTTGGAAAAAGTTCTGTATCAGGACCTTGCCGTAAGATCCCGAGGCAGAACCACCGAAAAGCTACGCTTACTCGTTCTGCGCAAACCCGTGAAACCCGTGAAATTACCTTGTTAGCAACGTTGTTGCTTTTGCATTAACAACCTGTTCCAACACTGAATCAGTTGTGAGGTCAAACAGGCGTCACAACCTTATAGCACTTCTTGGGACTCACTCATCTGCTCACGGCCAATGTCAAGCCCAAACTTGTTCGCATTTTAAGCGTCGCGGTTTCGTTTGTACGTATATGATCATGCCTTGTTAGCATGCCTCGTGTGACACCGAGAATATAAATCAATTCCTTTATATGTTCCTAAAGGAAGTCCAAAAAGCAGAAGAATGCGGTGTGTAATGGTCATTTCAAGAAACCGAGCGAAATGCAAAATTTAATATACAAGGATTACCAAGGGGTTATATATGAAGCTGAATGTGTAACTATCCATATAAAGTCAACTCTCAAATGGCCGTATAATGCAAGATGTGGGAACAAACGTACTTAGTTGTTCTAATGGTATGAGTATGGGTGCAGTCCAAGTGCACTATATGTAATATTTTGCTGGAAAGCGCGGTAAATTGGAAATGAAAGCTTGGTAGAAGTGTATCTGAACGAATTTCATAGTGAGCATATGTATATAGGCTGTGAGATAAGTAAGTTTGGTTTACATCCTAAAGTTATGCACGGAGCAAGAATACTTTTGGAATGCGGAGAACCCTTACTGTGGATATTCAAGCGTACAACCACCATATGGTCCTAAATTTTGTATGTTACGCTTGCGCAGGAACCAATGCAATCTTCCCTTTGTCGTTTCAAGTGTAGTATGTGTGCCACCGGATCGAGTACAAAAGCCGGTGCACCCAGGCTACAAACCCAGGAAGCCGAGTTGACCATCCCGCACGCTACCCGAATGTAATGGTAATCATTGACACCCCTTATAATTTGACTAAAAGGACCGCCCGTACGTCCGTTATAGCGTCGTCAATTGCTGCCTCGCTGCTGTACCATAGCTACACTGTCCAAATCCCATCAAGGTATGCGGTTTAGTTCTCCTTGGCGTTAAATTTAACTTTTGGCGGTTGCTGTCATGTTGGTTTCACTTGCAACGGACAGTTTCGGTACACTGATTACGAGTGTCGTGCAAAAATGCTGACTTTTGTCAAATTTTGCTTGATCCAACTAATTTCGATTATCGTTTTCCTCGATTTACGTTGTACCCGTTCTCGGGTACTTACCAAACGTCTTCCATATTTTGCGGGTTAAGGCTCTGGCTATTTTCTGGTATTTTTGTGTATGTACTCCCTTTTGCGCCTTGTTTTAACCCATAACTGTTTCTGTTGACTACTTTGCAAGTAACTGCTTCACGGGTTTACATTTTGATACTACTTTCAAGCCATTTGAAATTGTCATGTCGATAACGCTGAATACCGGCGCTAATGTGTCTTCGGCTGCGTTGATCCTCAAACATTATGCTGTATGTGGCTGCATTAACTGCACAAAGCCCGTGACGAAAGCGGTTGGTGGCACGCAGTGCTATCTACGCGGCTGTTGGTACCGTGAGACCTGTACCGCTTAGAGTCCTGATTAGTACACATCACTTTCGACTAGCAAGAGCATCCCATTCAGCACGGCGCCAAGTAAAGTCATGTTGTTTAATGACGGAGTCGCCTTTCAGCCACGAATTCTCGTTACGGATGAACTTAGTTACACACAAACTTACATGTCTCTATTCGACGTGCGGAGAAATTCGTAAATTTATTTTACCGTGCTTAATGGCAATTGCTGGACCAATAAGCATTTGTTATAATGTGTTCTGGACAAAATGTAGCTCGAGAGGGTTTTGAGAGTAATTAACAAATTGGTCGAGGGGTTACGAGGGCAATCGCATCCCGAGCATCAACTTAGCTTGGGTATGCTTTTAATGAACTACCGACGGTTTTGAGGAGACCTAATCCGTACTTACAGCATTTTAACAGGGAAGATTGTACCGGACGTGAGCTGGCTATTTAGCTTGGCTAGGTTGCCCTGTCTTCGCGGTCATTCCGTAAAGCTTCACATGCCGCCTACCGACGGAATCAGGGCGGAAACTCGGGTATCACGTAGATATCGAGCGCGGAAACTGGATTCCGGAGAGTGTAGTCAATGAACCTATGGTTAAGGACTTCGAGCGTCAGTTAAATGCGCTTGGGTTTCAACACAAAACCTTTCTCTTCTCCTGGCCATATCCATCTTCTAACTTTGAGTTCATATTCAGTCATTCTCCTCGCTCTTTGGTAGTATCCTTCATTTAAATGATTTACATTCCTTTTTATATCCTATTTTCGTTCTACGCCGTCCCTGCTTCACGTGGTCTACAGAGCGTGGACTGTTGGTGCAAAGAACGTGGGCAGTAATTGGTTGACCAGAGTGTGGTTTGGGTGGTTCGCTTTAGATGCTTCACGACCTCTTAGCACCTTATCAAAAACTGGCTCGACGATCCTCTCAAAAAGGAACACTCAAAGGGATTTTCTTACAGTTTCAGTCCCATCTGCAGCTGAGACTGGGTGTCTGCCTGCGGTTGTAGCAGATATTTTAGCGACCTTGGGTTGAGCCTGTACACTGTCCGCGAGCTACAAGGTTTCACGTTAAAAGCTGGGAGGTGGTGGTTCTTATTTTCCCTCAATCTCACCCACTTATTCTTCTCATTCACTTTTCCTACATTCTTCCGTGTTTGCTTAACTGGTTTCGCTCCATCGGCCGTTTACAAGACGGTGGAGAATACAGCCGTTTATAAGCTAGCTTTTGCGTTGCAGCTCTAAGGGTCAAATGCCATCCCTCGTTGTATTTGGACCCGGAAGTTCTTAGAACGCCGGACCGGAGAAATATTACTATCCTTAAGGTAAGGAGCTCGTTGTACCTCGGGCGGTCCCTGATGCTTCCACTTCACTTGAGAGAAGGAATAGCCACGGGAATTTCCTACCATTTCTGTCTAAATTGAACTTGTGCAAATCGGACCCGGAAGCCATGTTAATCCCTTACCGGACGCGTACTACGCCAGCATGGTTTAGAACGTCTGGTTTATGGTCAACTCAGTACAACTTCGCAGTTACTTGTCACCAAAGTTGTTGGTTGGTCGCCGTTCCTGTAAAGGTAAGTTACCCATTGGAAGCAGGTTTTGTTGCTTTAAGCGTACTTGCTATCTGATATGAGGAGAAATTATGGATTGTGCTCATAGGTTCTGCGTAAATTTCCATTGGCGCTGCAATAAGGCAAGCTCCAGCTGGCCATCCCACTCCGTTTACTGCATGGAAAATTATGTACGACTTCAGAACTTCTCTGGCAGACCAAGAGACCAGTGGCAAAATCGTAAGTTGCCACACAATGGCAACAAGACGGGACCTTAACGTGGTGCGACGGTGTTCGTAGCACCTTGACCCACGGAATTATACTAGGTAATGCCTCCGGGCACCTTAAGATGTACTCATGCCGAATTGGATCACGGCGTAAGGCCAGCCAAATTCAGTATCCTTGTCCTCCAGCTTGGGTGTTTTAAGTGGGTTGGCGCCCCTTGCTGGAATACTAAATCATTGCCGCCTCACCGCTGCCTTGTGAACAGGCATTTCAGCAATAGGCATTAGTTGAGGCCCATACGCGTTACCTTGTCAAGATCCGGGCGCCCTGGCAGCGTGTCAACCCACATTCAACCATGACGTTTCCTTCAAACCTAAACTTCCTTTGCATTGGCCGTCGCGCAGGTTAGCAGGGTCGCCCATTCTGCTGCATCCAACAGGGCTGCTAAGCGAAAAGAGGCCACTACGGGAGCTTCCCTCCTTTCCTTTTTGCCTGTATCACTTACTCCCATCCCGAACCCCGCTACTAACCTTCCTTCCATAATTTTAAATAAATAAATAAACAAATAAATAGGTATATTTCTAGACCTGCTAGAGGCTGCACCCTAAAGGGTTCAGATCAATGCTTACATAAATCCGATGCTTTTTCATGGAAGTAGGTAAAATATAAGCATATGTTCATCGTCAGCAGTTACAAATGCATTGGCATTGTTTGATATACAGCGTACTTGCGCGCAGCCGAAGTGCAGCTGCCGTAGAACCATTTCAGTCGCCATCCCACAACAACTATCAGCCGAATATCGGCAACAGTCCCTTATAAGGCCAAGCTGTCCCGTTTCCATGACGACATTCAAAGTCCTCACTCTAAGTCAAATAGGTCAACAGGCGGCACTTGTACACACCTTGGGCAGACTGGGTATTGATATGTGTTGTGTATCCGAAACTAGGATCAATGACCCTAATGAGGTAGTTGAAGGAACTGCACCAGCTTATCCTCTTATTAATAGTTGCACGCATCCGGAGACGCCAATATAGCACTCACGGGTCAAGCTGGCGTATGTAACATTCAAAGCTGTAAGGCAGAACCAACCTTGGTGGATTCGATTCCGGTGAACAGCTGGTTATATGCAGCCCGCTTGACGGCATCAGCTAAGCTTTTTTCACGAAGTATTAAAATATGCTGTTTGATTGTGAGTTCCGCTGATGCTTCCACCGACTGCAGTTCAAATGCTGTCGAAAACACGTTCTATCACGAACTGAAGGCACTATTGCGCAGTGCTACTAGTTAAGATATCGTAGTGATAACAGGGGATACGAACACCCAAGTATGGCGTCTGCTAGCTTCAGAACCTCAGCTGGGTGGTAAGTATGGGCTTAATTCCGAACGAATTAACAACGGCCAGCGTCTGCAGCGACTGTGTGGAGTAGTTTCTTTGTAGTACGGCTTTTAGACACAGTGGGCGCCGAAGTGCCACTTGCCGTCCGCTTGCAGCTGGCCAGCGATGGACCTAAATTGACCACACATGCATAGCTTACAAGTGTCGGTGTTCCAGCCTGGAGTACTGTAGTATTAGGTAGTGATAAGCTTGCTAGCTCCCTAGCACAACAGATAAGCATGGATAAGTTGCGCTGGTTCGGTCACGTGCTACGTATGCCTGGTAATGGCTTGCCTAGGAGAGCCTTGTTTAGTCTGCCAGGTGTAGCATGGCGCAAGGCTTGACGTGGGCAGAAATTGACTTGTCAGCGGGTAATGAATTCACTGACGACCAACCTAGCTGTCGTTGGTCCTTCTCGCCTTCCGCGCTGGAGTCCACGTGACTCGCCTTGTGCTTGGCTGGAGATTATACAGAACATGGCTCTCAACCGAAACCAGTGGTGCGTCTGCTGTCCACTTCTAATTGCATTGCCATTTTAAGTGTGGTGCTAAGATATCTGCGGGGTAAGGGCTGATTATGACGCGGGGCAGTGAGGCCGCACTGAAGCTGTCGCGCCGAAGCCGCCTTATCTTTGCACGATAGCTAGTTGGTTTTGACGGTAGTTGGTCCAAACAAGGTGTAGGCACCTTTGTCCTGAATGTTTAATTAAGGCAATATATATATACATATTTTGTTCTTGAATTCAGCGATGCATGCCAAATCGGGCATGGTCAATCTTTGGGAGCAGTTACGTTGCACAACTTGTGCGTTACACGCACGTAACTGGCTGTTTCCAAAAGTTGTACAATTTGCAGGAGCAGTCTTAGCTCACATGAGGAGCAAAGTCATTAGTGGGGAGCCGATAAAATGGTTTCATGTGTGCGTAGAGTAAATAGGGAAAGAAAAGTAGGTGAAGTAAGGACAGTATGGGAAAACTGAGCGTAGTTTTGTTGTACGTGTCAGTAAACTATTGAACATTGAACAGTCGAGATTCCAGAGTGTGACTTTTCGCAGTGACTTTGTTCAATGGGGAGTCACATCGGCCAAGCCACAGTTGTGGCTTTTTATATTGAGAAGGCTTGCCAATGGAAAACCCACTACATCCTGCAGCACTGTGGTCAATTACTTTGAACAGTCATGCAGAATCACCAAACCTTCACATGCACCACTTTTTATCTAGTTATTCGCAGTCAGATGCCTCATCTGTTGACTAAACAAATGGCATAGTCAGAGCCCTAAGTGAATGTTGAGACCAGTCGAGTAGAAAGAATGATTTTACAGGTAAGTAGAATCTCCAGTGTATGTGGCCTCACCTTCTCGCATTATGTATATTTCCTGGCGTGTGAAGCCTTCGTGGCTTGCTATTCTCACGGAACATCGGTGGTTGAGGTGTTGGGTGCAGATGGTTAGTTTTGAAGTAAAGCCATGGTCCAGGTAAGTCCTTCTGGGTTATTTCGTTCCACCTCAGACGGAGGCAGCTCCTCAGTTTGATCCCAGCTCTCTATGAAGTTTGCGAGCTCAGGAAAAAGGGAAAGTAAGGAATAGGTCGACAGAAGTCCGAAAAGACAGACATGATACCAAGCACTGGAATATCCTCGCTTAGGACATTCACTTAAGACAAAGTGGTGTGCAATGTGTAACAGATATTACGACGAAAATGTTTTAAGATTATGCAACAGTAGGCATGGCCCAGTAGTAACTCAATTTCGTGTACTTGAGGATGGAGGGTATGGTTCCGGTAAGAAATCCACGATGTATTAGCTTACGGCGTTAATTTTCAACGGGAGACCAGAAGGTCGCTATATAACCACGGTTGGTTGCATTAGGAAACCAGAAAATGCAGTGATGATGTGCCCAGATTCATTTATACTCCAGGGGATAAGGATAATCGATGGCCACATAATAACTAGTATGTACATTGGTATATGAGTATTGGAAGCTGGGCATAATAGAAGCCGGCTGGGATTAAGTCGATTTGAACAAGAGACTAGGTGTTTAATTTAGGAAGATCGAGAAGTGGCGTTACTGGACTGGGTTGCAGTGGCCGAAGACGTTATTTGGGTTAACCATTATAGTTACTAATGGATAACTACAGTGACGCAGCATAGGTCAACAAACCAGCAAAATTTTGTGATGCAAACCGTTTACGAAAATACAGTCGGAGCGATACGGCGTGGCTCTAGCGAGCCCCGAATATGCGCAGGGATGCGGGGAGCGTACGCCGAATCGCGATAGCTATTGGAGCGTAGGGTGAGACAACCGGGAGATAATAGCGTTGGTGGACAGCACATCAATGGCCAACTGTAGCCACGCGATTAAGTTATTGGGTCACAAGTGGCTAAATACAGTGTCACAGAGAAAGTCAACAAATCAGCGTAGTTAAGTGATCCAGACATACCAAAAGACTAAGAGTTTGGGAGATAATGAGTGGCTACTAGCAAGCTTTCGAAATGCGCAGAAAGGCATGTAGCCTAAGCTGATTGGCTACCACCAATCCGGTGGGCTAAAATAAATAAATAAATAAATAGTTTATTCTCAGTTTCGTAGAGACACACCAACTCAGGCATGATCAAGGTTCAAAATCAGATGTGCATCACGACGATACATCGGATTCAGTCGTGTGTAGTTGAAACGTTGTCGGAAAGAGTTGATATGTGAGTCCGGTGGACTTGCCAGTATGTAGTTGTGGGCAGTGACTTTATTCAGTGGCGAGTCACATCCGCCACGTCTCAGAGTTGTTAAACAGACATTTGTGGCTTTTTATAGGGAGAACGCTTGCCAGGCGAAAACCCACCACGTCCTGCAACACTGCCGTAAAGCATTTTGAACATTAATGTTGAACTGGCAAAGCCGCTTGACGACTGGTTTTACCTTCGGTTTTTCGCAGAGTAATGGCTTCTAATTTCCTCTGTTAGTTGGACAGGTAATTTGATCGGGGTCGCCATGATTTTTAAGGTCGGTGGAGGAGAGGGACATCGCGATTAGTCATCTTGTTGTATGTCCAAGTGAGCAAAAGTTCAACTTTTCTGCTGTCCAGATTTTTCAGATGTATAATGTATGGGAGTATGAGGATATGTCTAGTTCTCCATACTGGACAAAGGTTGTGGTGATTGGAGTTCGGTCCTTTCCGAGTTCTACCGTGCTGCATGCAAGTCCTTGTGGGTTGTTACCTCCGTCTTGGGCCAAAACTGTTTCTCAGTCCAATCCCAGTTCTCCAAGAAGTCCCGGACCTCGGAGAAAAGGGAAAGTGAGGGACAACCGAGAAAAGACCGCAAGAACAGGCATGGAGTTGAACATTGTTAATGTCTTGTGTTACACCATTTGGGCTTGAGACAAAAGCATGTACACTGCGCAACAATTATGCTGAAAATGTCTTTTGAATATCCTATAGAATAATTAGCCGCATGGGTGGATTGCTAACGCCTGCGTAGAGACAAGAGTGTTGTACCAGTAAGTAAAGTACAAAGTATCGGTTTAGTATGAGCCAATAATTGCGTGGGGAGAGAGCAAAGAGAGTTACGATATTGGTAGTGATTGTCAGGTGCATGAACAGCACGTAGCTAGCGTAATCCGAGAGGGTGCGCAGAATTAGTGAAAATACATAGGTTGCCGCGAGAGAGACCTAAAGATCAATTGGTGGCAGGGCAGCGGAAAGATTGGATGCAGATATTCTATAGGAATAAAGGTTATTGAGATACGGAGTGACTCTTAACAAGCACTGGATCATTGCATATGCATGGGGCCAAAGGCCACTAGCCACATCTGAACAGAGATGCCGAATTTACGACGACCGACAGGTGGTGGCGCTAGGAGAGACTCAGTGGCCAGATGTAGCCATTCCAATCAGACGCTTGGTCACTAGTTTATGCCTATAGGGCCGCTAAGTGTATCAACAGGCCAGTGAAGCTAGGTGATAGAAATTCTAGCGGAATGTATGATGGAGAGGCAAGGAGTGTATCCAAGCAAGCTGAAGATCTGCGCAGAAGGGACATGGAGCATACGGCGAATCGCTGTAGTAATGAGGAAGAAAAGAAGAGCTGCAAATGGTGGCGCTATGATAGAGAGTATCAGTGGCCAGCAAAGGCATTCGGGTTAAGCTTACTGAGAACCATTGGATAACTACAGTGACAGAAGTCGACAAACCAGCGAAGGTGTGATGCAAACAATTCAAGAGAATAAGTGTTAGAGAGCTAAGGAGTGACTCCTGGCGCAAAGATCAATGTTATCAACAATGACTCGTTGCAGCTAAAAGTGGTGAGATAGGTAATAGGAAGAACCGATAATGGCACTAAGAGACAGAGTATCAACGGCTGGCAATGGCATTGCGGTAAAGTCTTAAAGTTGCTTGTGGATACTTAAAGTATCTCATAACAAGTCAACAGACTGCAAGTGTATGTGACGCACGCAGTCCCATAGAGGAGTAGAAAAGTGGCTATTGGAAAGCTCCGGATATGCACAGAGATAGTTGGAGCCTAATACGGATGGCTCCTGCTAAGCAGAGGTGCTTAAGTTAATACGAAGCACCGATAATGGTACTGACGGAGAGAGAATATCGGCGGCCAGCAGTGGCATTGGGTTGAGCCTTCTAGTTGCTAGTGGATACCTAAGGTGTCCCAGAATAAATCAGCAGACCGCAAATGTGTGTGACGCAGGCAGTCTCAAAGGATGAAGGCTGGAGGTAAAAGAGAGTGACTCCGAGCAAGCTCCGGAGATGCTTGGAGCCTACGACCACAAGTTGCTACTAAATAGAAATGTTGAGGTTGATATGATCTACAGATTATGGCGCTATGAAAATCTTTCGGCGGTAAGATATAACCATCCTATGAAGCAGATACTTACTTACTTACTTACTTACTTACTTAGTGGATACTTACAGCGGCAGGAGGGTCAACAAACATGCGTAGGTATGTGATGCAAACCATTCAAGTGAGTAAGTGTTGGAGAGATAGTGAGTGGCTCCTAGCGCCATGATGTATGTTGCCTACATGGACTCGCTGCAGCAGAAAGGTGTTGACATAAGTAATACGAAGAGCTGGTAATGGTACTAAGGGAGAGACATTATCGAGGGCTGCCAATGGCATTGAGTTGAAGCCTTCTAGTATCTAGTGGACACCTAAGGTGTCCCAGAATAAGTCAACAGACAGCAAAAGTCTTTGATGCAGGCATTCTCAAAGGATGAAAGTTGGAGATACCAGAGAGTAGCTCTGTGCAAGCTCCGGAGATGCTTGGAGTCTACTACCACAAGTTGCTACTAAATAGAAATGTTGAGGTTAATATGATCTACAGAATATGGCGCTATGGAAATCTTTCGGCGGTCAGATATAACCATCCTATGAAGCAGATTGGTCGCTGGTGGATTCCTACAGTGTCAGCAGAATATATCAGGAAGCCATCAAAGGTAAGTGATACAGGCATTCTAAAAGACCACATGATGGAGAAACACGGAAGGTTTCCTAGTAGCTCTGGGTATACGCAAAGATGTATGGAGCCTACAACGAATCACTGCAGAAAACGTGATGAATATAAGAGGAACGAAGGATAATGGTGCTAAGAGAAAGAATCAGTGGACAGCAACTGAATTCGCATTAAGCCTTCTGGTTCTTAGTGGATACTTACAGTGACAGAGGAAGTCAACAAACATGTGAAGATATATGATGCAAACTATTTAAGAGAGTAAATGTTGGGGAAATAAGGTATGGCTCCTAGCGCAAAGAGGTGTGCTGCCTACAAAGGCTCGATGCAGCTGAAGAGTGGCGACATAGATAATAAGCAGAACTGATAAGGGTACCCAGGGAGAGAGCATAGACGGCTAGCAATGGCATTGGGTTGAAGCCTTCTAGTCGCTAGTGGATATCTAATGTGTCCCAGAATAAATCAACCAACAGCAGATTTATTTGACGCAGACAGTCCTAAAGGATGGAGGTTGGAGATAAAAGCGTGGCTTGGAGCGTACGACCACTAGCTGCTTCTAAACAGAGACTGAATTTAAGACGATCGACAGATGTGGCACTAAGACAAGCTATCAGTGGCCAGATGTAGCCATGCTAATAAGACGCTTGGGCATTAGCGTATATCTACAGTGTGACAGAATGCGTCAACATGTCAGCGAGAGTAAGTAATACAGGCGTTCCGTAATGGGAGAGGAAATCCAGAGCCAAAGTAAGATGAACCATAGCTACCGGCCGTAGGATACAGATTCGCTGGCGAACTGTAGCCAATCAAAAAGACCTTTGGTCACTAGCATATACCGACAGTGTCACAGAATAAATTAACGAATCATCAGTGGTAGGGGATACAAACAGACCAAGAGACTAAACGTTAGTGAAAAATGAAGTGGCTCATAACGAACTCAGAGCCTGGCCAGAGATGCAGGGTATCTACAATGACTCACAACAGCCAAATGGAAAAGACGTAGATTAGACAAATGACAGATAATAGCGCTTGGGCGACAGCAATAGTGGCCAGCAATGGCATTCCGTTTAAGCCACTCAGGTACTAGGAGCTATCTACGGTGTCCCAGGATAAGCCACCAAACCAGCTAAGGTATGATGCAAACTGTCCAAAATATAAAGGTTTGAGGTAAGGAGTGACGCCAAGCAAGCTCTAGATATACGTCGAGATGCATGGAGCCTACGACGAATCGCAGCAGCCAACCTGAGGTGTCGAATATAAGACGAACGATAGAAAACGGAAAGTGTCAGTAGCCAGATGTGGCCATTTCATCAAGATGTTTGGTCACTGGTGGATACTTTCAATGTCAATGAATAAAGCAACAAATAAACAAAGATTAGAGAGACAGACATTTCAGGAAAACAAAAGTTACAAATAAGGAGTGGCTCCTAGCAAGCTTCGGTTATGCGCAGGGTTGCATGGAAGTTAAGGCGACTCGCTGCTGATGAACAGAGATAATGGCGTTAGAATAGAGTGTATCAGGGGGCGAGTGAAGCCATTTGATTAGGACTCTTAGGCATTAGTGGATACCTACTGTGTCAGAATAAGTCAGCAGACCAGCTGTTGTGATTCAAACAGTACCAGGCATAAAGTACCAGGAAAAAAGTTTTGAGATAAGGAGTGGCAATTACCGAGCTCCGAACGTCCGCAGGGTTGCACGGAGCCTCTTGCAATTCGCGGCTGCTAAACAGAGATAACAGCTTCAGGAAATGTAGTATCAGTGGCTAGTGTAGCCATGTCAATCAGAAGTTTGGTCACTGGTAGTTACCTACCATGTCAATGAAAAACCAATAACCAAGCAAAGATTAGAGACAGAGATTCCAGGACCATAAAGATTGCAGAGTAAAGGAGGGGCTCCTTCTAAGCTAAAGCTTTGCACAACGATCCATGGAAGTTACGAAGACTATCTGCGGCCAAAATGATGACAAGTGTAAGGCGTACGACAGATAACAGCACTAGGATATAGAGATCAGTGGCCAGCAATGACACTCGGATTAAGCCTTCAGTTACTAGTGAATACCTAGGGCGTCACAGCATAAGTAAGTCCCCCTTCTCTCTTATTATTCTTTAGGTCATAGGTCATCATAAATAAATAAATAAATCTTCTATTTGTATGGTGGCAAAGCAACAATTCAAAGGTCTGAGGTGCTGCTGTTTTAGGGTAAAATGATGCTCACATAAGCACATACGAGTAACAACGTGGTTAATGGCTATCAGGTGATAACGTTACGTTTTGTAGAGATACTATTTCAAGAGTATCAATCACATCAGCGGCTTTACGCCCTACGATGAAGCGAAGTGCGTCAAAACTGGCTGCACAACGTGCGGCATCCATCCGCAGTACGTGGGATACAGAGCTAGGTACTCAATCAGTTCCAAGTGAATTTGCAGATTGTCTATAAGCCGCTCTTTCATTATATACTAAATGCAGACAGATACTGGCGTATGACTTGTAGAGCTGAGTATTTAACTAAGGTACACCTAATACGTTTGAACAAATATAGCCCTGTTACTTAGGCCCAGTGTATCTACTGCACGGCTAAGGAAACGCGCGGGTATGAGCTGGGATCTGCGGTACTATCATGTGCCTTCCCAAGTTCGTTTCACTGGCAAGTATTTACGGTACGGAGTGCGGTCAGTATCAGCTAAGTAAGATACTGTAATAGGTTACGTGTTCCAGAGGGTGGAAGCGTGCATACCGTCCCGTGCTATGGTCTACCATGCAGCTACAGCTTGATTGGTTAGCACTAAGAAGCTGATTCAGAATCGTGCGTGGTTGATGTCGGGTGCTGATTGGTCCGAAAAAGCGTCTCACTTGCTCAGGGCAGGGTTGGTTCAACGTCTGCTAATTGGCAACCGCACACCCAGGATTCTTACTCGTGCGTGGTTGCGGTTAATTTATGATGAAAACGGTTTACTGTGATGGGTGGTTTGCGAATAGTCTAACCGGTCAGAGCCAGTAGCAGAGTTATCGGACGGTGCGCGGTGTAACGTTTGCTGCTGCTGGTATCACGGAACTTATACCGGCCTACAAGTATACCAGAACAAAATACTATCATTGGGCGTGCACTTCCTTTTCAGCTGTGCTGAATGCTGCGCTCAGATATCAACGCGCCTGGCTGTCACCAGGGTTAAAGTTTCAGCGCTGGCGTCAAGGTTGGCAGGTGTTGAGAAAGTAATAGCCAAGCTCGCCTCTATTGCCTTGCTCGACGTGAAAATGGACTTTATTTTGAAGTACCTGCATACTAAAAGTGTGGACCCTGCAGTAGACTGCAACCCTGCGAGCAATCTATCCGCTGGGCTGGCACTCGAGCAAGAAGTCGCACATCCTACCAGACACTCCATGTAGCATAGCTGCCTCTCATGAGCCTGTCAGCGTAAACGAAAATAGGGTGCGGAAATACCATAAGCCCTCGAATAAACCCAGGGAATCAGTTGCCACGGCATTAATAAGTATGCAATCTTCGTCAGTCGTAAATTCATCTGTCCGTCGTGCACAGAAGCACGTTCCGAAGATGCTTACTGCCTCGGTTGCCACTTAACCCGTCTGTACTGACTACTTGTTGGTAACTGCTCAATGCGACACAAGGTCAACGGTCCCTGATTTCGTGAGCTAACAGAAGAAGCGAACCATGTCTGTCGGTAAAACTTCGAAGGAGCCTAAAATCCCAGGAAATAGAAAGACGCTGCAATCGAGCTTAAAACCTACGCTGCCGTTGCTTCATTGTCCTTTACGGAGACAGGGACAGCCTCACAACCCGTCGTGAAAACAGCTGCTATAAGTGTCGAATCCAAGGCACGTAGGACAAAAACCCCGTCGTGGCGACGCTTTCCCTGATAGTAGCTTTATATTGCGCAACGTTACTGTACCTGCGGCTGCTCTCCCAAAAGAAAGCATTTTGGATGACAGCAAACGGCTCAAATTGCGCCTCACTAAGCTGCTTCCACCTGGCTTCCCTGATGTCAATGTCAAAAAGCTGAGCAAATTGGGGTACATCCCTATCAGTAGGGCAAACCCACGACCCCGACAACTTTGCGTGGTCCTTTCTACCCTGGAAGAAGGCAAATCATCACTGCGGTTTGCATTCAAACTTAGGGGTAGTGGTGTCAGTGTTCAGCCAGACCTTACACTGGTAGTGCGATCGAAGTTAAAGGATGCTTTCAAACACCTCAACACTAGACGGGCGGCTGACGTGCAAAGCCTCTGTCTTGCGGCTTTTCAGGTTGTTAGCCGAAAGTTATTTTCCGTCCTATCAGAACCCATCTTGATGACGCATGACCCACGGATGGTAGTGTCGACTTCCTTGAGGTAGTACTTAGCAACATGCGTAGCCTAAGGAACACGGTGCACGAGTTGGGTCTACTTGTAAACAAAACTAATCCCGACATACTTGCTTTCACTGAAGCATGGGCGTCTCCGCTGCTTAGAGCTGATCGCTGCGCTGGGCGTCAAGGCGGGTGAGTTGTGCTCTATGTGAGCTGTAAGTTATGTGTGTTGAGAGCCTGCACTTTCCCGTCGTCGGACCATACTGTTGTAGCCCTGTAGGCTGTTTTGTGGGCGTCCACCCCGCTCCTTACACCTGTAGATATATACAGGAGTCCTGGATCTGCTTCCAGGGGATAACTGACTTTGTTCGCACAGGCCCCCAATAAGTGTTAAGTTCTAATAAATAAATGAATAAATAGGTATATTTCTAGACTTGCTAGCCGCTGCGATCTTAAGGGATCTGTAGATTAATCCTATACTTTTGCAAGAGAGTAAGAACAGCGTCAGTAAAGGTTGCTTGTTGGCAATTACGAATACATATGATTTGTTAGGTGTGCAACTGAAGGGGTTGTATGAGCTCACATTGAAATTCTTCCGGCTCCTTCAGGCGATCTTAAAGGCACTTGATTTTGTTTTTGTGAAAGTTGCGCAGAGCCTTAGTTTTACAGGTTCTCTTTGGATACAGGATCCAAATCACCACAACTTCACTATAAATTATTTTAATTATTTCGGCCTGCTTAGTCGTTATATTTATTGGTGTGCACCTAAGAAACTAGAGCTGCGGAATAATAAGGAGCAAGAAAACATTAAAAATAATTTCTAGCAACTAAAACAACAATGTAACGCTTTTGTTAGGTGGCACACTATGCGGACGTAATTCACTAGAAAAATACAAATTAACAAAAGATAACCAACATTTCTTGCACTAACCTTGAACTCTGATGCCAAAATGCGTACTGAGTAAATCTCAGTACGAAAAAATCTTTCCTTAAGTCAGATTATTGCGAAACGCAGTACAAAATTAAGCTGCTTAGAACTAGTTTTAACCGCTGCTTACGTTAGAAGTAAACTCAGTGCAATAATTACAGTTGTTCACTAGTTATTCGCAATTGATTGTCGGTCTGCGAATAACACCATTATTTTATCGCTAAAATTGGCTTTCGGCTTTGCAAGCAGATATAGAAAAATGAAAGCGTATGGTAAATATTGGCGAAGCAGTATAAGTGCTAAATAGGCCTACCTATGTAGAAGTGTTCCATATAACCCGAAATAGCCCGTACGAGGTACGTGCCGAATGCAAACCTTTCAGACATACATTTCAAATATAGGCAAATAAGTGACCATATTTCGCGAAAGCTCTAGGAATCTAGTAAAGATTGTTATGTATGCCAAGGACTTCAGGACATGTATAGTTATTTCACGGTCATTGGGCCTCAGTGTACCAGTTTCCGTGGATCCTGAGCCATAGAAACCACTAAGAATATGGAGTTTAGTATATTTTAACCTATTAGTGGTTGCGTAGTTCATATCAAGGCTGCATCAGTTAGGTCTAACTGAATAATACACGTGACCTTTAGGATCATTTGACACGTTTTGAGCTGCAAACTGCACATGTTTCCTGGACAAATATCGCAAGCTTTATCTCTTAGAGCGGATTTGCTATATTCATAAAGCTGTCTATAACACCAGTGAGTTAGAGGAGCCTGTCACTAGTAATAAAGAAATGCGTATCGGAAAATTCGGCAAAATGCCTCGGGGCGTGAAATCTATTTGAATCTGCCTTGTTGGGGCATTAACAACTCTACTTCTGGAGGTTGAGGTTGTTCGGATATGAGGGATTAATATGCTTCGGGGGTTGATACACACTACTGTGAAGCTCTTCGCTTAATTTCGAGCTATTCCTGCAAGTTTAAGTTCTGCAACGAATGCCACCGTTGTTCATCCGAGTGGCATTGTTAACTAGTACTGTAATGTCGCACCAGCTCTTGCTTTGGTGGTTATTCTGGCGAGAGTGGTTCTAGCATCCCAAGCAAAATGTGCTATCGTAAACCAAGACTAGGAAACTACGTAACAGAAAAGTGGGAGCTGGTTGTTCTCCCACCATTACGCATAACGCATGGTAGAATTTTAAGCCAGGTGAAAGATAACTAACGCACAGACGGCCAAGAACAGGCGAAGTACTGGTAAAATATTTCCGGATGTCCAGCCAGCCACTGTGACAGAGACCACTCTGTTGATGGTTAGCTTTCGTACCAGTGATAATGCATCTGGAAATGCGAAGGTTTTACTAAAAAAGGCGGTTGAAGAAGAGGAGCTGGTTTTCATGATGCATTGTGACCTTGACCGCGCGAAGTTCGAGACTGTGCATTTTCGTCTTTCTGTTGCAGATTTTGACATATAGCTACTATGCATTAGAATATTTGGACTATCTTTGTTACATTACAGTAACATTCCGTCACTCAGTTAACTACGTATTCCGTTTGCAACTTCCTAATGGCAACAAGAAACGGAGTGCAAGATGGAAAAGCCCGCGCGAAGACCTTGGCTAAAATTAGGACTGCTGCGCCAAACCGGTCTGCATACCCCAACGACTGTTCTGTCCTCCAAGCGAGCACTGTAATAAAAGCTTCTACTGTTACGCCATCGACGAATACCGCGCAGTCTTTTACCCCTATAGACTATGAATCCACTGTAATGTTGAGAACTTGCAGTGTAGTGTTGTCTGACCCACCGATAGAATTACGCGCAAAGGTACAGCTGTTAGTAGCCCAGCTGACCATGCTAAAACAAGAACTTACCTCTCTCAACGAGAAGCTGGCGATACTCGCCTCTTTCGCTTATATTATGCACCCTCACGAATCTTATAACCCCAGTACACTTATAACTGCCGGCACTTTATTGTCCACTATAGCATCAAAAGTAAGTGAATGAGCCAGGCGATCAAAGAACGTAATACTCCTCAATGTCCCAGATAGATTTCCGTTGGACAAATTCAAACGCCTGTTACTTACTAGTTGCAACCTGTCACCTGACTTTTACACATGTAAGCTTCTGAGGAAGTGGTCAGCAAACGAAGCTGCCCAATTATGTTCACCTATCGCAGCCAAGAGCTTGCTGAACGTTTTCTCATGATAGAAAGAGAAAGTAGACCACGCCACAACCTCGGATTGATTTTACTGTAGTCAGATGACACTGCGTTACAAAAGTCATCAGCGTCACCAAAAAATACAAAAGGCAAGAAAAGCCCAAAACGCATAAGGGATCTACAGTGGTTGCAGCTGAGTGCACTGCTGTGCACTCCGAGACCCTTACTAGTGTAGACCTTCACTTTGCTCCACAGCTCTCAACAAAAGTCCCATCACTGACAAGCTTCATCCAACGAGCATACAAAGTCAACCATAGGAGTTCATTCGAGTCCACGACTTACACCAAGGGCATAGGAACGCTCATGACTACCCCTAAAGAGTGTGGAAATGGTCGCTGGAACATAAGCGTGTCTTTACCTTGTGATCTTGACATGCTGTGCGTGCCACTACTCATACCAACTCCCATCATTATGTGGCTATCCTCTAACAAACAACGCTATACTTCTCCTTCCGTCCTTCCCAGTAAAAGGCACGCACCGCAAACCCACGACTCTACCAGCGCTGCGGTTGTGGACCTAGCTCTGGTTAATAGAGTACCTGCACGTCATTCCCTAATGGTACCTAATTTGGTACTACTCATATGTCGCTGTGCTTCGCAACTTGCCTGCTTAACTGCCGATGAACCTATTAAGACCCGCTGTTCCCAATTACACAATTCGTCTGCTGTGCACAGCTGCTATGCAGCAACCAGTCAGGTGCTTACTGTAAACGTACTGTATTCACTGGGCACTACTGGTCACCCTGATTGTGCCAACCCATCGTCTTCATGTTACAGGCAACGATGCCCAGTTCTCGCTACTATCAAACGCTCAGACTTTAAGCTACAACACATCGACAACAACAGGAACAGGGATAATGCTTTAACGACTGCGCAAAGAGCTGGCGTTGAACCCTCGCCGAACGTAAGACAGTACTCCATTAAACGCAAGCTTTCACCCCTCCTTGCCCTCATACAAAAACCAACCTCCTCCTAGGCACAGCTGTCTCCAAGGCAACACACTGCCACTTGCAACTTTACAGTCGCCCGATCACATGGCCCCAGGATGTCATGACCTCTGAGAAAAACCGAACGCAGAAAGAGCATCCAATTAAGATAGTGGGTAATGCGCCAGTGCCATTGCCGATGAAACAAACCAACCAATCGATGTTCACTGGCAATCCACCAATGTGAGAATAAGTATCCTGGAACCCAATAAATACAGCTCCTGTTTCTGGGACAGTGTGGAATTTCGCCCACCCCTCAATATCAACATACGCATCAGTTTGGGCAACTTCAACCTCCACATCACTTAACCCCATCCAAGGCAAACTAACACTACTGGACTCCGTCTCGTCGAGGCCTCCTACCGACTTCAAGTTGGTAACCTGCGAATCCATTCACAATATGCCTCTGCCAAAACTTGCTAACCCCTCCCTGCTTCATACGGAACGCCACACAAACCACCAAATCACACCCGTGACATCGGGCACTCCATGCTCACCTCCAGCCCCTCAGGTTGCTCGCGCTTCCTCCAAAGCCACAGCCACCTTTTCGGCGTCGGGCGCCCTCACGGTGCGTCATTCATCTAAGCACATCGGTAACAAATAAGCCCCTTCTGCTTCTTCCTGTACTGCTGCTCTTCACTTGCTTCCCAATCGGTTATGGCCTGTCACCAGTAAGTAGTTCATTAAATCGCATGTTGCATTCCATCTACACCGCAGTGAAGTAGACACTCGGATAATGAAAGACCGCTGCAAGCCGATTGATGACATAGCCCTCCTGAGGTAACAGCAGCCTCCTCGACGAATGCCCCTGCAGACTTAATTCCCACTCTCGGCACGTCGACGGCCAGTCATCACCAGTACTAATTCCGACAAATCCTTGAACACCCACTCGCGAAGACTAAATCTGAATAATGCGAACATCACCCCTAACTTCTCTGCTATTCGCTTCTCGCCCACGAAAGCAAACTCTTTGACGCTCCCATACAACAACTCCGCCAGTCGCCTTAATTACAATGATACTGCCTCTCTAAATGCACTTAACGCTCAGAGCGTCCGTACAATTTATCACGCTCTCCTCAGCAATGCGCGATCCATCAGATATAAAATGCATCATATAACTCCCATCATACTTCTGTCCTCTCCAGAAGTGGTTCTTATTACTGAAACCTGGCATTCACCTTAACCGCCTGCTTCGCCTCTACTCATTCCTAACTACCGAATCTTTAGCAATGGTCGCGCTAACAACCGTGGTGGAGATTGCCTTATTTATGCCCATGAAGACTTCGATGCTTCTGCCTTTGATATTCTTAATATTGGAAATCCTGAGAATTCCATCTGGGTTCAGTCACATGATGGCCCTCTGGGCCTCAATCTGCCTATTGGCTGTGACTATAACCCCCAAATTCAACTAAGACACGAGTGGACGAACTTGTTGAGCTCTATACCCATGTGTCTGAACTCCTCTTCATACATATAATAGTAAGCGGAGATTTCAACGTACCAAACATCCAATGGCACAACCAGACAGCACCTGCCCAATACTCGTCATTTCTGAACACGACCATAGAAAATGAATGGGTTTAACATGTAAGGGAACCCAATAGACTGCCCAATATCCTTGACCAATACCTTACACGCGGCCTCACCTACGCTTACGCTAGTGTACAGGATAGCATCCCAGGTAGCAACCACACAGTGGTACAACTGTCTTTCAGTCTAGCAAAGTTAAACATCACTAGGACTAAACGAGCTCCCATGACCAGACCAATGAAACAAGTTTACTGGAACAGCTTTTCAACACTTCCAGGGTCGATGAATTGGGACTGCTTCTTCCTGACCACTGATATAGGCGCTGAAATGTACAAACCCTACCACCATCTAGAATTCTGCATGGATGAACTTGCACCTAAACCATCCCGACGATTTACGAACCCATCACTAGTTGTAGCTCCCACCCATGCAGCGGATGTTAAACTCTAGAACTTGCTAGCCAAATATCAAAAAGCGCAAGGCTTCTCACTTCGCATAAGTATTAATAAGTTCCAGACGGAATGGAGGAATAAGCAGTCCGATGCTAGGCTATCTGAAGAACGCAGGGCACGCTCTGACAAAACAAACTCTAAAGCTCTTGTTGCTCTGCTGCAAAACAGAAGCAGACGAAAGTCATAACTCCTAACACCGTCCATGATGTCGGACGACATAGCAGTTACTAACCCAGAAATCCTGTGCGAATTCGTCAACAGGCACTTCTGTGACTCATTCACTGACGTCCACGCGACGTGCCATAGAGCAATACCTAGGCTAACTAACGACGAGCTATCCATTGTCGACTTTGACATACTTTGATTACTAGGACAGTCAATTCACTCAACTTGTCTTCCCATCTTGGTCCGGATTGCCTGCCCACTGCTCTTCTGAAACAAAGTGATTCTGATATTCTACTTTTACTCCTTAACCTATTCATGTTATCTATGAGTAACTGCGCCTTCCCAACAGCCTGGAAGCATGCGATTGTTCTACCAAGGCACAAAAGTGGCTGCCGGTTAGATATTAACAACTACCGCCCCCTCAGTCAAACGCCGTTTCATCAAGGGTGATGGAGAGCCTGGTTAAGGCAAGAATGATTGACTTCCTGCTACCGCGAAACCTTATTTACAGATCCTAACATGGGTTCTTGCCGGCTAAGTCACGTTAGACCTGCCAGTTTGAGTTCTTGGACATAGTGACACTTAACATTGACACTGGATCTGCGCTTATTATAATCTTTCTCGACATGAGGAAAGCCTTCGACCGAGTCCCACACTCTGGCCTTCTAACCAAACTTAGATCCTTTGGTATCTCGAACCAACTATTGCTTTGTTTCACATCGTATCTTGCTAATCGCACACATTTGGTTCTACTAGGATACAAGGATTCAGAACCACGGCCAGTAACCAGTGGAGTATCTCATGGCATTGACTTAGGACCATTGCTGTTCCTCCTCTACCTCAGTGATGTATTTGACTCCTTTTCACATGATAAATCATTTTTATTCGCAGCTGACATCAAACTAGTCTTCACATTCTACTCAACTGACACGCACAACGGAATCTCCAATGTACAGAGAGACCTTAAAGCGCTTGAACATTGGTGTGGCCTATGGAAAATGTGTTTCTCACATCAAAATGCAATGTTATACCACACCGTTGCAGTTTGCCTCCAGACGCACTGAAACTACATGGCTCATCACTTGCAGGGTGCGCTACAGGCAGGGACCTTAGCATAGCTTACTCCAGTTAACTTACCTTCGCCGAGCAGTTGGGCTATAGCTCTGCCAAAGCTCTATCAACTATCAGTATGATTTACAAATCGGTGCTACTTGTGGAATCACGGCTAGCCCTCTACAAGTCCTGCGCCCGACCAAGGTTGCAGTACGGTTCAACTGTGTTCACCAGTTCGGGTAAGAGTGCCCGTATAGAAATTGAGAGGGCGCAACGAAATTTTACCAAACGTCTCCTTGGTTCGTCCACGCTTAGTTATCGAGGCAGATGCAAACAGCTTAAACTGGAAGCACTGTGGCTACGCAGGCTCAAGGTCCATCTCGTGAGTTTGTTACAGATGATACAAAACCCAGAGATCAATACTGATCGGTTTGTTCTACGAGTAAATAAGGATCGTTACCCCATACGGGCCAGACCGTTTTCCATAACCCTGCATCCGTTCCAACTTCTTTCTTCATAAATACGCCATCGCATGGAATCGGCTGCCGTTGACCATCCTTACAGCTAAGGCCACCCTAGAGATTCGAAGATCCTTACACAGGTTTCTAAACACTACCTCAGGTTGAAATTTCGCGCCATAATGCAATATCAGCGCAAGAAAAGTTTGGCTATATTTTTTGTTAATTTTATTATTCTAGTGAAGCACGCTGCCTCAGTATGTCTCTTAACAAATCCCTTTATTTGCCTCTGCATTTCTCGGAATTATTTTTTAACTTTTCGTATCCCTTATAATTCCGCCACTCTCATTGCTTCCATGTACGCACCAATAATTGTGGCGAACGAGAGGGCCAATAATGCCCAATGAAATTAAAGTACAGTTGTGGTGAATTGGAACCTGTTCCAAAGAAAAACGGCACAAATACAGCTCTGCGCAACTTCACACCGAAACTACAAGGTGCTAAATATCGCCCGAAGGAACCAGAAAAATTTCAAGGTGGGCGCCTGCGACTCCATCAGATGTGCACCAAACAATGCCAATGCATTTTTAATTGCTAACTAGAAACATTTACTCTTATTGTGCCTACATCCTTGCAACGCAAAGGATTAGTGTAAAGATGGATGTGAACCCTTAAGTGTGCAGCCTCTAGCCAGTCTAGAAATATACCTATTTATTTATTATTATGCATTTGAATTACTAGGAATATGCATTCCTGTAGATGAGCTGTGGACGCATGGACCTGATCGCTACTAAAGCATAAACCCACAAGGCAGCCTCAACGTCTGTCCCCACAAAATTATTGGATATCCAATCCCATCTACAGCTTCCCATTACTCCGACTGACTCAATCGTTATATTCTAAGGATCCAAGACTTCTGAACCCCATTGGATGAGGCAGCTCAATTGCGTCGTTAGCATCCATTCTCATTTACAATCATTTTCCTAGAGCCAATATCACTGATTAAAAGCAGATAGTCGCCGCATGTTCCATTCTACTCTGCGGACCTCCGGAGCTCGCTAAGAGACACCCCTTCCCTACAACGTTTATGCTCTTAGACTGTTTGCATCACCGCTCAGCTTGTTTTGGTGACCTATTCTGTGCCACCATAGGTTCCACTAGTAAATGAAGGCTTAATCCGAATACCTTAGGGCCACTGACCTCTAGCATAGCATCCTTATCTGCCGTTCGCCTTACTCGCGTCAACTCTTCTTGACAGCAGTTAATCGTTGTTGGCTCTATGCATCTCTGTGCGAATCCGTAGCTTTGAGGGAGCCACCTCCTTACCCTCTAAACTTCTTTTTCCTCGAAGATCTGTATCTCTAATTTTCGCTCGCTTGTTGCTTTTTCATTGAAACTGCAGGTGACCACAGATCTCTCTCATACTGCCATTACCTGTCGTTTGCCTTGCTGTCGTCAACTTTCATTGGCTGCATTTAGTAGCTGTTGTCTCCATGCAACTCTGTGAAAATCTGTGGCCTGCTTGGAGCCACCACTTATCTACAAACTTTATTCTCTTGGATCGTTTGCATCACAGCTCAGTTGACCTTGACCATGACGCGGTAACCTGAAATCTGACATTCAATACTGACGAGAATTTTAGATATAAATACGGTGAAAAACGGTGGTTGAACAAACTCTGTCGGAAGAACTTGACCTTTGTCAAACAATTCAGAGAAGTGAAAAACAACCAAAAGTCCCCAGAACTATGATCAGGGGAAGACGCGCGATCAGCGTTCAGAAGAACAAGAGCACTACCAGTAACTGTCTTGCGCCCACTGTAGTCTCAGCACTGACACCACCGATAGTTAGCCATTATACAAAGAACCAGTTGACAACCGATAACACTGGAGCTCTTACACCAGCAAACTTGCCTAATTGCTTTGTGCTTATTTCCGATCCACGGATGGATGCACTACATGATGCTACTAAAATCGTTGCCACTAAAATGTGTCCGTCGCCTTTGCTTGCTGACTGTAAGGCAACACTACAAGACCATCTCACAGACGCGCTTCTTAAAGTAAAAACATAGAAAATGAGCTAAACTCGGTGAAATAGGAATTGAAACGTATTAATCAATTGTTAGCAAAAATTATACCGCTGGCGCAGCTATCGGATCTACATAAATCGGACAAGGTGGAAGATTTTAGCGCAGCAGGTGAACTGCTCAACACGCTCGCCAAGGAAGTCAACGAACGAATCACCCGCACACGAAATGCAATGAGATATAATGTGCCTGATCGCATACCATTTGAGAACGTGCCACGCTCACTTCTAAATGTATGCAAAATAAACCGAGAGTGCTGCTCATGTAGCCGCCTCCGAAAAACGAAAAATGCCGACCCTGCCCAATTGTCCCCAAGTTCGGCAGCCAAGCTCATGCCAAATGTTTTCTAGACCACGAGTTCATTATAAGACAGCAAGCTAATCTCGGGCCCACGCTGATTAAACAGGACATGACGCTACTACAACGGGCGCTCATGTCAAATGGGCGAACCCCAAATAAGCAGGGTCTGAGCCATTCTATAGCTATGAAAACGTCTCCAATTATTCCAGCCGATATGTCTAACTACAACTTAGATATGCTCCTGAACCCTCTCAAACAGCCTCTCGGACGAAACGTTACTAAATGGTTCCCAGTAACCTCTGTCATGACCTTTGCCAATGCAAGTACCAATAGGACACCAATACCAAGCATGCAATTAACTGGTATGTACACGAACGCAACTCCCACAGCAAGCTCATCAATGGTTTACAACGTTGACGTGGACTTGTCACAACGACAATTAGAACTTTTCGCATTAGAGGTACCCACAGTTGAAGATCAGGCAAAAGTTACGGCCACCTCGAATGCAACCATGGGCAGAACAGAATGCAGCGAAAAGCCCAGCAGCGTGTCTGATATACACGACACGTACACTGAACGCGATAGCTTAGGCTTCTTAACATCATATAATCCGTTTTCCATATCGTAAACGATCTCGCGCAGCCCGACATTGACACGGTACCTAAGCCCGGATGTGCAAACGAAGGTTGTTTGGTAACTGTGTGTCCTAGGCTGCCTTCAAAAACACAGTGTTATAGCATCGAAACCATGCCCAAACGCACCAAAACGGCCAAGATAAAACCACCTTGTTTGCCAGAGAAACCACGCCCCCAGACTACCCGCTTTAGGCTGAAGTCCAGTAAAGCGACAGCCAAGGTTGGTCAGCCAAATCGTAAGAAGTACCTCCTCGTAACCCCTAGCTCAACAACGAGTAATTGGATTACACCCAAACCCCCTGCACCGCCGGCTGAGCTGCAACGCCACTATGTCAAAACCCAAAGCGATACGTCGGCCGAACTAAGCACGGGAATACAGGTAGGACTAATCCACCGACCACAAGATGGCCTCCACACCCTCGTTAAGAAGCGGCCTACTACAGCAACAGCCAGGATTGAGAGGCCGCAACGTAGGAATTACCTACTCAGAACCCCAAGCCCCGCGATGCGTAACCAGACCCGGACACACTTCACTCCACTACCCGCCGAACTGCAGTGCTGCACGGGCAACGCCCAATTAGATATGTCATCCAGAGCAACCATACAAATACCACCAAAACAACTCATGAGGACAACCCTAGGCTTTCACCCCCACGGTATGAAGCGAAGTCTCCTATAGCGACAAGCAGTATTGAGTAGCCGCAACATAAGAATCACCTGCTCAGCACCACAAGCCCCACCGTGCGTCTCCAGACCCCACGCAAAATCCAATACATTGTTGACCGAACAGCAACACCACCAAGGAGAAACCCACATGGGCGCAACGAACTGAGTAATTCCGCACATGCCCTGCTCCCCATCCACCCATCTCACCAAGCCAGTCAAGAAACCGCCAACAACGCACCTTGGTGCCAGGAAGCATGACGGCACCTTCCGCGGTCCCCTTTTAATGGAACATCGCAGGTTGCGGGCCTCCTCCTAGATCGCGAGGGTCAAGCTGCGGCTCTCTACCACCTGACTCAATTCCTAGATATGGCACAACCCATTCCAACTAACCAGTCGCAGGCAATCGGACCGCTCCTCTAAAGCCAGCCTCATTACCGACTTCGGGCTAGAGCTCCCAGCTCATATACATCATCAGTCACCTCCACATTCCTCCCCTCGGATTCGCTACTCCATACCACTCCCAATCTCTTCCATTACTTTCCACCAACCTACCCGTCATGCATCTCCACGCATGCATGTAAACAAGCCCCTTACCACATTCTGGATCGCTTGTGTTGCTAGACGGTTCACACAGTTTCAGTAATCCAACCAATAACTATCCACCAAGAGATGCCACAACACTCCATACTGCATCACACTTTGACGATTCTAGTAAGTTGGGGATCCATATGCTTCTTATCAACGCATGGTCTATTATTCAAAAGAATCCCTTTCTGGGCCCGCTTGTTCCTATGTCCAAAGCACAACTGGTTCTAAGCACAGAGACTTGGCACTCTGTCAGTTCGTCTGACCCACCCATCCAAATATCTGGCTACTCTTCAGCCTGCAGTGGACACGACAACTGACGAGTCGGACGACGTCTCATCTACGTCAGCGAAGACTTACATGCATACTCCTTCCAAGTCATCTTTGCGTAATCCGAAAGACTCTATATGGATTCAGACTGATGGTCAGCACCTAGACTTCCTCATTGGCTGCATCCACATCCGACCACATATCTCAACAGCTGAACTCAAAAGGCTGGTCGATCTCTTTTACCAAAGTTTCGCTGTTACCTTCACGACTTAAGATAATCGGCGGTGACTTTAATATGCCGCACATTGAGAGGTCTACCCAGTCCTCACCTCCGGAATATGGAGCGTTTCTCGGCCTTATGTTCGCATACGACTGGACTCAACATGTTAACGCACCTACCAGGACATCTGATGTCCTTGACTTAATATACACGAAAGGCATCAACCAAGCACCAGTCTGTGTGCTTGACAACCTTCTTGGTAGTAATCATAAGGCAGTGAAGCTAACATTCAGACTGCTCACTACCAAGCAGTACAACCTCTCCTGCAGCGGATTCTTCCGTCCTCTACAACGCGTCGTTTGGGAAAGCTTCTCAACTCTTCTACGATAGCCTAAATGGGATGTCTTCCTTCTGGCAGCAGACATAGATATGGCGACCCAAGAGACGTATAAGCACATTATGTTCTGTCTTGACGTGGTCGCTCCCAAGCAGAACATGAGGAAACCAACGAAACCGAAGGGTGTAGCTGATACACATAGAGTCCTAAACAAACTGAGAAAAATGCGCTCCAGCTTCAACAGGACAAAGGATTTCCACATAATAATGTGCATGAACGACTTACTAACAAGGTAGAGAAACCTGCAGGGTATTTCTCTTACATAAGCGGAACACGCTGCACTCAGCAGTAACAACAAAGTTAAAGCACTCACCCAATTAATGAAACGCATAGAAAACAACCGAGCCCCAACAATTGCCTCATTATCACTTCCTACTGGCAATTTCATTACTGACCCCGCCCAACTTTTTGATTATATCAACAAGCACTTTTGCAACTCTTTTTCGGTCACCGATTCGACGACATTGCTTACAACACTTCCGCTCACCGATGATAGCCCGACCAGCATCAAATTTAACCTACGCGCAACCATGCGAGATATTCGTACACTAAAAATGTCTCAATACCACGGTCCCGATGGCGTTCCATCCGTAGTGCTGGAAATAGGAGGTCCAGACGTTCTAGTTCTCCTCCTTACCCTATGTGCACTCTCCAGGACAACCCATACCTTCCCCGCTGCTTGTAAGCATGCTGTAGTCCTACCCCGAAATAAACGAGGATCTCGTCTTGACATAGACAAGTATCGGCCTATCAGCCACACACCCATTGCATCAAGAGTAATGGAGAGACTGGCAACCGCAGCAATACTTAACTTTCCGTTGCCTGTTAATCTCATTAATTAATTAATAAATAAATAAAACGCATATTCTCGGTAAAACGAGACACACTTGTAAAGGCGTGATCAAATATGCATACAAGCATAGCTTCTTTGGAATGTTAAAACATTTCGTTTTAATGAAAGGTATAAAAGAAAAGTTGTTGTCCATATGAGTGAGCATATTGTCAGGTAATAGTCAGAACAAGGGACATTATGGCGCTGTGGCGCGCAAAAATCCGTCAAACCACAAGTTGGGGGTAATTTCGCCAGGTAGTGATCCGTGAGCACAGGAGCCTAAACAAGGTTTTGTTGCAACCAATAACCATTACGAGATAGGGATGAGCTGTGCCCCAACAAAGCATTCTTCATAGCAGAATTTGTTGCACAGGTTCGATGTAGAAGACTGAGGACTGCGTCAGTGTGAAATGCTTAGCTGTGACTTTATTTTGTGGCGAGTCACATCCGCCACGTTGCAGTGTTGTTAAGCGGACATTTGTGGCTTTTTATAATAATAATAATAATAATAATAATAATAATAATAAATGGTATATTCTCTGTAAAACGAGACACACCTCTAAAGGCATGATCATATATATATATATATATATACATATATGTATATATATATAGGGAGAACGCTTGCCAGGCGAAAACCCACCATGTCCTGGAACACTGCCGTAGCTTTCGTTGAACAGTAGTGCAAGTCGGTTATGCATCGTTTAGACCGATTTTACACTCTATTATTCGCAGTCGGTTGACGGCCAAAATTCTTCGTTGGTTGGCCGAATGGCTTAGTACTGATACGGCAGCAGTCGTTGAAGCCGGTCAATGATACAAGATTCGAAGAGTCGAATGATAATGATGCAGGTGAGTAAACACATTGTTAATAGAGGCCGGCTCATCTATTATATTCTTGTTCGGCTCGCAAACCGTGTCCAGCTATCCACGCTGGACTTGTCATGGGGTCGGTGAGTGAAGTTGTTTCTTGTGGCTGAATATGTCCTTAATAGGTAAAAACGCCATTCTCCGCAAATTGGATTTGGGATTCCTGCAAATGTAAGTAAGTGTAACTGTTTTCATAGCCAAGTGAAAATTCCATAGAAGGCCACCGGAATAGCCACGTATACGTGCGCAATGCTGTCCGTGAAATGACATCAGAATAGCTCCATGTGACTGGCGAATAGGAATGTTTGAGGCACTGAAGTTAATCACGCCAGAGTTGTTTGTCTTCGGTTGTGGAACGGGGGATCCATGTACATATATTATTCCAGGTGAGTAAATTGTTCTCTGAGTACGA
Source organism: Dicrocoelium dendriticum (assembly GCA_944474145.2). Classification (NCBI taxonomy): domain Eukaryota; kingdom Metazoa; phylum Platyhelminthes; class Trematoda; order Plagiorchiida; family Dicrocoeliidae; genus Dicrocoelium; species Dicrocoelium dendriticum. Next base: position 247,579,616 of record OX104063.1, on the reverse strand, counting down.
GGCGAGCTAAACTCATTTGTTTAGACCCCGTGAAGGTAGCGCCTCGGGAATGGCGGAAGGAGCTCCATTTGGACCAGTGTGGGGTTTTTCATTTCCTGGAGAAAGGACCAAGCCTTTTGAGGATGGGTCGGGCAGTCCCAGTGGATAAACCTTCTTGTTTTGGCGGATGTACCTGTGGGAATCTCGGGAAAAACGGGTTCAAGTCCGCGAAATTCTGCAAGACATGTATGTTTGAGGTTTTAATCAACGTCGCTGACGCGATAAATTCAGGGCATAAAGTGGTCGTTATCTTCCTCGAAATGAAGAAAGATTTCAACCGCGTTCCACACCTAAAACTACTGAACAGACTCGCCTCTTTTGGTATCGCCGAGAAGCAGCTCACCTGGTTTGCATCCTACTAATCAAATCGAACACAGTCGGTGTGCTTGGGCGGCACGACGTCTTCCAAAAAAGCGGTCACCAGGGGAGTCATTAAAATAGGTGCCATGAGCCCCATACTCTTCTTGCTCCACTTCAAGGACGTCTTCCAAGTCTTCCGCTGGGGAAGGACATACATGTTGGCGGACGACATCAAAGTCGTGTTTTTCTTCGTCTCCGATAATATGAGAGATAATTTATCAACAATACAAAGTAACCTTATGGCGCTAGAAAACTGGTGCGCAATATGGAAGCTCAAAATTTCTCCGGGAAAAAGCAGCATTCTCTTACAGATGCACAGTGCCACCGAAAACCCTTATTCGCAATGGCCCTTCTCTTACCGTCAGCCACTTTGTTCGTGATCTGGGTTCAATAATCTAATTTCTTCCACTTTGCGGAACAAGTAAGCTACAGTGCAGCTAAATCTAAGTCTTTAATAGATAAATATAAATATAGGTATATTTCTAGACAAGCGCTAGATGCTGTTCCTGCGTGGGATCAGATCAAATTGTACAAAACATCCATGCTCATGCATGGAGAAGAAATATCGTTAACAACTGCTTTTGATCGTGTTTATCTTTCCGAACCGTAAAGCAGAGATAAATACAAACGTTTCATAGGCCTCGACATTTTTGAAGTCTGGGTCTCCGTAGCTTATGTATGAATTCTGCGCTTTTCACCGGCTACCGCTGCCAAACCTTGAGGTGCCTGATTCCATTAGTAAACTATCAATCTATTATGCCAATGGATTGTGTTATTTTCGATGGAAAATGCACCACTAGAGAAATGTGATCCATTTTCTTTGGTCACATCACCGCGTTTCGAGCATCCATTAGTAGCCGGCTCATGGAAAAGAATAAGCAAGCCAAAATTAGATCGTAAAAGTGGAGGGTGGAAACAAGGGAAATAACAGTAGTGGCTAACAATTTAGCCTTTCTTAGAAAAGTGCGACTGAAAGGCCGGCCCACTTAACTAGAAAATACACTAATATTGGAAAATGGAGCAAACATATAGCCCAGAAATAGCATACCAGAACCGCAAACCTTGCGCGAATTTCAAAGTGTAAATCTCCAAACAAGCGGAATCAACGCCGTTTTGGAGCCGAAATGTTAACTAACACGGGACAACAATGGGCGGTCTAAGACAAATCCTAGGCGCTGGTTAAGTAAAAGGTAAAATAATTAAGCTAGGCGTAGTGGTTATGGGGATATTTGCATTTTTAGCGGTCTGCTGCGGATAGCGCCATTTTCGAGCCTCCGCTAAATTCACGTTCTGCTTTGGAAGCAGATACAGAAAAAAGAAAGAAAGAATACAAACATGGCTAGGCGTAATAAGTTCCGAATATGGAGTGGTAACTGGGAATGCCTAAGATAACGTGTAATTCGCTGCAGTAGCGAAGTATGACGCAGTGAGCCGAAAAGCATACTTTCTCAGTAAACGTAGTAAAAGTTGGAAAAACAGACGGAAAGGTTTTAGGGAAATACTAGGTAGGCTGTAAGAATTATTATATAGGTAGAACAGCACAGGATATGGTGTAGCTAGCCCACAGCCAGAATGCGACCATGTGCGATTTTCAGAGTATATTGGGCCGCAGAATCCACTATGAATGTGGAATTCAACGTTTTTAATGCTCCGATGTGGATGCGAAAATTATACCAAAGCCGCATGAGCTGAGTCTATATGGATAAGACATGGGAACACAAAACTCATTTGCCCCGTCTGAACTAGGATAACGCAAGCATTTCCTACAGAAATATTACCAGTTTCGACTCTTTGAGGCTATTTTATACGTCATTATGGTTGTACCACTGGCACTAATGAGCCAGGGTGGTCTTCCAGTGATAATAAAAAAACTAATGTGAGAAAATTCACAAAATGTGTCCAGGTGAGAAACACCTTGTGTTCCGCTTTGGTTAGACACGAATACCACTTATTTGGGGGTTGCGCCATCTCAAGCATGACCGATTAGTGGGCCACAGGTGCTAAAACACACAACTGTGCATTAAGTTGCGAGTTTAGAGCTCTATTTCTCTTAGCTGAGAGTCGGATGCAAGTGCCTGTGGTGTTGGACCAGAATAACGCAATCGTTCCCTGGAGAAACATCATCAGTTTCAGCACTTTAAGGTTATGTTATATATCTTGTTGGATGTGCCACCAATGCTAATGAGCTAGAGATGTCTTCTATTGATAATAGAGAAATAGGTGTCGAAAAAATTAGCGAAATGCAATCAGGTGGGAAATACCACGAATGCCGCTTTGGTTAGACATGATCACCTCATCTTATAGAGGTTTGCACTTTCTCATTTGTGACGGATTATTGGGCCTCATGTGTTAAAGCACACCATTTCTGCATCGCGTTGCTATTTTGAGCTCTAACTCTCTTGGTTGGGAGTCCGATGCAAGTGCAAGTGATATACACCAGTGTAAGGTAATAGAAAACTGGGAGATCACAACAGCTATTAACTTGGAGGTTTCCTGGTGGGAAGCTTCCACATTGTCAGGCAACGTGAATGAACAATAATATAACGCAAGCAGAGAAGATAGCGGAAAACAAGTGGGAGCTGGTTGATCACCCACCATTACGCATTACGTATGGTAGGCTTTGGAGCCAGGTAAAGGTTAAAATTACGTACGAACGGCCAAGGTAAGAAAAAGTTGTATCTTCAAATCCACTTCGCTTTTGGAATCTCGACTGATACTGTATAAAACGTGCGCTAGGCCTATTCTTAATTGCTGATCTCGAGCCCTTTCGAAGTCACCCAAGTTAGGCAGGATTGCACTGGATAACGTACAGCGTTCCTTCATCAAACTTCTACTACGCTCAAACATGCTGGACTTGTAGGACTAGTTAATACTGGTCCGAGACGGTGCGCGAAGGTAAGCGCGGATATCAGAAGGCAATGGGAGTCGGACACAGCGGATAGTATTCGATGGGGCTACAAAAAGAAGCAGATGGATGAAGCGAGGCGAGAGCGTACACGTGAGCGCGGGAACTTGCAAGACAGTTGTGTGCCAAGCCGGTTGTAAGATTAAAACAAGAAGGAGTAATGTACAATCAGTCAACAAGTAAATTGTACATGAAAGATAAGCGTTATCTATTTGGGCGCTACAGAGCTCCCCCTAGAAGGCTGAACATAGAAAGCCTTCGAAATCGAAAAGGAATGTTGAAACGAGGTTCGTGAGGTAAAACCGTGCCGAGTAAAAATGAGCCTGCGTTCATGTAAATGGGGTTTCGTCGGAAGTCGGAGTCCGCTGTGCCGCTTATGCTTTGTTATTTATTGAATGTAGCGCAGGGTGCATTTCGGCAAGCCGTTGGTGCGGTCTTGTCGGACTACAAAAATCTGGCTAGCCCAGAAAAAAACCGACAGGACCTCAACCTCCGCTGCTGCCAACCGGTGCGCTTGGGAGTGGTCTCTCCCCCCGCCGAACCCCGACCGGCGCCAAAACGACCCCCGTCCCACGTAGAAACGACCATGGTCCCACGGAGAAGCGACCATGGACCCAAGGAGAAGCGACATTCGTCGCGCGGAGAAGCGACACTTCCCGCGGAGAAACGACCAGTGATCGCGTCAGGGTCCTCGAAAACATTCCTCTTGTAGGCCAGTCGATCGAAGGGGAGGGTTGGGGCATGTAGAGATGAGAAAATGGAAAAACACGCAGAAAACGACAAAAAGAACAAATGAATGATCTGCTGTTTAAATATATTTTGGTTTTTGAATATTTTTTCGAAAAAGGTTTTCCGGATGTTTTATGATATTTTTGTTTGTTTTCAAAACGTTAATCAACCAAAAATGGGGCAAATATATACAATATCTACAAAGTTAAAAGTATTTACACTGTACATAGTCGGAGAAACGAACGGGCTTACGCACTTCCCGACCACGACGATTGGTCGTGGGAGGCGGCGGACTAGGCTCGGGAGATGTCGGGACGGCTGAAGTTTGTAGTCCGTGATCGCGGTCTGGTTGGACTTCATTAGCATGCGGAAACCTGGTGCGTTGAGTTGTGACCTCGCACCAGGCACTACTAGACAAAGTAGGCGAGGTAATTTCTTTCATAAAGGCCGGTTTCAGACGGTCGATGGTGACGACTTCGTGTCGACCACCGCGGTCAATCGTGTACGCCTTACTCGCGCGTGGTAGCAACTTGAAAGTTCCTATGCACGGCGACGAAAGAGGCTGTCGAACCCAGTCTGCACGAAGGACGTGTGAACACGTGGACAGCTTCTCGGGCACGTACACTGGTGTCTTCTGCGTTCGAGGAGCGGGTGGACGTAGCTCACGCATCTGGTGAGGCAATCGGTCAGTGTAACTTCCGTAGTCAAAAGTGGAAATACATGAGGCTGGTGCTACCAGCTGTCCGGGCAACCGCAGCGTGCAACCGTAGACTAGCTGCGCTGGTGTTGCGTCGAAATCGGTTATAACCGTGTTTCTTAATCCTAGGAGAACGAGGGGCAGCGTTTCAGACCATGAAGGGTCTGCGTGCACACTTAGCGCTGCCCTCAACTGGCGGTGAAAACGCTCCACCATGCCGTTATTGGCCGGATGATACCCCGTCTTCTGGACGTGGCGACAGCCTAAATCCTTAAGCAACGTGGCAAATGTCGACGAGAAACGTGACCCTCGATGGCGGGACAGCCGTATTGAGCTACCCAGCGCTCCATAAAAGCTTTCGCTACCGTTTCCGAGGAGGAATTTGGGATAGCGACGGCCTCAGGCCATCTAGTAAATCGATCGATGCAGGTCAGTAGATATACAGAGCCTTTGGAAGGTGGCTGAGGACCTACGAGGTCAACTTGCACTTGATGAAAACGTGCGGCTGTCATCTGAAACGTGCCTAATGGGCTTCTCGTGTGCTTGTGCACCTTCGCGCGTTGACACGGAAGGCAAGCAGCGGCCCAAATACGGAAGTCCCGATTGACATTGCGCCAAACGAATCGTGCGGTTACGACTTTAACCGATGCACGAACGGCTGGATGAGACAAGCCGTGCAACGTGTCGAACACGGTCTACCGAAACTCGCTTGGGACGACTGGGCGCGGCGTGCCCAGAGATAAATCGCAGAGTATCGTTCCGTCTGATGCTGTCAGCGGAACGGGTCGTATATCCAATGAGGGAGACCGGCGTAGTAGATCAAGCTCAGGATCGCTGAGTTGTGCTGTGGCCATGGCTGCCAAGTCGATAGCAGTACCGGCGTCAGCGGAGCTAGCTTGGATGCGGGAAAGTGCATCGGCGATGGCGTTGTGCCCACCTGAGACATAAATAAATAAATAAATAAATAAATAGGTATATTTCTAGACCTGCTAGAGGCTGCACCCTAAAGGGTTCAGATCTATGCCTACATTTATCCGATGCTCTTGCATGGAAGTTGGCAAAATATAAGTATATGTTCATCGTTAGCAATTGCAAATGCACTGGCACTGTTTAGTATACATCTACTGGGTCGCAGGCTCCCACCTTGACATTTTTCTGGTTCCTTCGGGCGATATTGAGCTCTTTGTCTTTTATTGTGAAAAGTTCGCGGAGGTTTAGTTTGCCTTTTCTCCTTGGAACAGAATCCAATTTGCCACAAGTTCACTTTAAATTGATCGCACATTAATTGGCCACTCAGTTGCCCCAATTGTTGTTGCGCACTGATTATGCTTTGAAGTTAGCGTGCAATGAAGTTGGGAAATCGTGAATCTCCTTCAATGAACACAGTCAGATCCGTTGCATCCCCGCTTAGACCTGTGACACCTGGAATATTCATGGGGCGTGACGGTTCACCGGATCGAGTCCTCCAGCGTGCAGGTGAACCAAGACTGACGCCATCTAATAAACGACCAGTAGGTAGGCGAGTAGAGCCCAAGTTTGGGGATGACTTCAAGGGATAGGTAGATTCGTTAGCTGAGAATTCTGGAAGCGTCATGACTTGACATTTTTCTGCTTCCTTCGGGCGTTATTGAGCTCCTTGTATTTTATTGTGGATAATTCGCGGAGGTGTAGTTTGCCTTTTCTCCTTGGAACAGAATCCAATTTGCCACAAGTTCACTTTAAATTGATCGCACAATAATTGGCCACTCAGTTGCCCCAATTGTTGTTGCGCACATGGAAGAAATGAATGAAGGGATTATAAGGCAAACGAAAAGTTAAAAACAATTACGATAAATGCAGACATAAATATAAAGCAATTTGTTAAGAGAGAAAAAGAAGCTGCGTGCTTCAGTAGAAAAATACCAATTAACAAAAAAATATAGCACTACTTTTATTACGCTGATATTGCTCTCCGGCGCAAAATTTCAACCTGAGTTATTCTCAGATAAAAGAAAAAGCCTTTCTACAGTTACAATACCGCTTAAAGTAGCACAAAATTAAACTGGTCTGGACCAGCTTTAGAGCCTGAATACGATGAACGTAAAAGCAACACCATGTGTGCAGTAGTTTGCGAGTTATTCGCAATTAAACGATGGTCTACGAATAAGGCCATTTTTATTTTTCGCTAAAAATGGCTTTCTGCTTTGCAGGCAGATGGTAGAAAAAATAAAATATAAAAAGTAGGGAAGCGGTGTATGTTCAAGATAGGCATAGCTATCCAGAAATGCTCTAATTAGCCCGTTATACCCTGCGACAACTACGGACTGCGCAGGTGGCCGAAAAGTAAACTTTGCAGGCAAGCATGAAAAATATATGCAATTAAGGGATGTGCTTGCGCGAAAACGCTAGAAATCCAGCAAGGAATGTTATATCTACAAGGGAATTCAGGGGAGCTTGTAATTAACTCACGGTTAGAAGGCCACAGCATACCATTTTCAGGGGATACTGAGCCACATAAACAACCAGTAAAATAGAGTTTAGCATTTTTTAAGCCTCTAAGCTTTTCTAAAGCTTACAGCAAGGCCGCATGAGCCAGATCTACCTGAGTAACTCAGGGGATCTTTCAGATCCGTTGACAGATTTCGGCCTGCAAAATACACACATTACTTAGCTAAACATCACAACATTTATCCCTTAGAGCCGATTTTCTATATTAATGAGACTCTGTCTCTAACATCAGTGAGCTATAGGAGCCTGGCACTAATAATAAAGAAATGAGCATGGGAAAATTTAGTAAAATTTAGCTAATTGCATTTTGGCGTGAAATCCGTTTTGGTCTACATTGGTTGGGCTTTAACAACTCTACTTCTGGTGGTTGAGCTTGCTTATACTTGAGGTATTGTTATGCTTCATGTGTAGATGCACACTATTGTGCAGCTCTTTGATGAATTGCGATTTATTTCTCTCCATTTTTAGGTTCCGAAGATAGTGCCGGCGGTGTTCATCCAGATGGCAATGTTAACTGGCACTCTAATGTCACACCGACTATTTCTTTTGTGATTTTCCTGGCAAGAGCTGTTCTAGCACCCTAGGCAAAGAGCGATAAGGTAAATCAGGAGTAGAATAGTAACAAAAAAGTGGGAGCTGGTCGTTCACCCGCCATTACGCATAACGAATGGTAGGCTTTGGAGCCAGCTAAAAGATAAATGACACACGGGCGGCCAAGAGAAGAAAAGTGGTGATGGAAAGTTTCTGGTACTCCAGCCAGCCAGTGCCGTATATCGGTCGCAACCTGAGCGACATAGTCAAGGTGGCGCGAATCTGTAGGAGAGTATCGGTCGGTAGTCGAGCCGAGCACGTAAGTCAGGGGTTTGTGGTCGGTGAAGACGACAAAGGAGCGGCCTTTTAGGACGTGCCGAAAGTGACGTATCGCTAGATATGCGGCTAGTAGTTCTCTACCGAACGTGCTGTAGCGATATTCGGTAGGTTGTAGGCGTTTGGAGAAAAACGCTAAGGGTTGCCACGTCTCGGCTTCTCGTTGCTGCAAAACAGCGCCGACCGCCACGTCCGAGGCGTCAGTACTGAGGAACAGGGGGCGGCCGGATCGTGATGCGCTATAGAAGCTATGTTGGCGATAGCCTCTTTCGGCGACTTAAAAGCAGCGCGTGCTGCTGCAGGAAATTCTAACATCGTGAGTTTCCGTCGGAGAAGGTCCGTGGGGGGTTGCATCAGCGAGGCGCAGTTGGGTATAAATTGTCGGTAAAAGTTGACAAGCCCATCAAAACGCCGGAGCTGTTTGAAAGAATGAGGCTAGGGTAGTCGATAATGGCTTGAAGCTTATCCTGCAATGGCACGACGCCTGCAGAAGAGATACGATGGCCGAGAAAATTGACTGAATCGACACCAAACGAAAACTTTTCTGCGTTGATCGTCACCCCGTGTTGAGATAAACGATCAAAAAGTGTTCGTACGTAGCGTATGTGCTCTTCTCATGGAGAGCTTTCGATTAAAATGTCATCCAGATACGCGTAAGCGAAGTCTGAACCGCGACAAACTTGGTCGATGAACCGCCGAAAGGTTGCGCGGCGTTCTGTAGGCCAAATGGCATGCGCAGAAACTCGAACAAACCAAATGGAGTACTCACGGCAGTTTTAGCGATGTCCGCTCCGGCTACCGGAATTTGGTTGCATGCCAGACTGGCAGTGATATCCACTATGTGTGGGATCGGATAGCGATCAGACGTGGTTACCGTATTCAAGGATCGATAGTCACCGCAAAGACGCCAGTCCCTCATGACCTTCTTCACGACCATTTGCAGAGGCGACGCCCATGGGCTGTTGGACAGTCTGACGATACCAAGTTGAAGCATGTGGTCAAATTCGGCTCGTGCTGCCCGTAGTTTGTCTGGAGCAAGCCGTCTTGGTCGTGCGCTATCTGGTTGACCGCGCGTAACTATGTGGCGAGCGACCTCTGTCGTGACTGGTGGAGACTCTGCAGCCGGTCGAACCAGTCGAGGGTGTTCGGAGAGGAGGCTCAAGTAGTCGGACGGTGCGCCTGCGACCTGAAATACAGGGCTGATTATCGGGGCATCTGAAAGGACACCATCAACACCTAGTTTCGTACGATCGTCCAAATGTCTGTGGCGACGAGCATCAACAAGCAACCCAAAATGTCGGAGGAAGTCGATACCGATAATTGCGAAGGGTACAGACGCAACCATGAAACCCACTGCAAATCTCGGCGAAGATTGAGGTCTAAGTTCATCATGCGGTGACCGAATGAAGCTATCGGAGAACCTTCGGCCGCACGCAAATTGTACGTAGGCTCCGAGTGCTTGTCGCTAGCGGTCGCTGGGATGACGCTGACTTCCGCTCCCGTGCCGATGAGTTATGTGATGGAAGAACGTCGATCCTTAACGTAAAACAGTCGGTTTGCTTGGTTATTGAATGATACGTTGGTCGTGCTAGTATGCGGGCTATTCGTTTTCCCCGAAGCAGCTGGATCGTGCCTAATGCAGGGAGCCCGACAACGTCTAGCTCTTCCACCGTATTGGAGGTGATACCAACATACTTCTTCGACGCGTTTGACATTATCTGGCTGAGAACTTGTAAGGAAAATTTTGCGCTTTCGTGCCGTGCGTGACGTACGCGGTACAGGCACAGATGAGCCGCAATGAACGGTAGCCAAAACGTGGTCAGCAATTGACCGTGGCACACGCTGCTTCGATGCCTTCTTTGATGCTATCTTGTTGCGAAGTAGCGCGATTTCCGCGTCTTTAGAGTCTGATCGGTCTAACGACTGGGAACAAACATGAGATTCGGTTTTCATCTGTGAGAGTACGTCAGCGGAGTTACTGGTCTTCTGCTGCTGAACATGTTCGAACGCAGCGTCTGCCTTGGTAGCTAATTCTTTCAAAGATGTATCTATAAACATGGTCAGCATTACCGGTAATGGCTCTGGGAGACGTGTAAACCACAGCTCCTTTATCCCTTCTTCGCTCAAGAATAAGGGACTAGCGGTGCGCTGAATTTCGCGGAGCAACGCCGACGGCTTGCGATCTCCAAGCTTGAGGCCATTGAGCTGCTAAAATAGAGTTCGTGCGCTGGGCCGTAACTCTTTTAAAATCAGTTGCTTCGTCGTTTCATACTTTGCCGCATTCGATGGGCAGAGTGGAATGTCCTCAATCAGCGTCACTACCGACGGAGGAAGGCGTGGGACAAGCTGACTGTACCTTGGCCGGTCCGCCGTAATGCCATTATTTTCACGTTCAATCTCGAATATCGTAAACCAAACCTCAGGGTTGTGTTCCATGAAACTTGGAACAGCCAAAGTAAGCATGCTTACGCTGTGAAACGACTCAAATGACACTCTCGAAATGTGAGTCGAAAGATATAGAGTGAACGAAATACGATAAAGGCACGAAAATCACGCAAGGAACAAATGAATATATGTATACAATCGAGAAAAAGGAACGAACTCACCAAAAACACAAAGGAGTAAAAAAACGTGGAATTCGCGCGTGCGAATCGGGGTCATCAATTTGTAGGACCAGTTAATACTAGTCCGAGACGGTGCGCGAAGGTAAGCGCGGATATCAGAAGGCAATGGGAGTCGGACTAAGCAGATAGTATTCGATGGGTCTACAATAAGAAGCAGACGGATGAAGCGAGGCGAGGGCGTACACGTGCGCGCGGGAACTTACAAGGCAGTTGTGTGCCAAGTCGGTTGTAAGATTAAAACAAGGGGTAAGGTACAATCGGTCAACAAGTAAATTGTACATGAAAGATATGAGTTATCTTTTTGGGCGCTACAAACTACCGTAGTCGATGCAAACAACTGGGATTGGACCCGCTGTGGTTACGGAGATTAAGGATAAACCTTCCGTTTCTAAATAAGCTTAAACAAAAGCCGGAAATGAACCTGACACGACACTTTCGAACGGAAGGAGATGCCCGATATCATCTGCGCAACGCGACCTTTTCATTCAGTCTGCCGGTTGCTGGTTGTGGCATACGCCATAACTTCTTCCTTTAGATATACGCGGACACCTGGAACAAATTACCTTTGCAAATCCGATCATCTATGACCAGTACACACTTCAACAACGCTATGCGGAGATTCCTCGACGTAAACACAGTTTCCGAAATATGATACCTACACCAGCTTGACCTGTGTGTGCTGCATTGGCGTCTCTGTGAGTACTACGCGGTTACTCGGTTTTTTGGCGTGCCATACTGATCGAGCTTTCCAGCTGAAATAACGTGGAAAACAGCGTTTGAATAAACACTTAAAACGAAATTTGACTTTTGTCAAATTTTCTCTGATCCAAGATATCTTGGATCGATTACATTGGTACTGGCCAAAGCGTCTTTGGCGCTTACTGGTAATTTTTCCGGTTGTTCCCAGTTTTAATCCCGTTTTGCACCCTGTTTTTGCCTTTTTATTGCGGTCGTTTCCCTATTGTATGCGTGTTATAATTCTAATCTGTTTTCCACATGAACATGGCTATCTCGCTAAACACCGAGACGGATGGACCTATGGGGTCCTCGTTTGATGAGTCTATTGCAGCTTGCGGACAGGTTAACTGTTCAGTGCCAGTAACAGATGCATCTGGCGGTATGCAATGTGACATCTGCTGCCGCTGGTATCACGAAAGCTGTACCGGCCTACAAGTTGACCAGTACAAAATGCTATCATCAAGCGCTGAGTTTCTTTTCAGCTCTGCTAAATGCTGCACTCAAAGATCGACGCGCCCGGCTGTCACCGGTACTAAACTTTCTGCGCTCGCTTCAAGGCTGGCAAATGTTGAGGTGGCGATAGCTAAACTCGCCTCTATTGCGTCGCTCGATACGAAAATGGATTTGATTTTAAAATCCCTGAATATTTCGTTTGGAGACACTGCAATAGACGGCAACATTGCTGACGATCCATCCACTGGAGTCTGTCACTCGGTCATAAAGTCGCACATCCTACCGGCCAATCCAGGTAGCATTGCTGGCGGTCCTCATGATCCGATCAAAGTGAAGAAAAATAGGGTGCGGAAATACCAAAAGCCCTCTGCTAAACCCAGAGAAATATTTGCCACGGCATCGAAATAGATGCCGTCTTGGACAGTCATAAAGTCGTCTGCAGATTGCACACGGAACTTTGCACAGACGCTGACTGTCTCGGCCGCCAGTGAACCAGCCTGTTCTGACGAAATGCTGGTAACTGCTCAATGCGATACAAAGTCAACGGCCCCTGCTCCAGTGAGCCAAAAGAAGAAGCGGACAAGATCTGCTCGTAAAACTTCGAAGGGGCTTGAAGACCCAGGAACCAGTAAGACGCCGGCAATAGAGCGGAAAACCAACGCTACCGTTGCTTCGGCGTCGTTTGGGAAGTCAGGGACAGTCCCACCGCCAGTGGTGAAAACAGCTGGTATAGTTGTCGACTCCACGGCACGTGGGGTAAACACTCCTCGTCGTGCCGACTCTTTCACGGATAGTAGCGTTATATTCCGTAACGTTACTGAATCTGAGGCCGTTCTCCCAAGGGAACGCATCTTGGATGACATCAAGTGGCTGAAACTGTGTGTCAGCAAGCTGCTTCCACCTGGTTTCCCTGGTGTCACTGTCAGAAAGCTGACCAGATTGGGGAACGTTCTTATCGCTACGCCAAATCCACGACCCCGACTACTTCACGTAGTCCTTTCTACCCCGGAGGAACGCAAATCGTTACTGCGATTTGCATTCAAACTTAAGGGTAGTGGTGTCAGCGTTCAGCCGGACCTACCACTGGCAGACAGGTTGAAGTTAAAGGAGGCTATCAAAGACATCAAAAATAGACGGGCGGCTGGTGAGCAAGGCCTCCGTCTGGTGGGTTTTCAGGTGGTCAGCCGGAAATTACTTTCCGCCCTATCAGAACCAATCCTGATGGCGCACGACACAGGGATGGTCGTGCCGACTTCCTTGAGGTAGTACTTAGCAACGTGCGTAGCTTAAGGAATAAGGTGCACGAGTTGGGTCTACTTGTAGACAAATCTCGTCCCGACATACTTGCTTTCACTGAGACGTGGTTGTCTCCGGATATCACGGACGGTGAGGTATATTTACCTGGCTACGCGCTGCTTAGAACTGGTCGCTCCTTTGGTCGCTAAGGCGGAGGCGTTGTACTGTATGTGAGCTGTAACTTCAGTCGTCGGATCAGACTGTTGAAGCCCTATCGGCTGTTTTGTGCACTTCCTCTACCCAGTTTACAGTTATAGTGATATACAGAAGTCCTGGAAGCTCCTCCAGGAGGATACTTAACTTTATTCGCACTCAGTCTGCGAATAAGTGTTTAGTTCTAGGGGATTTCAACCTCCCGGAAGTCTGTTGGGCCGATCTTTCTTGCAATTCGGCATTAGGAACATTCGGTGCAGACTTCCTTGAACTGACTCTCCAAGTGCCTTTACACCATTTCGTTGACTTTCCCACTAGGTATATGGACAACCAAATACCATCTACTTTGGATTTGGTTTTCGCTAAGTCCCTGGACTTCGTGACACGTTTCATGCGGTGCACCTCTAGAGTCCAGCGATCACGCATGCATATCCTTTCGATGTGCTCTTTCAAGGCACCAAGAGACCGCTGTTGAATTACTTCCGAATAGTTGGCGGGCGGACTTAAGTGCAATGCGAACTAAGACTTTAGTTCTGAACTGTGAGATCTCGATGGCTGACTCTGTCCAGTTAGCCTGGGAAAAATTTAAGGCATACCTTACGGAGGTTTCCGCTCCCTATATTCCACTCATTAGGAAAAGAGGGTTAAGGGCACAGCCGCCATGGATAGATACCACAGGCAAGTACCTACTCAAGAAACGGTCTAGATGCTGGCGAACCTACCAAGCAGCTCCATCAGCCAGTACCTATGATAGTTATCGGGAGAATAGAAATAAATGTAAGCAACATCTCAGAACTGCTCGTCTCCAATACAAGCAGGGTTTAGCGGACTCGGCCGCAGCTAATCCCAAGAAGTTTTTTGCTTACGTTAAAAGACGCAGCGGGGAAAAACTGTCTATACCAGCTTTATTGCGAGCAGACGGGACCCGTGCGCAAACTGACTTTGACAAGGCTTGTATACTGAGTGATCAGTATACTGCGGTCTTTGCTCGGGAGACCTCTTTACCACAGGTTGAATTGGTTTCAAGAGTTCCAGAGGATTCTTGCTTAGCTGAATTTAGCATAACGGAGACTCAGGTCTTCGAGCTACTGCAAGACATTAATCCCTCTAAAGCTTCCGGTCCTGATTCAATTCATCCGAAGCTGTTGCATGAACTGGCCACTGAGCTGAGTGGTCCGCTCACGTGCGTATTTTCAATATCGCTGAGCAGCTGCAGCCTGCCTTCGGAATGGAAGGAGGCAATCATCTGTCCGATTTTTAAGGACGGTGACAGCGCTCTACCCGCGAACTACCGGCCTGTCAGTTTGACAAGCGTAGTAGTCAAGTTGTTCGAGAAGCTGATAAGGGATTCAGTGGAGAACCACCTGAATCGATTCAACCTTCTCAGTGTTGCACAACATGGATTCCGCAAAGGATTTTCATGTTAGATTAATTTACTTGTAGCTCGTGAAAGCTGGGCCGAAGCGGTAGACAGTAGCCACGCTGTAGACGTGTTATTCGTAGATTTTTCGAAAGCTTTTGACACTGTTCCACACTGGCTCTCACTAAAGTTGAGATCTTACGGGATATCTGGTCGCGCCCTTCAATGGGTGTCTACCTTCCTTGGGGGGAGGGAACAGTGCGTACGGTTGGGGCGTAGCCTTTCGCTCAGGCAAGCTGTCCTTAGTGGCGTTCCGCAGGGCTCGGTATTGGGGCCATTGTTGTTCGCGATCTATGTAAGTGACTTGCCGGGAGAGTTAGGGGTGTCATCATTAATGTTTGCTGACGACCTTAAGCTCTGGAATATTGTGGATATCCCGGGGGGTCCTGATGCAATTCAGCGTGCCTTGGATAGGCTCTGGGAATGGTCTATCTTATGGTTGATGCCCATAAATAGGGCGAAGTGCTCTGTTCTCCTAATCGGAGCTGCTAATCCTCCCACCCGATAAGTTGTCGGCGGTGGTGAACTCCCTGTTGTCACTCAGCAGGTTGATTTAGGAGTCGTACACGCATCAGCACTTCATTCTGGAGACAACTGGAAGAAGGCTGCTTGTAGAGGGTTTCGTATGATGTGGTTTATCCGCCGCTCTTTCGGAATCTTAACGGCCAAGTTGTTTGTGAAGCTATTTTCGGCATTCGTCCGACCCCACCTGGAATATTGTATTCAGGCTTGTCCACCATGTCTTAACCGAGACAAAATGGACTTGGAGAGGGTGTTACGAGTGGGCACTCGGTTAGTGCAGTGTCTACGGGGACAGACGTATCCTGAAGGCTTGCTCAGTTTGGGTATGTACTCCATGCACTACCGAAGGATAAGAGGGGACCTGATTCTCACTTATCGTATTTTGACGGGTAAGATTGGCCCGGACTTGTCAGGGCTTTTTAGTCCCGCTACGTTACCTAGTCCCCGCGGTCACCCACTGAAACTGCATAAACCACGGTCTGATAGGATTAGGACGGAAACTCGTCTATCGCGCCGCGTTATAGATCGCTGGAATTCGCTTCCAGATCACGTGGTTAGGGAACCTACGGTTAAGGGTTTTGCGCGCCAGCTCGATGCTCTTGGGTGGCAACAGCAAACCTTTCCTTTTTCCTAGCTGACTCACCTTCACTTTTCAGTTCATTTTCATTGACTCAAATATCTTGGTATTCCACTTGCTTAGCTCTTACCACTTTCTCTTTTGCCTTCTGCGTTTACTTTTTTCTCTTTCTTACTTCACGTAACCGACCCAGCAGGGACTGCTAAGGCAGGATACGTGGGCATTAATTGGTTGGACAGGGTGTGATGCGGTCTTTGTTTTAGGTCCATCAGTATTTCAAAGTTCGCCAACTCCTGGTTCAACGACCCGCCGAAGAAGGAACACTCACGGGATAATCCTATCGTTCCAGTCCCGCTTGAACTTGAACTTGTACAACCACTAACGAGAGAATAATCTGTGTGCAGTTAATTCAGTAACCCCGTTAGGGTCATTGATCCTAGTTTCGGACACGCAACACACATCAATATCCAGTGTGTCCAAGGTGCGTGCGAGTACAGCCTGTTGACCTGTTTGTCTTAGAGTACGAACGTTGAATGTCGCCATGGAAACGGGATACGGTGGACTTATAGTGGACTTTTGCCGATAGGCGTCCGATAGGTGCGGTGGGATGATGGCTTCAGATGCTTCCACCCCAGTGGCACTTCGGTTGCTGTCACTTAAGCTGGGAATTATAGAAGGAAGGTTAGTAATGGGGGTCGGGATGGGAGTAAGAAAAACAGGTTTAAAAGAAAGAAGGGTGGCGTCAGCAATGGCATATTTTTCTTATCCGCCCTGCTGTATGCAGCAGATAAGTCAACCCTTGATAATCTGCGCGACGGCCGGTGCAGGATGAAGTTTATGATGGAAGAAAATGTCATGGTTGTATGTGGGCTGAGATACTGCCAGGGCGCCCAGACCTAGACAGGAGGACGATTAGGGTCCTCATCCAAACCCTTTGGCTCAAAAGCCTGTCCGCAAGACAGCGGAGAGGTGGCAATGATTTAGTTTTACAGAAATGGACGCCATCCCATTTCAAACCCCAACTTGGATTACCAGGAGACCAACCTAGTAGGACTAGCTCTCAAGGTGCCCGGAGGCATCATCCAGTATAGATCAATGGGTCAATGAGGTACGCAAACCGTCGCACCACATTAAGGTCCAGTCTCGTTGCGGCACAGTAGCCGAGGCTGTTTCCACCTCTAGCTGACATGTATGATGATGATGATGGTGATTATTATTATGATTATTATTATTATTATTATTATGGTGATGATGATGGTGATGGTCAGGCCATTGAACCAAATGCTCCTAGTGGAGTCCCTCAATCGAACCTCCATACACCCCATTGCCTTATTGGTCAAACTATTTAGTTACAAGCTATAGGTGGGCCCCACATCCGGGAGGAGCAAACCCGGTTTCGTCGTAATCGCGGCTGCATCCTTCTCATCTTCACGTTACGTCGATTTATGGACCGTAGTAATATTTATCGGCGAGTCACCGTAGTCCTTTTCCTCGACATCAAAGGTGCCTTCGATTCGGTTGATCGATGTGCCCTTTGGGATTGTTTACTCAGGAGAGATGTGCCCCAAAAATACGTACACATTACCAGAGCGCCTTACGCGCTTAGCTCGCGCAGTGAGTGCTCACGGCAAGTTGTCTCCACCGTTCAATATTTCCAGTGGGTTGTGACAAGTTTGCCCGCTGTCACCTTTCCTCTTCGATTTATCCATCGAGGAAGCTATCGAGACTGCGCTCACTGTACACGACCTACATGGTGTGGAACCGCTCCCAGGTGATCGATTTCTTGACTTGGAGTACGCCCACGACATTGCCCTTATTTGCGATAGCTCCAGAACCTGCCAAGCTGTCTTGGCTGTCAGTCGTTCCGGGCTATGCTTCGCACCCTCGAAATGCATAGTCCACCCCAAAAGATTGGCAGGGATTCACCCCTGCGTTGACCCTTGGTAGTGGTCAGCTAGTTATCAAGAAATTCAAGTGTAGTAAAATATGCCAGTGATAGCAGGTGAGATCACGAACCGCATAGCAAAAGCTCGAGCCGCTTTTGCTAACCTTCGCCAACTGTGGTGCCGGCGCGACATTACTGTCGCCCTGAAGTGTAGAATGTACAATGCAGCGGACGTTCGACCCTTATGTGCGGTTACGAAACCTGACCCCTCAAATCGACATGCATAAAGAGGCTAGTTACATTCGACCATCGTTGCCTTCGCAGGTTAGCTCATGTGTGATGGGAACACCACGTGAGCAGTGAGCGTGTCCGGCGTCATCTATTTGGTGCGCGAAGAGCGATTGAACCGCTCAGTACCGCTGTTTCACGCCCCAGGCTCCGATGGCTGAGCTACGTGTTGGACTTGCCAGCACACCGACTCCTGCGACGTGCGTTGTTTGAGCGACCAGGGATGCGGATGGAAGAAAAGAGAGGAGGCCAAGCGATGACTTGATCACGAAGCATGAACATCCTCATTTCGAACTTGGCATCCTCTATTGTCTCCCGGTTATCGGGCTGGGGTCCGAAGGACGACGTTTGGTTGGATATACTAGTTGCCATGGCGAGGATACTCCCTCTTCTTTTCTCTTTCAACTCTTTCCTTCCACGTCTATTATGCAAGATACTGCTGCTGACCTCGCAGTTGCTACAATCATCACATGTGACTCGTCCCTCAAACCAGGCGTCTCGTTTCACCTTGAGTCGTCCAGCGTCCGCGCTCTGGGTCAGATCGACCAAAAGGCAGCACTAACTCTCACTCCTTATTCCGTTGGACTTGATATGTATTTTGTCTTCGTAACACGCATACGAGATAATCGTGTTCTGATGAACCTTCCACTTCTACTAAAAGTGCTCGTACAAATGCAGCATTTCACTTCCGCCCAAACGTAACTAGTAGATTGATAACCCGTTCCATTGCACAAAATCGAGCACCTGGAGAGATTTATTTGTAGTCACCTCGAAGCGGACCATTCCCAGAAACCATCAGATGCGCACTTTAAAACCTTTAAGCCATCCGCGTCACTGACCGTACCTCAGCATGCAAACATGAAGGACGGTTTCTTTCCAGCTTCTCAGATGTCGGCCCGTGGCCGACTGCTCTGCACGCCTGGCTTGCAGTCCTTAGGTCGCCGTTTCGAATCCGCGTAGGGTGGGCGTCCTCGCGGTATACTCAGCCCACGCACGACTCGTGGTGGTGGCGGGGCAGCGAACGGCCGTTACGGCGTACAACTGATACATTGTATTTTTATTATTTATTCTAAGGTGAGTCATTTGTGCCATTTTCACTTTAAACCAGTCGTTTTTCAAGCCAAAGTGGATGTTATTCAAATCAAACGGGGCGCTTAATTTCCTAAGCAGAACAGCACCTTGTTGGAAAGGAAGAAATTAACGAATTTAAAGACGATCTTTGGGTAAAGGGCTGTTTCACTGTCGCCCTTGTCAACTTCATCATTACCATGAAAGCACAATTTCTGCAGTCCTCTTGCCTTACTACTCTGACGCTCCTTTGAATGACCGCGCAAATCTGCTGCTGCTTGCGTCAACTTTATCACCACTTTTTAAAACACGTTTCCTGAAGAGCTTAGCAAACCATCGTCCTCATCATTATATACGTTAGCTAGAGACGTTAACGACCTCAGCTATGGTCCCTCTGTAAACGCTGGTGTCTTGTAACTGTCCCCGTGAAGGCCGCAGTGACACGCTATATATGAACGGAACCTAGTGGACTATTGAGCGAACGACAAGATTCCAATCAACGTGATAGATGAAATTGCTCCGAATGCACTGGCTCACGTAGGCATTGAATAGATGAGGTTATCAAGGTAGTACCACCAGACGCTTCACAATTCACGCGCTCATGGGTTTGTATACTCTGAGTTGTCTGCACTTTGTGTGCAACTTCCGTTTATCGGTTATTTGTAAGGTCTATAACGCTGCGACATGACCAGCTTTGCTGTACGAATCGGAAACATGCCCAATTCAAACTGAATGCACTAAGAGATTGACTTCCGTTGCTCACTAGTGTATTAGGAATACTACAGAAGTTTGGTGTTACCACCCGATCAGCAGTACTGGAGTCTGCCATTTGGTGTTTGAAAAGAAACTCTCTGGTGATCTACTGGAATTTCACTCCAACTTTTGCTCATAGCTTGGCTAGGTCATGTCCTCCATATCACCGTTGATCGGCTTCCTCAGTGTGCATTATATGCTGTTGCTGGGCGTAGTTGGGTTTAGCCACCAAAAGACCAGTCGGTGGTGGCATAAAAGCAGGAGGAAATGGACTGATGGACTTGGTCCGCCTGATGTGTGCCGTCTTCGTGGATGGGGATCTCGTTATGGTCCACGTAACTGGTTGGAGTCTATCAGATGTAACGCAGTCACGCAGTCTGGCGCTCCTGTATTCGCTGTAATTATTCGATCCCGAATAGTTCTACTCGTCTCGTCTTGTTTGCCTGATGCCTCATTTCTTCACCATTGTTAGTTATTATTATCCTGATGAATTTAGTCGTGATGACTGGATTCAATGCATTTCGGTGCCCGTATCATAATCATTTAACCGGACTGCACTTCGGGTGCTCCAGTATAAAGCCCTAGCATCAGACATTCAACTGCGGAGGAACAGGTTCTGGTCCACGCACAGGTCTTAACGTGCTCTTTAGTTGCCTTATATACTTCTTTCCATAAGTATCACTGCGTTTTACGGTATCACTTTGACTGCTTTTGCTTCTGAACCGTATTGCACACTTGTGAGCATCGAAAATAAAATTTTGCTCTGTAGTGCAAATAATCGTTTTAGACCACTTTTGGCCAACACAATCACTTTTCAGACTGACTGCTGGTTATAGGTCTGGAGCAGCTCACCACAACTATCAAACGTGTCCGGACGGAGTAAGTAGCTCCCTCAGTTCAATTTGCCGTCTCTCCAAGTTTCAGTTCTCACGATCGGTCATATTCTTCATCGGAATATCATTCCGTTTCTTGGCTGTAAAGTCATTGATACTGTTTCCTCTGCCTTTCAATGTATATCCCTTGACCAATCTGTCTTTTCTCATTTTTCATTTATTTCACTTTATTTTCTCATTGTAACCCCATAATTTTAACGCAGAGCGGATAGTGACTGCTGTTCCATTTAAAATGAATTTCATGTATTTGCTTCATTTCCCTTATTAAAGTATTGCTTGGTCTGCGTGGACTCACAGTTCACACAACTAGCGTTGCTTCCCATAGATTGAATTCCTTCTTTGTGTTACAGATATGGCTTGCTCAAGCGCTTTGGTATTCTGTGTCACTCACCGTGAAAACCGTGATGAGGTGAGTTACTGAGAAAATTGTTATCTGTTGCACTTTTCTAGGCGTTTTTGGTTGGTGAATTGTCCAAAGTGCGCATGCCATTGGCCAAGGGTTTCAAATACTTTACCGACGCAGCCAGGTACCCTAAATACTTCGTTTACCTGCACATATAGTCCCGAGAGTCAAACGAAAATAGGCAACTTAAAGGAACCAGTCGAGCGTTTTATAGTCAAATTATCTACTTATTTGGTATGACCTCTACTTCTAGTTGACTTGTTTCGAAGGGCCTCCAAGCAAACCTTTGCCATGAAGTGTTTGTTCAATTTCTTGCTGCCCACGAGAACTTGGATGACTCCTCTATTCAGGTTGGACGTACTACCTGCTTTTCTCACCAATCTTTTCCAGAGATTATTTATGAATGGACGAATGCGCAGCCTGTTGAATCGCGTCCGCGTCTTTTATTGGCAGGAGCGCCTAGCCCTTTGTGGGCTTTTTCGCTTGGCACTCTGCTACTGGCATGTCGCTTGGGCTCCCATCTCTGATGTCCTGTTCGCTATGACAACATTTAAATCACGAGCAGAGCTGATAGACGCTTTGTTAGATGATTATCAACGCGCAACACAAAACACAGAGCTATTACTGAAGAGTCGAAGCCATTTTGTAGATAACACAGTGTGTTTTCCGCTTTTACATATTTCCGATGTCTAGTATTTTATACCAACCTTAGGTGTGCCTGATATAGAGCACGAGGAAGATTTTAATGAGCTACTTGTGCTGCAATTGCGGGAGCAACTAGAGCTACTGCATGCCATATTCGTGGGAGTTCATGCCATGCCACTGTCGATGGATTCGGGGTCGTCAGAGTTTACAAGGTTTCTGGAGACATTCTGGGTAACCTTATAACTTTTCGTAATTCGTTCACTTGTTTCCATTCAGTCGAAATCATTCGGTTTGCATTCTAGCATGCTTAACTCTTTTGGGAAACATCGTACAATCATGAACAGGATATGGTAAGCTATCACTGTCTTTTGTATTTACCATAAGTATAACCCCGTAATTGTTTTCCTTCCACGGACGCTTCATCCGATTAGGTAAAGCCTACAGCATATGTAAATTGGATGTTGTCTGCTCGAAAACACTGCATTTCACCATACGTCCGACCTCGTTTGATCACATCAGGTAGAGATAGCAGGCTCCGAATCCTTTACTGTTGGGATGTTAGTTGATACCTCTACTCCGGATCACGACCGTCAACGCTTGTTACAACGGATTGCGACGCGTCGCAATCAAATCACACAACGAGTACTTCAACATTACCCTCCAATGAAGATTACAGCTTTTGCATAATGATTTGACGTATACATTAGAGTTGATGTAAATACGTATTCAAGGTTGATGTCTCGCTGACATTATATAACTATGCTGCGCACCCATGCCAGGCGGTGTTTTCATAGGCTTCACTGTCCTTTTATCATCCGATGTTTCGTTTTTCAGCTGCTTTAAGTTACCAGTCTTCCTCCTTTCCCCTTCAAGCATGTTTTTTAGTGGACAATTGCTTATCTTATTGCACGAACACCATAACGACCTTAGTTCGGTTCCCAAGTCAATCAACATCATCTATCTGATTTCTTCATTCCATAGCGCTCCCGCGATAGTCGGGTGAGAACAGGTGTCTTATAGATCCTCGGGTTTTGGAGCACCCGCCGAGTCTTGGATTGCGACACGCAATCTCAATCGTGGCTTCGGTGACTTTGAAGTCAGCCTCTGCCAATACGGTCACTGGGATCGTCACCGAAGTGGAGTGTTTCGGTGTGGCTCTCTCCTAACCCTGCACTCCACGACCGACGGTTTCGTCTTTGTTTAGACTCATCAGGTAGAGATAGCCAACCTGGGAGTGTAACTTGGCGCATAGTGCTCGGCGGCTATCGCCATGATCACCAGGCCATTGCGCTCCGCGAGCAATGTTTGACACCGCGGTTGGAAGTAGATTTTCGGATTTTGGAGCACCAACCGTTTGTCTTGGATTGTGACGTGCAGTCTCACTCGTGACCTCGGTTGACTTTGAAGTCAGCCTCTGCCAATACGGTCACTGGGACCGTCGCTGAAGTGGCTGTCTCCCATCTCTTCACTCCAGAAGTGCAGGGATGGGAGAGAGCCGCACCAAAACCCTCCACTTAGGTGTATTTTTACTTGAAAAATCTGTACTCCCGCTCACATTAAATTGTGTTTTGGTCCTCTACCTTTTTGAGCTTCTCATCAGTCTTATTTATGATAAATTACCATCACATAATATTTGCATTTTCGACCTTTAGCTTCCTTCAGACTCTCATCCTGATTCGTACCGCCCGCTTGGATGCCCCATCGCTATTTCCTGATGCGTAAGTTTGGCTTGTCATTCGTTATTTTTTCATCATTCGGTGTTTTATTTTATTCTCCAAAACTTTTCCTTTTAGTCACAAGGTTCAAGCGCGTGATTCCCGTCACCCAAACACTCGTCGACAGATTGGTAGTTCTCAAACTACTAATCGCCTGACCGGCACTCCACCAACGTCAACGGACTCTCGAGTCCATTTCATGTCCAATCACCGCTTGCTCAATCGTTTCCTCGTTAGTTTGTCCAATTTGGGTGAATTGCCAATTCATGGGCCTCTGTTGCTATTCGGAGCCGTGTGTGCCACATCATTTGGATCGGATACCCGCGATCTTATGTCGCACACTAAGGACTCTGTCGCTGATGACGCCGCTGAGTCACCGGAAGAATTTAGTGAGGCCGCCCTTTTGATCGCCGAGCAATATGGTCAGCTTGCCGTGGAGTCGTTGAAAGTGTTTACGTTCTTGAACACACAGTTAGATGAACTCATGGATGAGCCTTCTTCATTGGTAAATTCACTTCCCTTTCCTCATCCTCCATTTCTGCTTTCGAACTCCACTCGATGTTGTTTCATTTGTCCTCCTTTGTTTTTGCTCCGATGTAGCTAACGGATACTACTCAAAAAGCGTCGGAAGGCGAAGACTGGCTGATCAATGTACGCGATCAGGATCTCTTGGGATTTTGTGCTCATGTTGTTGTCTTTGACCTCCTTGCTCTACTGACTCGGGACATCGTCCTGTGGTCACTAGACTCCCGTTCACTAAACCCGAGTGATCAATCATACGAATTGTTCGGCCTACCTAACCGGACCGCATTCATCCGGCTATTCTCTAAGGTATTGCGTGTGGTCGCCGAACACGTCCATTTTGCATCACGTTCACCGTGTGCAGAATTCGCTCCCAGCGGCGCTCCTACAAGTGATTTCGGAGCGGGCCTTGGAATTCGCCTAGCCAGACTGATTGAAACCTTAGCTGAAAGTACGTCTAGATGAATTTTGATGGCATGTATTTTTTGACTTTGTGTTTCCAATAGAACCGATTGATGTCTCGCTATTGGTTGCGAACAATTTTTATTTGCTTTAGCCTTCTTCCACATGCACAATTTTCGTCACCATCGAAGACTATTTTGTGTTGTTGTTTATGTATTACACGACGATTCGCTTTGTTTTACTGGATATGTACGGTATTTGGACTACCCTACAAATGACTCGATCCGACGTTACTTTGCCTGAGCCGTAATTTCTGCCAGCTCCCAAAGAGGATCATCGGTCTCACGAATATCTCACACTTCTCTATCTACTCCCGTACTGTGTTCGTGTTTTTTTACCTTCAGAACCACAACAAGTTTAGAATGAATCATTTGGCCGCCACGAATGATATGACTGAGCACTCTTACGAGTATCTCTCCCGTTAGGTATTGACTAAGGGATTGATTTGTCCTGGTAACGAGTCGGTTAGAAGTAAGATGCACGGAATAGGTGTGGGTTCTCACTGGCATTCGACCGGGGGCGTCAAAGCGGCTACTAAAGAAAACCGAGTCACTAATGTTTCGGCTGACCTCCTATCTGAATGAGCTTTCCCACATAGCCACTCTGAGTGACCGCAACTCTTCCCTACGTCCAATCACTAGGGGTGTCGTCCAAGGAAGCGTACTTAGTCCTTTCCCTTTCCTACTGTATTTTAACAATATCACGATATCCACCAAACATGGTAGACCATTTTCGTTCGTTGATCACATTAGGATTGTCTACAGATTTCGACGCGACGGACTCCAGAGCGCCATGTTACTGGTTCAAGAGAAAACATCGATGCACTTGAGAAATAGTGTGACACATGGCTATTAAAGTTCTCGGCTAAGTAAATCATGCATCATATCCTACGGATGTCTGATCTCTGAAGAGTCATTTAAACTGAATAATGAACGCATATGTGTCTAACTGTGATCTAGGTTTACGATACTCTTCAAGCATGAACTTCTCATAGCAGTCCGATTAACAGATAGCGCGGGCCAAAACAGCCCATAAAATCCATGAAATCATTGCCAGAGTCGAAAATTTTCACCCTTCTCATCCTTGAATATTTCAGCTTCATTTTTGACCACATGCGGTTGGGTGACTAAACCCGCAAAGATCATTCACCAAGCGTTTGTTCAGTCAATCGTTCACTTTGCGCTATCAGGAGCGTTACCAACAGTTTCATCTCGAGCCCCTTTGACTGCAACCACTGTCATGTAACTTGATACTCATGCTCAATCTCCTAAACCGAAATACGTACTCCAATCTGTCTACAGTAGAACTGCAACTACACTTCACTCGGACGCTTGCAACAAGCCTTATAAACCAATTGTGCTAAGAATCAGGACAGTTCTTCCATCTAACTTCTTTCTCATTAGCTACGCTGTCCTGTGGAATATCCTACCAACCACTGTCAAGTCCTGTACGAATGCAAGGACATTCCGTATTAAACTTGGGAATTTCCTGCACCCGAATGACCATATTTTCATCAGAAACATCACCAAATGATTTCATCCAAGATAGACCAAGGAATATATGGCCATTGAGAAAGGCTTTTATACAAGACTCAGCACCAGCAAAAGCCATTTATTTCAGACTGCTTTGAACACATATTTCACTCATGCATGAGCATGATCATTACTGTACTTATGTTCTTTCTCTATTCAAGGAGAGTCTCCCGTACAATCGATAACTATTCTCATTATTATTATTACTACCATTATTAACACATCGGGCTCGCTGAAATACGCACGCTACTATCACTCTGTTCACGACTCGTGCCTGAAGCGCTGCAGTACTTGTTTACCTTTTGGATTGCGATCTTGGAATGAAACCATTGGAACACCACTGTGTGCAAAGTACTGTGCAGTGTTATGGTACTGGACCGCCACTCCACCAGTTCCAACTGTTAACGAACAAACTCGGCCTGTTTTGGTTAGCTTTGTCCTCGCGGACGGCCGCATCTACGAAGAGATCACCACTTGGAGTGCTGAGGCTCGTGTGACTTCTCAAGACATCACTTAGTGTGATTGCAATATGTAAGGTTATTGATTCCTCGAAGTATGTACAAGGCTACGGTGCGACCGGCGCCCGTGTATGGATCGGAGACATGGCCACTGCACGCTTTAGGCGTAAGGGACCGGCATATTTGATCGCCGATACCGGCAACTTTTTGCGCATCCACTGGGAGCACCGATTGCGTAATCCTCATGTTCGTCATCTGGTGTTTTGCAACACATATTTCGGTACCTCATTGAAGTGTCTATTAAACTTTAGCTGTCTGCACTGATTAGAATATGTGGTTCACACTCACGTCACACATCTGCCTTAATTTGGCTGAATAGGGTTAACACGAAAAGGTCGGTTAGATCAGTACTTAGCCATTCTATCGGATCTGTAACAGTGATGAACTCATCGATCCTTTTGCATCTATTCTCTCTTTTTGTGGCTATGCTTAATCCACTTGGCGATTTTAACATCGCGCTCACCCCTCTCGGGTATTATTTATACCTCGTTATTAATCGTTATCGTTATTTTTTCACAGTGTGAATCAAGGCAAGCGAGTCCACAGCATTTCAGCGCATAGATTATGATTGTTCAACTGAACCGAACTGAACTTCACAACCGCTATTTTTTCTCTATGACGTTCACTACCCGTCTGTTGAATGCTTTTCCTCGAAATTACAACCTTCCGACTATTGTTGCTGGTTTCTGGCTACCAACTTCACAATGCATTGAATGCAAGAATCTTTGACTCCTTTAACACATTGCCTAAATCCAACTCCCTACCTGTTGTGTCATTCAGTGCAGCTCCGTCGTTTCGCCTTATGTGTTTATTCAGAGTTATCGACTCAGGTATTTTGGCGTGTGATTGCTGGAATCATCAGCAGTACGCCGGCACACTGTACCGACGCTCCGCTGCCACACGACCACCACCAATCGCGCGTGGGCTGAGTGTACCGCGAGCACACCCACCCCTACACCGATTCGAACTGGTGACCTAAGGATTGCAAGCCAGGCGTGCAATCCTTTCGGCCACCGGGCGACTTGTGATTGCTTGGAATTCTATCACAGATGTAGTTCTTTTAACGAAATGAAAATGCCCATAATTTGTCCATTTTAGGCTTATGTTATAATTACTGTAATCATTAATATCTGCCCAACTACTTGTCCTTTACTATCTCAGTTTTACAGCGGTTTATCACTACCGTAACTGCATCCCCTAGCTTTACCTGGTTTTCAAGCTCCCTTTCGATCATAAAGCTGCACCATCATTCCTGCCACTTGTTATCTGGTTTCAGTTTCATGCAGTTTGCACATTTCTTTTCTCCTCTTTTTTGCGCTACCTGTTTTGGTCACTCTAAGCCGACTTAGTATTATTTTCCTAGGCTTGTTCCGATATGCGGCCAGTCGTGTTTCATGTATACGCATAATAATGACTCTCACATTACTGTGTTTATTTTGTGTGTGTGTGTGTATTCCTATTTGTTATATCTTCCTGTAACTAGGTTTTCCTCATGATTTGAGCATTTTGCGTCTGTGTACGGCCCTCATGATACCGAACAATCAGAGTGCACAAAAAGAACAATCCAACACACATTCTGAACAATCCCTCGTACAATTGGTGTCGGAGCTTGTTTGTTCCATGCCTTATTTGGCCCAACCCCTGACTTCCGATCTGTCTGCTCGCCTGAATCAGATTACTCCTTGGTATCCACAGCTTGACACTGGGGGAGACTTCGTCCCGACGGATGAATTCGTTCTGTCCCGTCCGTTCATCGTTTGGACCAATGGAAACCGCACGCTCTGGCATGATGCTTCTCCAACTGTGGATCGCTTATCCAAAGGGCATTTGGAGCTGCCGGCTGGTACACATGGATTCGTGAAACAGGGTAAGCCGCAGTGTCAGTCATATGTTTACCTTTCAGGTATTGTTTGTCCTTTCTCCTCCCTAACCATTTCTGACTCCCATCTAGGTGCTGTTGCGTTATTTCGATGTCACCACACTCGTGAATGTGAGACCGAATATTCTTCTGTAGCCAGTTAATGTCGTTCTCATGCCAGGCGTATACTTACGCATTCATCGTGTTGTCTTACCCATGTTTCGTTGGCAAGTTACTTATGGTTTTAATTCTTCTGACTACTGTCAGTCTCGACAGTTTAACGCTTGAGTTTGACAGCAAGCCTCCTTTCACTCTCACTACTTGGTCTCTCGAAACGTCTGCGTCATCGCGTCTCTCTTGCCACCTGACCCAAACCCCAGTTTCTACCACGTTGGTTTGTCTACAGCTCATTTTCTTTGGACAACATTGAAATTGTAAAAACACAAAGGAAAATCATTATTTTAGCAATTAATCGATTATCTTCGATGGTGCATTGATTTCAAAGATTCCAGAACCTTCCATTTCTTCACGTGCTCGCTGGCATACGGAGTTTTGGCAGGGTGGCTACTAATTTTACCAGTTGATTTTCGTTTTCTAGAATCCGAAGGTCATTGAGCCCTCTATTTATTTGGCTTAGGTCTGGCGTAGTGGTAAAGCGTTTTGGCGGCATTTTTGGCTATGTTGGCAGCGTTTTTGTTAACGCGTTTTTCGTGGTCAAGGTCATTGGACTTTTGATATTTCTTCGACTGGGCTAGAAATTTTGCGGAGAAATTTTTGGGTGTTTAATTCGGAATAGCGAGCAAACCTGAAGATCTAACACACAGCTCATTTTCTTTGGACAATGAATAGACCAGGGCAAGTAATTGCTAGTTCACACTTCAACCTTGTGACTCACCAAGTTGCTGATCGATGTCTTTTCGCTTGTTTTCACCCGTTCTTTTACTTGGAAGCCACCAACAGAAATGTCGCTGACGACTTTCTCCCCTGGTCTATATGGACAGAACTTCAGATGTTATCATTATAACAGACAAATTACTACTCCCGTTGTTCGCTTCTTGGATTCCGATAACCACTTGGGAGGCTATTTCGGGGTTGTTAATTGTAGCGATGACAATGTGGTAATGTCAAAGCTGCTATCTTTGTGTTGACAACATGCGTTTCTAGCCGAATTCTTTCAGCTGCTACACCTTCCGCATACTGTATTAACAGTTGCCTTTAATATATGGATTGGGCAAACTATTGTCAGCTGGAAATGATACAACGCAGTCAACGTGCGTCGGTCGATTTGTAGCACCCGCTCGCATTCTGACGATAGCTAAGTCAACACACACGTAGTTAACACTTGTTGCACTAGCTGTCTACTTCTCAACTTTGTGGCGTCAAGTTGTTGCCACTACTTACCACGAACGAAGTGAACCTGTCAGCTTGATATAATTCATCAGCTTCTACTGGCCATTAAAATGCGACTCGGGGTGCGCTTCACATCTTCTCCACTTCAGCGTGGTTCTTCCAACTTTCTATCTCCATAATTTAGGGTCTGCAGTGAACTAGTGACTTTCGGAGGTACCTACCCCCTTATATTGTACATGAAAGATGTTTTCATTCGTTAATCAGCCTCTATTCAATGAATCACATTGTAAACTTGCGGTGTCAACGCTCTTTGAATCTCCTTTTTCTACATCTTAGTCACGTTCGTTGATGTAACTTTCTTGTTTGTCCACATAATCTATCGCGCCTGTGGTTTGGGATACAATGTTGCCTGACGCTATTCAGCAGTCACCGACGCTTATTCGATCCAACCTGTCCACCGATTCGACCTTATTATTTCTGTTTTAATCTCATGCTTCGTTTTTACTGCCCTTGTTGTTCTTGCCTTGCTGGTCGATCCAGTGAATTTTTATGCCCACCACATATTTGGCTGATTATTCACCTGAGTCCGCATCACATGGATGCAGATGTACTCAGCTATTGAGCGGCGATTTCTGAGCTCGAATCCCTAGACCTGACTTTACGACACGGATCCACAGTCAATATCCATGGTTAATTTAATCGGCTGACAATGAGTACTGCTCATTTCCGAGTCTGTAAACACTCCGCAACAGAGCATCTTGATGACATCCAGTGATTGCCACCGAAAAACATTTCGTCATTTTGAGGTACTCGTTTTGTGATTGGATTGTGACGCACAATCCCAGTGGTGACCACGATTATTCCCATTGAAATGAAACTTGGTCAATTCGATCACTAGGACCGATGAAGCAGATACGTATTGTGTCGCCCACTCAAAAACACGGCACTCCACGACCGCTTTCGACTTTGTTTGATCTCATCAGGCGGTGATAGCAGAGATGCATTCGATCCCCTTTGTCACTGACGCTGCTGCTATCTGTTGGGTGCAGACTAGTTTGAAAGCGGCCGTGAAGGGCTGCTGTGTAGCTAGGGGGTAACGCCCAACCGCTGTCCATCCCCATTTTAGGAAATCCTAGAGAGGGTTATGCTATTCAAGTGTCTAAACGCTTTTACCTATCATCCATTTCCCCTTTTCATGAGTGCCCCATTTGCTACTCTTGCTTCTTCATACCATCAGATATCGGATTGTTGGTGTGGAAATACGACTATTCCATCTGGACCGTGATAGACCACGAGATTATCATGACTTCAGTCGCCCTTGATACGCTCGTTCAACATGGCCCCGACTTTCTCCACTCGGACTCGTATACATCCTCGTCGCTACTCGAGCCGGAATCTGATTATGATAGACTTTTCTCCTGTTTGCTTCGTTTGCACGAATTTGTGCGTTTCGCTTCGGCTTGCATTCAGGTAAGAGTACTTTACAAATTGATATAAGTAGAAATTCATCCCATGTTTATCCAACCACCCGATGTCCCGCTCTAGCGGGTTTCACTGTGCTTTGACTCCGGGGTTACAGGTACTATGTACGCTCATATCTATCTATGCTTGTTTCACGACAGTCCGCTTTGGGGGATTCACGAGCATCAGTTGTTTCTCTCGGCCGGTATACCATACCACGCACTTCATTTCAGTCCATCTGAGTTGTTTCGGCCATTTTAATGGTTTATCCATCAAAGTACATTGGACCCACCTATTTGACATAGGTCCACATAATAATATAACCACATTAATTTCCGTCTCGACATACTGATTTCTCTCAATCATCGACATTTTCCCTCCTGTCGGGAAAAGACTGTTTAACAAAAACAGCTGTTAACTTCAAAATCTGCTTACGGCCTATCGCCAAACAAATAACTTCTCATCCATGACGCAACGCCATAATTTGGCCACATCGCCGAAACTTTTTTATCACAGCAACCAAATAGCCGAAGAAATGCGGGTCCTCGGTAATCGATTCAAAAACCGTACACTGATTAGTCTCTTAAAGCGTAAAACTACCATGCGTATCTGTGACACTGTCTCACTTGTAGCATCAGATGTCTGCAACACATCGGACCCTGATTAAAACAACGCAATTTTTAATCATTATTTCCGCATCTCTTTCAACGTGGACACTGAATACATGGTCTTGCTACCAGTCACAGATCAGATTTGGATTCCACGCTATACATAAACTTATCAGGCGCACAAAATTATCACATTTCGGCGATCCAGACAATATCCCGGCCGTTTTTGGGAAATTGGGCGGGGATGACATCCCCTGCTATTGCTGTATGTTTAATCGATCCATGAACACCTGCACCGTGCGGGCTCAGTGAAAGGAAACCATAGTTGGGCCGGGACCTAAATCAGGATCCGTGTTCGAGCCTAAAAATTATCGCCCAACAAACTACACACCTAGCTTATCAAAAATTACCGAGCGACATATCAAAGCCAAAACTGTCGAATTTCAACTGCAAGCTAATAAACATCTCATCATGGCTTCTTGAATAAACGGTCTTCTCATTACATACCACCTGAAATTTCTAAACCAGTTGACTGCCCCCCGTATGGTCCTATTATGACGTAATTCTAACAAGGCTTTCTTCCCAGTAGTTCACAAGCTACATAATACAGCCTAGTCCGGAAAAGCACCAGACGCGTTTCACCCTATTGGGGCTCGTCAGTGGTGCACATTCCTTCGGTCCTCTAAGGAGGATCGAACCCATGACCGCTAGAGGCAGATGCCAACTAGCCAGTAGCTTAAGCCACTGAGCCATGGGGGACGTTGGCTCGGCTAAATACTTTGCAAACTAACTGGTATATAGCACCACCTATCTACCACTGTCACTGACAGTGGTTAGCCTGCGAGGTGATGTTCTCTCGCTAGACACTATCCATAGCATTTGAAACTCGGAGAGGCTAGTTTTAATTTATACTACTCACGAGTAGCAGGATTTTAGTTGTAATTCTAACAAGGCTTCCTATTATGTCGGTAACACTATTTACCTCACATGCACAAGGCCTTTGATCAGGTGCCTCATGCAAAC
Organism: Dicrocoelium dendriticum; assembly: GCA_944474145.2. Classification (NCBI taxonomy): domain Eukaryota; kingdom Metazoa; phylum Platyhelminthes; class Trematoda; order Plagiorchiida; family Dicrocoeliidae; genus Dicrocoelium; species Dicrocoelium dendriticum. The sequence continues at coordinate 247,546,765 of OX104063.1, read as the reverse complement.
GAATAGCCAGAACTATGTCCTGCGCGATCGATGAACTCCTGCTTTCTTGCTTCAGACAATACTTTACGAATCGAACGCAGGTGGTACAATGCAAGAATACAAGTCTGCGCCTACACCAGTATTGTGATACAAGGAAGTGTCCTCGGACCGATACTGTTCTTAATATATGTTGACACTATCTTCGGTTTAGTGAAATTCGGTACACCATGTCTGTTTGCCGAGGACATTAAAATCGTTTGCACTTTCCGTCCGGAGGTCTGGTTGTGACCGAGTGGTCTTCGCACCTGGTTTGCAACCAGAGGGTCCCTGGTTCGAATGCGCGTAGGGGTGGGCATTCTCGCGGTGTGATAAGCCAGCGCGCGATTGGTGGTGGTCGCGAGGCAGCGAAGCGCCGTTCCGGCGTACAGCTACACATTAGTATTACCTTCTGTCCCGTCCGGATGACTCCGACAATGTTGTCAACATGATCCAACGAGACCACCGTGCGATTGAAACTTGCTGCTTAAAGTAGAACATGTCTTCACTGTAAAATAATGCCGTACAATGTCCCACATGTGTGATCTTACTTATAGCGGCCTGACTCTTGATGTCGAACCTCATAATCTATGTCTTACGTTAAGGGACCTGGAATTGTGATATTCGTGCTCATTTGACTTCTGTGAACACGTAGGGTATACCACCGCGAGAGCACAACCGAATTTGGATTGGTATTCAAAATGTTTTCCTCACACGAATCAGTATTTCTTTCTTACGTATCAGTTGTTCGACCCACACAGAATTGTTGTTCAATAGTGTGTAGCAACTCAAAAAAACACGCGACCGCATTGCATTGGAAGATGTACAGAGAGCATTCACAAAACACCTCCTAGGTGCTTTGTCAAATTTAGCATATTGTGAGCGATGTGATCATCTCAAACATGATCCGCTCTGGCTACGGTGTATGAAGCATAACCTAGTCATATACTTAAGCACCTTGCTTAGAAGCATACGTTTTCAACCTCAATATGATATTAATGCTATCAACAGTCCACAACACACAATACAAACAGAACTCGGTGTTGGATTGCAAGTCTAGAACTCGCAAGTCTGCGAACTTTTTCCTAACAGATACGCTAGAGTTTCGAACAAACTACCGCCCGGAATGTGTGCCCGCACTCTTGAACTCGAAATTCGCAAAGGCACTAACAAGCTCTTGTCTGCATAGGACGTGATTAAACTGTTTGATTGTTCGATAACAACAAGCCACTTGTACGAGCAGTGTGCAGATTTCATATCATCCAGTACATGTTTCACCATCATACCCTCCTGTGATTTTCAGCTGTTTTTATGTATGAGAAAGGTTTTAGGCCAGCTATCATCATTTCGATTCAGTGGACCATGTCTTCGATAGGTCTACGTGATTGGTCTGGTTGAGACGAAATCAGGTTAAGGGGCGTGTGACTGCCATTGTTAGTCGCGTTGGTCTGAGATCTAGGCAGGGTTGAAGTATGGACGAGTTTTTTCTGTGCACATAGGTCGGGTTATAGAGCCGAATTGCGATCGCCTCTGCTGCCGACAGCAGGCGGCATCTGACTGCCCGTGTGTAACGTCCGGGAACACAGCAGATCGGTGTGAATGCGTCATGCGAATTGATTTGAATAAATAACTGCATGCTATATTCTCGATAGAACGAGGCGCACCAATGACAATACTGCACTCGTTACATTCTTCCTCGCGCCGCTGTAGAGCCAAGCTGGTAATACTCTTGAGCCCTAACGGACTGTCGCCTGGTCGTTTTCCCAATATACCTTGCTCGACACGAACCAGAGAAATTGTACACACAGAAGGAGGTCTGCGACCGTTGTATCCTGTCTTTAAGTTGTGGGCGCACAATCCGTGTTGAGGTGAAGCTTACGCGCAGATTAGCGGCAAAATACCTTCTCTCCGTTGCTAAGGCAAGTCTTCGGGTGGTCCGTTTCTCTATTGCGTCACTCTTAAATGGTAACGATAAGTATATCATTTGCTTCTCCGCGGAAATGGGTTTAGGCTTTTGTACTCGCGGTTCCATGTGCCCCTGGATGAATTTTTCAGGGTACTCATTACGCTCGAGGTACGCTTCGTATAAGGCTCAGCTCAGTTGAAAGCGCATCATCTGTACATATTCTCCTTACTCTCTGCGTTAGGCAACGGACGAGATTCCTTGTTTGACTTTTTGGAACGAAACTAGAGAAATGGATGTACTGTCCATTCCAGGTTTCTTTTCTGTACACTCTCCTCCGCATTGACCCGTCTGATGCCCTGTTGATTTGGACATCTAAAAATGCCAACGAGTCGTTACATTCCAGCTCGATAGTGAAAGTTATGTTACTATGTACAGTGTTAAAGTGAGCCAATAGATCATCGACGCACATTCCATTATCGGCAATGCAACATATGTCGTCTACATATCGACCGTAATACACTAAGCTGATGATGGATTCGTGCAGCTGGCTGCACTCCAGTTTGCTCACGAAGACGTCCGCGGGCAACGGTCCTAATGGTGAACGCATTGTCACCCTGTCTATTTGTCGATATAGCGTTCCATTAAACGGAAACTAAATGTTTCTCGTACACATGAGTAGCAGTTGTCTCAGCCGGTCTGGTGGGAGACTAACGTCGATGTTACACAGTTGTCTTCACTGTCGTTCCAAATACAACTATCTGCTCTGATAGTTTTCCTAATCCACATGTGACCAACATTCTATAAGATATGCACTAACCCGATCATGCCGACACAGGAATGTCTCGCATCATCAAGATCAAAAGTCTATTTATTTATTTGTGTAAGGGGTTATACGGTAAACACAAGGTAGTATGAATTTCAGTGAGTTGATAGTCATAGAATGAACTTGGTTGATAAGTAGTTGCAAGAAGGCGAACACCTTTATGACTCTGCTTTAGATTTGCACTTCGCCCAATGGATTTTTAACGTTGACGTGACCACCCCAGTGGCCTCTAGCCAAATATGGCACCTGTGCCAACCCAATCGGTCAGTTTATTTTCACCGTCTCATTGACTTGCTGCTTCAAGGTTCCGCCAAATGCAGCACAGAATGAGAAAGCAGCGCATGCTGAAGTGGCTGGTAGGTCGGTATGCGAGGGACTCGACCTAAGCGACATTGTCCCAGTTTAACGCTCACCAACGCAGCATCAGAGGATGTTCTGCTACACAGGAACATACGGATTCCATCGCTACTCCTTCGCATCTTCCTCCACTTGCGTGGATACCGAAGGTCAAAGACGACCAGTTTCTTAATACGTGCACATGTTTTTTCCATGTCTCTGATCCATACTGTAATCCTGCGGTTTTGGATGCCTTGTATATGAAAGATAAATATCATGTCGTCTCAGTAACTAATTGAAGCTTTAAAAAACCTAATGAGCATTATAAATGCGCGTCTCGTTTTGAAAAATGAGGTCCTTATTGCTGATTCAGTTTGACTCCTCTCTACGGATTAGTCTTGTCCAATACATCAGGTTGTAGAATCTGGTCGTTAGTATGCCACGATCCTCCTAGTTTTTCTTATAACGGAGTCCTTTATGCTACTTGGACTCAGAGACTAAACTCAGCTGGAGTATTGAACACTGACTTTCGGTCAGTGCCTTACTAACTACTTTTCCCGCCCATGTCGATAGTAAGATTTTCACCCTGACTGTGGGCAGAATAGGCGCATGAAGGCCACACAATCGGCTCAGGGTAAAGTACACATTACTTTTTGGTGAAATGGATAGTCGTTTGGATCATAAATACCTGTGGTGAAAATGACCACAATGAGACAAGTAAGCGTATCGCTGGGAAGAACGTTTGCATATGTGTGACACAGCGTAAATGTTTTGTTGGTCATATAAATACAGGTATTCAACCCTCAGCTTTATCTGGAAGTTTCGCCCTTTATATTTGGTGCCAAACAATCAACGGCACTAATAAATGTCGCGCCCAGTCGCATGCCGCCAAAGGTGGATCGTCCCTTGCCACACCTCTGCTGTCAGTTTTGCGGTGAAACATTCCGCTAAATTCCGTATGTTCAACACTTTAGACTTCGACCTACGAATTTCCATACTGGGGGTACTAACAGTCAACAGATGGCTTTGGTACATTACCATATTTTCCATGCTTTTGCGATGCGTTACCAACCGACGGTGCGCCCATGCGTCGTCACGCGGACACATTGGCACGCCCATTTACTTTTATTATCAAAGCCAAGAAAACATACTTGTGTGTCCGTTGGGTTTTAGCCCGACGTAAACGTCCTTATCAGGGACACCGTAGGAGTTATTGCGTACCACGGACTTGACGCACAGTACCATGGTACTTTTTCCAAATTTGAGAAAGGCCACTTCAATCATCAGGTCAGTCGGCCATGTATCATTCAAGGGAACGTCCTCGATTCATTATAAGCGTCTGCAGAGTCTTTTTTAGGCGACGCTGAACTAAGCCGAATGTCTACGCTTATTTGCAGTTGCATCTTACAGCACTTCCTGGATGAATTGTTGTATGTTTTGGTTACAAGCGTTCAGATTTGTGTCAGTAGCTCTTAAACACTGCATAGAGGGGACCTCAATTTTTGGATCTATCCAAACACAAGTTCACGGTAACTTCGCTCACCCCACCCACAGCTTTGGTTGCCCACTTGCGACCGCCTCTTTAAACAACTAAGTGCATGTCTTCCACTTGAACATACTAGGATTAACATTATTAGGTCCAAGTCTGGACTTGTTTTGAGCCGGCATGCATGCCCAAGAACACATGTCAAATCAATGGGGCTATCACAACACGCCTTTCGCTTCATTAACTTAGCATGCAGGTTTTTGACATTCATTTTCCTTTTTTTATTCAATGTTTGAACTGCGGTTCTTCTCAATCTTTGACCATCTTTATTGTTATCGCAGCTGGGTACTCAAAGCAACCGACCCCACCACCACTTTTATTCTCAGCTCACAACTGGCTAATTGACCCGTTACGATCAGATGCGGTTGCCGATTCTCTCCGCTTATTTGCGGTTTTTCGCCTTGCTTCCTGTTTAATTTTCCTTCCTTGTCAGTCATGGTTCATTGCCGCGGTCATCTAAAGTCTGCTAACTTGGCCCACTACACCTCACTAATGGGAGCATGTTTTTTTGAGCTGAACTGATTTGTGTGTGCACTCGACTACTGCGATGGTATAGACATTACTCTAAACCACTCATATCACGAGACTCATTCGGCGTGCTTACCGGTTTTCTTGTATCATGTATACTTGAAGTTCACAGGACCTCGTGACTCATCCCAGTCCCCCGATCATCGATCTCACCACCTTCACTACTCAGGTTCCTGCATCATTGCCCTCCTTTCCGCGCCCATCGCTTCTTCTTTCAGATTTCATTTTTCTCACTCTTCAAGCGGCACGGCTACAATTCTTGAATGTCTCTCCATTCAGTTCTCCGCACAGCGATTCTAGGTCTGTCGCGTGAACCCAACCCAATCTGCATGCAGCTACAGATTGCAGGCTATCACCTAACGAAACAGTACCCTGGAGGTGCTTAGATTGTAGGCCGGCACTTATTAAGCCGGGATGTTATGCACTAAAAATGGAGCCATTAAACCCGGTTTAGCTACACAGCTGATTGTCCAAGGGTTTGTTTTCAGGGGAACCGGGCAGCTATTTGACGGCAGTGTTCCACCAGTCTGTATTTCAAATGGACATAAAATAGTCTTTTTATAAAATTTTTAACGTGAAAACACATTTAACCGATAATTGGAATCTGGACAACAGCTTATTGCAAACCTTTCTTGGAATTATCGAAATCGCCATGAACGATCGCTGTAATTTTGTACATAAGGTTTGTATTTCTGTGGTTTGCAGGCATATGCACCGACATCTTTCACACTGACAGCCGTTCATTACTCAACAACGTCCACTTTCACAATTTCACCCATTGCGGCGGAGCATTTATTCGCTTCCACACACTAGAATGTTTTCTTGCTTAACTGTATACTGAACCATTTTAAAGGCCGAAATTATATAAAATAAATAATTCTTTATTCCAATGAAAGTGACCTCCGGCACTAATATGAAGGGAATTGTCCACCAATTACTTCATCTTCGCGCTACTGACCGGTGGAACGCTACCCTGTTTGACTCCTCGTCAATTTATGTATGATAATGTCCTACTTGTAATTTATCAGTAAAATGATTGTTGTCACGAATTTATACCAGCGGTCCTCAAACTTTTTGACTATGGGACCACCCTTTATCGGAAGCCCGCACGGCAGACTCCCTGAGCTTTTGTTAACCACAGAAATGAAGTGGTATCCTGAAAACGTTCATTACTGTACACTGAACTAAAACGGGGGTCTCTTTAAGTTAGTAAAACAGCGAAATATGTCGAATGTAAGAATAAAAATCATAGTACATCAATCTTTAATATGACGGGTGAAATTGTTTCTGACTTGTTTGATGTTTGGTATTATTGAAGAAAACTGCAATCTCATATCTGGTTGACTATCAAGTCTATGGCGATATTTTGCTTTGTATATGTGTGATGCTAAAATGCACTTTCACACGGATAACCTGTGACATATGGGAAAAGCCCGTCGACAGCCGTCTTCGCTATGCCAGGGTACAAGTCCTTTGTTTTTCACCAATGGTCAGCAAGCGACACTTTGTGAAACTCCTTCTGAGGGGAAGAACTTGATACCAACTAATACTACATCGGGCTTCGACAACAACTATTTCGGTGACAAGTTTATCAATGTTCTTGTTATCAGTTAACGGCTTATATTTGTGTTATATGCACAGCTGCTGCTGAAAACAAATAATTAAACACAAGAATTGTAAGACAAACCTCAAATTTGATTACTTTTCCACGCCAAACATTGAAGGAAGTATAAAATAAAGTAAACAGACAAATATTCCGCTCTACTCTTCTACAGATGCTCAGTGCGTATGTTCGCCTCCATGTCGAATACGCAATTCAAGCCTAGCATCCATGGTTAAAACACGACCTTAACGGACTGAAGCAGCCTCAAGGTCGGGCATCTAAGAATGCAGTTGGAATGCACAATCTTTCATACCAGGAGAGGCTTAAACGATTGCGGGTATTCAGCGGACGGTTGCGTAGATTACGAGACGACCTGATTATGGTATACTTGATTCTGCACGACCCACATCATATGTGCTGCTCCTTACTGCAACACAGCAGCAATACAAACCTGCTGGGTCAATCATTGAAACTCACAGAACAGTATAGCCATCTGGAGTGCCGCAGGAATTTCTTTTCTATTCGTATATCTCACCCTTGAACTGCTCTCCCAGAATCAGTCGTCTCTGCACCGACACTAACAGTATTTAAAAGACGGTTGGCTGACGCACTCATTCACTTACACTTTGTGACAGCGCTACTCCTGGAGTGTACTTTGGTTTTATTTGATGTTAACTGTGGGTGCTGCGAATCCACGCGGATTGCAGAACTATAGCGGAGCAAATGATAAGTCCTTTTTCATATTTAAAGTACTGTTTTATGATTAGTATCATTATTATTCTAATATCCCCACCAACTATCCAACGGGACTTGTAAAGTTGCACTTCTTAACCCGTATAAATTCATTGTTCATTGTCACATTTTGTAACGTCGCTGATATAGTCTCTCTTCAACCCGCGAAGTCGACTGAGGACACTCGACAAACACCGAGAGCTCCACGCTTTCCTTCTGGGCTTCCCTGGCTGGGATCGCACCAATGAGCCTCTCTTTCCGATTGGCCGATTTCAGAGGATAGTGACTTTTCGCCTCGCTCCCGGGGGACATAATCTGAGTTATGGGAGCTTGCGTGGACGGAGAACGACCCACTTAACCCTTACAAATCGCGTCACAGGAGATTACCACCCTACCTTTCTGGTATTTGACAGCTTAGTTCAATGACATTTTTGACATTCTGCCCAACCCAGCTTCCTTCGTGGAAGGAGTTTGCTTTACATTGGCCAATTACTAGGCTAATTTTGACTGTCAGATATGCTTTAACACATTTTCACTACAGCTTTGTCACCGAACTTTAGACTAGAATGATCACCTTCAAAACTTTCTAATGGAATTATGACATTTCAGGAAATCTCGCGGACCCTTTGGGGGTCCTTGGACCACACTTATACTACAACCCACACTTGACTACCCTACTCCCTATCCGGTACTATCTCATTTCCATTATTGCCATCCGCGTGATATGCATGGACATAGTCCCTTTGGTCACGAGTAACTTATCTTCGCTAAAGAAACGTTACACCGCACAGCTTACAGTGCCTTCCCTTAATCGTGTCTTGCCCTGGTCTCTACTTTCGGTCGACTCTCGAGATGTATGAGAAAAGTGTGCACAAGTTGAATATGCCAGACTTGGGAGTGTTTTCATCACTTTTTATCCTTGTATCGTTGTATAGACTTTACTATTAGTTACTGCTTATCAACCCTCAGTGTTGCGTCGCCCTCTGCATCTCCCTGGACTTTTTAGCTTTCGTTTGTTTGTATGCAACCCTCATTTATTTTTCTCATCACATTTTCTCACATTCGCTCATATCCTCTGAATTGTTTCTATCCGTTTGTTGCTGACGTTATTGCGATTTCTAATCTTGAAACCTAAATGCAAATCTCTACCCAGACAATATTTTATATCATAACACAAGTCATCCGAATTCACATGTTTACCCACGGGAAACTAGTTCATTTATACCAGATGAATAGACTTCCGGAATCTTGGAAGCGATGAACTCTTTGTATGCGATTTCAGCATCTCCTTGAATTTTAAAACATTCTTGAAGAAAGGTATCCAGGTGCTTAAAGAACTAGTAGTCAATATGCGAGATGTGAGGGGAGTATGATGCATGAGGCGCTTTCGTCGTCCAGCTCTTTCAGCTTTTGCAGAGTTGATTGTGCCACATGCAGCCGAACGGTAATGTGGAAGGGAATCGGTCCCTAACTTTTGACCGATACCGGGCACATGGGTTGCAGCTTTCGATGCATTGCGGTCATTTATTGACCACTCCTCCGCTGTAATGGCTTCTCTTAGATTCAGAAAGCTATGATAGATCATGCTAACCAACACACAGTCAGCTCAGGCTTTTAGGTACAATTTAGCTTTGCGAATTGTTCTTGAACTTGATCGTGGTCCAATCACTGCGCAAATCGTCGTCACTTGTAAAGTATCAACTTAACGTCGCACGTCACATTGCACTTGAGAAATGGGTCATTGTTCTTGCGCAGCACAATGGCGGACAACAGTTCAGAACGGCAATTTCTTCGGTTTTCATTTGACTCGTGCGGCAGCCGCTTTTCCGACATTCCGAACTCCCGCAACTGTTTGAGAGCCATGACACGCTATATTGATAATTCAAAATCAAAAGTGCAAGCAGTTTGAAAGCGGATTCGCCTTGACTAAACTTCTTTATTGATCTTTGCTTGCTTCCGATGACCGTCCACAATGCTCATCTTCTAGGCTCGTCAGCTTTTCGAAATATTTGCCATCACCATTGTGTGGTATGGTCATTGGTGGTTCCGGGACCAAATGCACTATCTAAATTACGAGTTGCTTTTGTTATCTCTCGATCTAGTTTACATTGGAACAAGAAATCTTGGGAATTGATTTTCTGTTCACGTTGTATGATATGTTCTGTAAAAGTGTAGAAACATGTTATTGCGCCAACTTTTCACTACTGATAGATAGCGCAGAAAAACGCTTCCAAATGATATAGCAGATCAAAGCAACTAATCAAAAATTTGTCTAATGATACAACTGTGAAAATTCACACATCAAAACCGCAATAACTTTAGTAACAACCTAATAGCGCAACCGAAACTATGTTTCTTGTCTCACAGGCAAATATTCACGTGTCTTCCTGCCTACACACCGTCGAGTGCGTCTGGCCTCTTCTTATCCAATGCCTGCAGTACTTTGCTCAGGACACACATCGGTTCACGTTCGTCAAAGCTTCGCGTACCGTTCAGGACACTTGTTCCCCCGAAACGAAGTGCAGAGATCGATTGCGCGACCTGTTGTTTAATCAAGTTCTACCCAGTGTGCTGCATTTGTTGTCCATCGCTTTGGCCACCGTATGCGACGACCCCAGCTCCCATCACCCATTCTCCTACGATCGTGTTACGTTGTGGCATCAATTACTCAATGAAGGAGGTGTTGTCTTTCCACGTTTGTTTCGCACTGGTGGATCTCAGAATCGGTCGTAAGCGGCACACACCCAGTATTGTTCATGGCATGCTCTCCGCCGTCATTGCCCCCACTTTTCACGTCAATGAAGATTGTAGATGCATTTGATTCCTCTCACCTTAACCCCCCATACTTCGGATACTCATTTTGAGAGCATTTGCCCAGTGTATGCATGGATTATTCAGGATGTCTTTCGTGTCAGTTATTCTTGTCTGCGCAATTCTCCACCCCCATCTATTTTGAAGCGGGTAGCCTGCTTTACGAACTTTACGAACCCTAAGCGTTTTGACAACTTCGGAACTTTATCTTTTAGTGCAATATTTCGAGTGCAGTTCCTTTGATCGTTAGTTTATCAGCACAGCTTGTTTTCAGCAAAATAGAAAGGTTAAGCTGGCTTTGATTGACACCTTCTAGCCGATCACCTCAAACTGTTCGGTAGCCATACTGCAATGCAAAAGATAGATGTATAGTAGACGGCAACGCGGTTACGATTCATCACCTCACCCTTCAATTTATACCTGATGCTATCTGGCTGTATTATAGCCAAGTTGGTTTCCGATTTCAACATCTATTCTATTACCCCAAGATTCCACCAGAATTTATTCCATGATCAGCAGGTCTGTCCCACTGTCTTCTTTTCCTGTCCTTACTCGTCTGCATTGGACCCGCACAACTATTTATCGCTTGTCTGCTACGCGTGTCACACTGTGTGAGGCAATCAGTTAATCAGGGATAGTTGTCTAGGTGGAATACTGTGGGACACCATGCATTTAGTTAGTGTGTGCGTCAACGTTGTTTGTTCTAAGTTGATCTCTCCCTTTCATACTCTACAGGATGCCACTTGCACTCACACCTTGCCACCTTACCGATCAATTGTCACAGTACACAGTACGCAAGGGAAGTTCCGAATATGCCTATGCTTCGCAAACTTCCCGTGGTTTCGAACTGCTATCCGCATACCTCGGTTTCGCTTCCGGCCTGCTGACTTACGCCAAGCGGTTTTGTATGTTTGATGATCCATTTGACGCGCGGTCCGGCCTCCAGCGTTCCCGCAATCATTTTGAAGTACTAAGCGGAGCCATTCTTCTGGTAACCCAACTTCTCTCAAGCATTTGTCCAATGGATGCTCAAAGTGGGCGTAGACAAAGCGACGACATGCTCATTCTAAGTAAGTTCTCGAAAAAGGATCTCTTTACTGCATCCGAACCCAGTATAGGGTTTTCGAATATCAGTGACTGCTTTCGCCAAAAAGTTTATCACTGTTCAAAACTAAGCACTGTTGGATTATTTGAGGATGTACATCCCCGGAGTCCATTCCGGAAAATTGGTCGCGGTTCCCAAATGAATTTTTGGTCAAATTGATAAATCGAGTATGTAATAATAATAAATGCAGAAATAGCCGAATGTTCAAGTGGAATAATACACCCATCCATAGGAAAAAAATGATTGAAGACCTCGCTGATATAAGCAGGATCGCATATCAAGCAATTGGTAGAGATGTCAATGATAAGGATCGCGGAATTTTTGCTTCTAGGTTACATCAACTTACTCAGTTCCTGGCACCTATTCTGAATGCTGAGCGCGTACCTTCCGTCGGCTATGATAGCGGCTCAACCAGAGTTCGGCAGTAACTTTTTACTTCGCAACACGAAAGAAAATCATTTGAGTTCCGGTACTGTTTATGAAATAGACTCAGTTTTCGAGTAAACATAAAAGTAAGGAACTCTTATGCTAATTTTCGGAATTAGTTTGCCTCCTTAGAGGAACGAGTGTATTCAGACGGTGCTCGATAGTGTAGTTGTCGTTGACGCTCATCAGCTGCCACTTGCAGATCTCCCGTAAGAAAGAAGTCCCATTGCAGATGCCTCAGAAATACAGCAAATGACCTGTCATTTACAGTCTAACTGAAGCGATACTCAACGTGGTGAAATAATTGTGCCATGAATTTGTGTCTATACGACCTTGTGTTTTGCTCTGGCAGAGTCAGTTAGACACTCGCGAAATTTCACTATCTCTGTCTCTGTTTCGCGATGCATTCCTGTATACCGGTCCCACTGAGTCTACGAACATCAATACTGCGGGTTTCTAGAGTACATGCAAGGGCTACTCGTACTCCTATTTGCATTCGTCTCTGAACAATGAGGTAGCTAACTTGAACTGGGAACGGGACGCTAACGTAGGTCTGCTGACAAAGTTGGGTGCTGCACACTTGGACCCGAACTACCAATCCATGTGACTAAAACTTCCATCTAAGACGACATGGTGTTGAGGTCGCGGAGCGGAGAGTGATTACCAAGCATTAAGAGGTTGTACATACAGCTTGAGGAAAGAGTATTGGTTGCGGGTTTTTGGAGGGCAGCTTGTAATCTCTGGATGCCAATTCCGATTGAGAGGGAGAGAGGTTGCTCTTGGAGTCGTCCTTAATCTTTATTTCGACAAAGCATTGGAGTAAATGAGGGTTTGCTTGAGAAACTTTACCCGAAACCTTTGTCATTGACGCAGAAAGTAAATGGGTTTGTCTGTGGGATGTCACCCTTAGCCTTTGGCTCAACAGCCTGACTCTCGTGGTTGTGGAAAGCAGGTTTTGATCCGAAGTGTGATTGCGCAATCCCGTTCGGATCCGTTTGATGTCCGTCACGCTCAGCCTTCGAGAATTTAAGAAATTTACGTATGTTTTTTCATCGTAGTAGACTGCACCTCTGCGACTACGACGCACTGCAAGTGGGAGTTTTTCAGTTTGATTGCTTTTATCCAAAGTTTCCTGGCTTGCGACGGTTGGCAGCACGAGTGATGATCTCCGAGCATCAGGGACTATTCATGGCACTACTTTCTTGTGCCAATGAAGCTGAACTTATAATCCGTAGTCTGTCGCCTCTCGCCTCTTCCCAATCTTTGAAGAAGATGCAGAGACTAATTATCGATCTTGTCTATCATGAGTGACTCTGCTGTTGCCTGAGAAGTACCGTCCAACGTAGCTTAATGGCTCGCTGAGATGCACAAGCCGCCACATCACGTTGTCTAGTCGCCTCGCGATGGATAGGCTCAGCACGATTCCATTGCAGTGTTTTCGAATTATTGCTCTCATCTGGTGGAAACACCTGATTAACAATACCAGGGTCCATCGGTTGGTGTTTCACAACTAACTCTGGAGTATCTGTTGAACTTGGCTAGGTCATGTCCTCCCCAGGCGTGTTGATCGGCTTCCTCGATGTGTATATTGTTTGTTGTCGCTGTACGTAGTTGAACGAAATCGCGAAGTGACCAATTAATGATGTGACATAGAAGCATGGAATAATTGATGGATGTACTTGGTCAAGCGGAATGGTGGTCTCGGGATGGTTCACATCAGTGTTTGGAAAGTATCGAACCAGGCGCAGTTGCACAGTCAGGGACACTCCTGCATTCGGTTTCTTTCATCTGGCTGTCAGTATTGCATCCCGATTTGGGTTACGCCCTTCTGCAGCCTTCTTTTATTTACATCCTGATATTTCCAACCTCGTTTTCTCACCACTATTACTGCTTTTTATCCTAGCGACACGAACCGTGGCAACTTGATCCACCATACTTTGACTAAATTTGGAATAATTTGCTTGGTCTGTGCTGCACTGGTGAACTGTTTAGCAGGCCTGTCGCCGGCATTTCGACCGAGAGTACCGCTTTTTCTAGAAAAAGTTAAGGGGCGAGTTTTCTCTGGAACATTTGCGCATGGATTATGTAGCTTCGAGCGTCGTGGTTATCCGTGTCGCGGAAATGGCCTAGGGGGCGCCGCTCACAGCCTTAAGTTCTAAAGCATTGATCTGTAAAATGTGAATACGAACCAATTAGGACTGGATATCACCGTTTGGAGAACACAGTCATCGGCGGGGTGGTTTAGACATCTGACTTGTAATCCACAGGTCACTGGGTCGAGCTTACATGGGCGCAGGTGATCTCGCGGTTCAGTGATGGTCGTGTGAAAAAGAACCGTAGGTTCGGTGCTCCTGCATACTGCTGACACCTATGCATTCACAATTACTTCCTACAGTATGTAAGTTCACTACACTAGAGGTAGTGTTAGTTACCAGATCTCTTATGGCGATGGTGCTGAAATTTAAAAATCCAAACTCACAGTGTAGTACACAGAAGTTAAATCGAAAGGCTGCGGTTTCTTTGTTCATTATCATTAGTTACGAAATTACCACGTTCGCTGTTGATTGGTTTCATTCCCTTCATTGAATTTCCGCCTCATTATTAAAAGCATTTCCCCCTATAGCTCCTTGGGCATTCGGTTTATGTGGTGCGTCTCTTTCGACTTTTTCCTATAGCCGAGCGCTGTCTCACCCTGTTGACCGACGTGCTCACCTCCAGCGTTCCGGAGCACCAATCCTCAACCAACGCACCCGAAAATACGCTGAATGTTATCACTTTCTGTGGCGATGAACCAGCTAACCAGCCCGCTTCTACAATGGATGCGATCACCCGACTTCAGAAATTGGCTCTTCACCTCTTACTCAACAATTCGAAGGCCGTTGAAAGTCTTTTGGTCTGTTCTTCTATTCCTCTGCGATCCCTTCTCACTCAGTATCAGTCACCTGGTCACGGGTACGCATTTCCCTCTGTAATTGACGTCATACTGATTCTGCAGTTTTCAACGTGGATGTTCGTTGCGCCGTCACCGCAGTTAGACTACAGTTGCTCTAGTGAACATATGTTGACGTGTATTCTCGGACCTAGCTGTACGCGATGCGAGTTTTGACAAATTGTTCGCTAGCGTTACCTCGATTGCTGCTTCTAGGAGATCGAACTTCATCGCTGGGACAGGTGTGTTACACGGTCCTCGTGACAACGCTAATCTCAAGAACTGGTTCCGTCATTGAATTGGCGATGATCAGCCACCGCACGTATTTCCATCATTCATAAAAGTGCTGATGGAGTACAAACTAGCTTCAAATCACCCCCAGCTCCCACTTATTTGTCTCCCATTCTTAAGCCCTCGGATCTAGACTGGATGTGCACTGGTTATCATACTGTCGTTGCAAGCATCTTGTGGCTTTTCGCACTCGCAGTGGCGGGTGCTACTGAAAATAAGCACTCCTAACTGTTAGTAGACTAGTATGTTTATTTTTGTGCAGTTTGCTTCCGCTTGCGATAGGAGCTTTTGAATTCCCAATCCCTTTATTAATGCTAACCATTCATTTCGATTGCTCGTGTGCTAATCTGCTCGCGGAGCTTGATTTATTGTCTTGTCACTGAAGGTTAGACCGCTGGTTGTGTTCCCTCGAATGATGATGGAACGTTTGTAATCAAGTTAATGACTGGCAACCTAGTCGGTATCGGATGCGAGGCTTGCTTTCGTAGCAACTACTGCATTGAACATCATGGTACTACAGTGGCTTACTTTCCTCCATGCTTCCTTGAATTACACTAGGTGATGCGTCTAAAATGCTTTCAGGGCCCCTCTTAACTGCTAGCTCAATTGCTGGAGACTAGACGGATTGGATCTCAGCGTCTTCCTCACGAGAAGTTATGGAAGCTGTTCAACGCAGTTGAGTTTTCAGTTGTCCATAGCACTCTAGGATATCGTCCATTACGAAATTAAACAAGAAGAGGGATGCTGAGCAGCCCTGTCTCACGCAATTGATGATACTAGGGGGGGGGTGCGAAAGTCCGCCGCACACCTGCACTCTCCCCGTGATTCGAGAATAGATGACTCGAAGAATGTTGACGTATTTCCCAGATACTGTTCTCCTCAATAGACAGCTTCAGAGCGCAGCTCAGTCAGCTGCGTGAAACGCGGCTCGTATGTCTAAGAAGATAACGATAGTATTTTGCGAAATGTAAAGATGTGATCAATGCAACTCCGACCTGAGCAGAACCCAACTTGCTCTTCATCTATGCTCTGTTCGCGTACCACGCTGAGCCTCCTTAAAAGCAGAGCGGCAAACGCCTTGGAACTGCCATTGATGATACTAATCCGTCGTGGTTAGCGCAGTCAGTCCGGGTACTCTATTTTATGACGGGCATGATATCCGCTAGGCTCCGAACAGATGGGATAACTTTGGTGACCTAGATCTCTTGGAGGAGGGGAACTTAACTCCAGAACTAAGGATGGGCCTTCATCTTTGAAAAGAGCCAGAAGGAGTTCGTCTTTGTCAAGGGCTTTGTAGTGCCCTAAGAGGCGAAACTCGTGGGTAACCTCAGCTTCAGACGTTAGTGAAGTGTCTACACACTAGGGAGCGCTCTGGATTCCAGAATGGGAACTAATCGGTGATGCTGATCAAGTAAACTGCTGCTCGAAATGCTCGGCTTAACGCTCAAGTCGGCGTTTTTGACAATAATTGGCTCGTCATCGGTTTCGCATAAAACTTCGCTTACAGTCGGCCTTTTACCACCATTGGATCGGGTCAGGAGGAAAAGTTTACAACAATTCCCAGAAGTGACCACTTGCTCCTTCAGTGACTCGCTGCGTCCACCAGGCTTCGCGATCCTCCCGGGGAACTGTTTGAACTCAGCGTTGGTAGTCCTGTGTAATGTGTGGTATTCAACACCAGCAGGAATTGCTCGACAGACCTCGAGAAGTTGGAGAGATCGCGTAAAGATTCAATTATTTACAAAACTATTGTTGAAGCTACAGACTAGGGTTGCAGAGTTATACATGGCGATGCGGATGTGTCCAGTACGTTTTAATGTCTGCATGAAGCGGTCTTCGGCCTTGAGGCCAACACATCTTGGTTGCGCGAAGAACCTTCGGAGCGGAAAGCTTAGCCACATCATTCCGTTTCCGGCAGCCTTGCTGGAGCCACCAAAACGCAGCGCGATGATGAGGACAACACAGTTTTCGAGTAGGAACAAACTATTCAAAAGTCCGAATGAGGCTGCACGAAGGCCAAGAGAAATTTCCTGAACTACCGAACTCGTTGGCGAGCAGGAAGACCGTTGATAGCCAGGCGGCTCATACGCCTTCATAGAAGCCGGTGCTCATCGAGGTTGTTCTTCCGTCCTCCGTTGGATACTCAGTTCTAGTCTCAGAAATGGATGGACTGTGAACGTATGGCCGGTCACACTGACTTTGTTACAACCTCTTACGAGCTCTTCTAGTATATAACGATGAACCAGGTGAACAGCCCCGAACCCCCACGCTCTAGGACGCTGCTGCTGATTTTCTTCGAATGCTTATTCATCTCGCCTGCGAACATCCGAGACTTGTTCACAGTTACCTTCGCAAGGAATGCGTTCCCCGATCTGCAATCTGGGGACGCGCTCGGTAGCATACAGCTCCGCCAACCAACTAGTGGTTGGTTCACTTGACTTGCGACAAGAAATCCTGTCGTTGCCGATTTTGCTCACTATTCTTCACAACCATCGAGATGTTTGTCATCCCAATGAACGCTTGGATCGCGACCAATTGTTGTTTCCGTCCAAGCGATACTGGGCAGTTTGCTTCCTAGACTCACTTTGACAATGTCTTGCGTCACCAAACCCTCGTGCGCTTTATTCCTACAACATTTTCGTTGTCTGTCATTACCGTTTTACCTTTAGCCATAACGTTGCAGTTTTATTGCGATAACTTGTTGCAAGCATTGTTTCGTGTCACTAGGCACTTTCCTGTACTACACGTACTCCTCGCTCTTTGCTTATTGTTATCGAGGAGCCTCGTCAGTATGCATGCACTGACGGCCCTACATTATCCATGTCAATGGACTTTCCGGTTTCTCGCTGCTTTCAGAGCTGCTCGGTGCCCTTCATTTCACTTTGTGCATACACATCAGTCTGATTCTTTGTCTTTTTAAATGAAACTGTTCTTCTTATGAGTTTCGCAGATCCACTGTGCATTTGATTATTGGCCACTGTCTTCCAACTCCTCTTTTACATACTTATGTTACTCCAACCGTATCACTAATCAACCGCTTTAACGGGAGTCTGTTCAATCTAGCATTCCATATACTAATGACGTGTCATGCGAATTTTAATCGTTTTTTTCGGACTGTTCTCCTGAGCGCTGGCTTCTCTGGGAAAAGTCCTACTTATGGTCCTCATTTTCTTTCTCAAGCCTCTCACTCCCCTTGTCCTATCCATCTGCAACTCGACCCCACTCATCCAAAGGACGCTTTGGTCGTATTGTTTGGCTTGCATTGTGTTTGGTTCACCGATTACTCAGTCTAGAGTGCACTCAGATCGTACCACAGGCTTCTTCGACATCCCGCTCTATGCCTTTCATTAACGCTCTCAAACGGCGCACAAATCCATCTACTCAGGAACACTACTTGGTGACACTATTCTCCTACCTTCACTATCCGTACAACGTGTGGTTGGGTCGTGCAGCGGTGTCCATCTTAAAGTGGCTCATTCAGGTAAGCCACTTTTACAACCCTGCCATCCCTGATCACCCTCTTGCTCATCCAATCCACGTTTTTGATCACTCAAAGGTGCACCGATCTAAATCATGTCTTGTGTTTTTCACGTTGTACCACCTGTTTTCCTCAATCAGCCCACACATATGTATTCACTTAACCGGTGTATTATTTAAATAATCAAATCTGGCCCGTTTTCATGCATTTGGTTTCTAGTATAACCGCGAGTTTTCTCGTTTGTCTATTTTCATTCTGTTCACTGCACTAAACGCGATTCAGAGATAGATGTGGTTACCAAAGAAATCGACCCACATGCAACAATTTCATGCTGACATATGCCGTTGGCTACGTGTTTTGATGTGTCCAGTGGTTTTCCATTCTATTTGTGTGGTAGTCTACCTCGGTCTTTGCTTTTTCGGTTTCCTCCCTTTTCGTTCTACCTCACTCATCGCAATTGCCATATATATATATATATATATATATATATATATATATATATATATATATATATGCCCCATGCTGAAGGTGATGTTGCATTCTTGATGCTTCTTCACCGCAGTTGGGCTAAACCAACTTGCACTTGTACTAGGCCATGTTAAGCTGAATACATTTCATTCCACTTTACTTGGTTTGTTCTTCTTCTATTAACTGACCATGTTGCTTACGCTAATAGTGATTATCTTCCTTTACTTTATTGTGTTCGTATTATTTCTTGAGTAACTTATGAACATTTTGTACTTATCCCGGATTCGTCGCTAACTAAGCTACTTCATATCCTAATTTAGGGAAGAGTTGTCTGTTTAACCATATACTTTAACAGATATATTTTATTTGATAATGTCATTTCAAGTGATTGGCTGTTGCTTGGTATCCCTCGTGAGGCTGTGCTTGATGTACATGTTGACAAGGTGCCTACCTGTCTATTACCCACTACCTCGTCCATACTCGCTCTAGGAGACAGTTGGTCGTTGCTGGAGGGGACGGGGTGCACGGGCTTTGTGGTCGTGTTAGGCTCCAAGAGTGGTTCCATGCACTCAGTGTGGAGCAGACCACGGTCCAGCTACCTCCTTGTGTGCGGTTGATTCCCCAAACACAGCGTGTTTGTGTTTGCCTGTGAAGAAGTGTGGGCCGGCTCCGTTGATGAAACGTGGTTCCCATCCACATGTCTCTCGGTCTTATTCCTTCGGATTTACACCCGATATGGGGTGTATGGATGGAACTGTGGGTGGTGCAGCGCAAGCCACCCATGGTCCCTATGAAAGCGCAGGCGTCCTGTTGCTGGCCACAGTGACAGGCAAATCCGAAAGCGGATGCCATTTAAGCTGGATAAATTTCATTCTGCTTTATTTGGTTTGTTCTGCCTCCCTGAATAATGTTCTATTAACTGACCACGTCGCTTACACTAATTGCGCTTAGCTTCGGTAATTTTGTTGCGTTTGTAGCATTTTAAGTAACTTGTGGACATTTCTTATCACGGATTTGTTGCTAACCAAATTACTTCGTATGGTAATTTAGCGAAGAGTTATGCCACCGTATCTGTATGCATTATTGGATGTATTTTATTTCAGCTTGTCGTTTAAAGTGAATGGCTATTGTTTGATATCTCTGGTATGGTTGCGCTTGATGTGTATGTTGACAAGGTGCCTACCTGTCTATTACCCACTACATCGTTCCTACTGGCTCCAGGAGACAGTTGGTCGTTGCTGGAGGGGACGGGGTGCACGGTTCTTGTGGCCGTGCTAGGCTCAAAGAGCGGTTCCATGCACTCAGTGTGGAGCGGACTACGGTCCAGCCACCGCCTTGTGTGCGTTTGATTCCCCAAATACAGCGTGCTTGTGTTTGCCTGTGAAGGAGTGTGGGCCGTCTCCGTTGATGAAACGTGGTTCCCATCCGCATGCCTCCCGGTCTTATTCCTTCGGGTTTACACTGGATATGGGGTATGTGGTTGGAGCTGTGGGTGGTGCAGCGCAAGCCATCCATGGTCCCTCTGTAGGCGCAGGCGTCCTGTGGCTTGCCACAGTGACAGGCAAATCCGAAACCGGATGCCGCCAACCATGTATGTATGTGTGCCCCATGCTGAGGCTGATGTTGCATTCTTGATGCTTCTTCACCACAGTTGGGCTAAACCAACTTACACTTACACTAGGTCTTTTTAAGCTGGATAAATTTCATTCTGCTTTATTTGGTTTGTTCTGCCTCCCTGAATAATGTTCTATTAACTGGCCATGTTGCTTACACTAATTGCGCTTATCTTCGGTAATTTTGTCGCGTTTGTAGCATTTTAAGTAACTTGTGGACATTTCTTATCACGGATTTGTTGCTAACCAAATTACTTCGTATGGTAATTTAGCGAAGAGTTATGCCACCGTTTCTGTATGCATTATTGGATGTATTTTATTTCAGCTTGTCGTTTAATGTGAATGGCTATTGTTTGATATCCCTGGTATGGTTGCGCTTGATGTGTATGTTGACAAGGTGCCTACCTGTCTATTACCCACTACATCGTTCCTACTGGCTCCAGGAGACAGTTGGTCGTTGCTGGAGGGGACGGGGTGCACGGTTCTTGTGGCCGTGCTAGGCTCAAAGAGCGGTTCCATGCACTCAGTGTGGAGCGGACCACGGTCCAGCCACCGCCTTATGTGTGGTTTGATTCCCCAAATACAGCGTGCTTGTGTTTGCCTGTGAAGGAGTGTGGGCCGGCTCCGTTGATGAAACGTGGCTCCCATCCACATGCCTCCCGGTCTTATTCCTTCGGGTTTACACTGGATATGGGGTGTGTGGTTGGAGCTGTGGGTGGTGCAGCGCAAGCCATCCATGGTCCCTCTGTAGGCGCAGGCGTCCTGTGGCTTGCCACAGTGACAGGCAAATCCGAAACCGGATGCCGCTAACCATATATATATATATATATATATATATATATATATATATATATATATATATATATATATATATATATATATATATATATATATATATATATATATATATATATATTCCTTTCTGGTCGCATCACTATAGATATGGTGTTTGCTGCTCGTCAGTTGCAGGAGAACTACTGCGAACGACACCAGCCGTTGTACTCACTTTTTTTTGATTTCACTAAAGCTTTTGATACAGTGACCAGCGTGGCATTGTGGATGGTGTTGAGTAAGAATGGTTGTCCGAGTAAATTTGTAAGTTTAATTGAATATCTGCACAGTGGTATGCGGGCGTGGGTGCAACTGAGTGCACAGACCTCGGATGACTTTGCATTTGTTACTGGTGTGACGCAAAGCTGTGTCTTAGCTCTTGCCCTGTTTAATATATGTCTTCATTCCATGATGTATTGTGCTTTTGATGCCACTTGTGCCTACGGTGTTTGTGTGGAGCACCGTATTGGTGGTGGGTTGCTGAATATCTATCGTTTCGGTGCGAGAACCCTAATCTGTGAGACAACTATCCGTACGTTGCTGTGCGTACTAAGCACTGTGCGTTGTTTGCACATAGCGCGGATGAGTTGCAACACATGACTAGTGCTTTGGCTTCGACAGCGGTCAAATTCGGGCTCACTATCAACACAAGCAAAACTGTCTGTCTCTTACCGCCTTCACCGGAGGAGCAATCTTCAATATTGCCGAAAATCAGCATTAGTGCGGAAGTATTGGAAACCACCTCCCGCTTCTGCTACCTTGGGAGTGTGATGTCGACTGACCAGCAGCTATACAGTGAGCTGCCTATCCGCGTATCGAAGGCAGCGGCGGCATTCGGGGAGCTAGATTACCGAGTGTAGAACAACCATCAGCTTACCATTGGCACGAAACTAACGGTGTACTAATCCATGGTGCTGTCCGTTCTTCTATACGGCAGTGAAACGTGAACGATGCACCGGCGGGATGTGCGATATCTCTAGAGGTTGCATCAACAGTGTTTGCGGCTGATTCTGCGCATTGTTTGCTGCGACAGTTGCGGACACTGAGGTGTTGCGTCGAAGTGGACTGTATACAGTGGAATGCATACTTTTGCTGCGACACCTGAGGTGGCTCGGTCATGTGGGGCATATGGATTCGACGCGGATACCGAAACAACTCTTATATGGTCTGCTGAGTATTGGGAAGCGGCATGCGCTGGAAACCAAATTTACGTTACCAGGATATGATCAAAGTGAGCCTCTCACGTTCTAATCTTGATTGCAGGTCATGGGAATCGCAAGCGGTTGATCGGCGTGCGTGGCACCATCTGATCACGAAGGCAGTTACCGAAGTGCGGCAGAAAGACCACATGCATGCAGAAAATAGGCGGCGATATATATATATATATTTATATATATATATATATATATAGCCATGTGTGGTATGTGCTGCACCGACAACCCATATCCTGTGTACACCCGAGGGAATAAGACCGGGAGGCATGTGGATGGGGGTCAACGGCGCCGACCCACACTTCTTCAACATGCATAGCAGCAGCATTTTTGTCTATCAAATTTGGGGACCGTTCGTACCAGGCGTACACAAAGCGGTGGTTTTGCCGTAGTCCGCTCTATATTAGTGGGAACCACTCTGAGCTTAGCATGGTCACGAGAACCGTGCACCCCGTCCGCCCAGCAAAGATTAGCATTCTCCTGGAGTCAGTAACCGAGGTGGTAGATGTTAGGACCGATAGGCACCCTGTCAACATGCACATCAAGCGCAGCCACACCAGTGATATCAAACAACCAACACATACTTTGGAGGAAAATAACCATGCGCAATTGATTTGGAAAATGCAGCCGAATAACAGAACCGAGGAGCTCAAATAAAATGGAATACTTTTTGTCTAGGTTAAAAAGATATATGTATAATTGCAACGGTCTAAGTACTAACCATAAGCTCGTAAAAAAACAGAAATCAAAGGGGAACGTATGCTTTTTCAGATGCTGAGCTTTCATCATTTTCGTTTCAAAATACTGGTGCACACATCTCCTACACTGCTCTTAATCCCAAGAAATTTCCTCCATCGTTTCGCGTCATTAGCATTCCTCGTCTTTGTGTCCTCACTCATGGGAACGAAACTGACCAGGCATCAAGTCGACTACCTCATCTTCTGTTTAGTAGCGAAGAACTGGTGACTGCTCTGTCTCTCCCAAGCCATTCGTCTGCAAGTGAATGGGGCGACGCGCGGCTGACACTGGCATAACATGAGTAGGGCGTGACTATTGTTGGTGACGACAACAATGATCGCATTTCTTGCGTATTTTCTTTTGCATCTACTTGTGTCTGTTTGTCTTCTCCCAAACATGCCAAGCAGCACTGGACCGATTACCACTGGCTGTCAGTAGTTTTGGGCTATGCTCTGCTCCATCGAAATGCAAAGTACTTCTCCAAGATTGGCAAGGACCCAACCCTGCGCTAACGCTTTGTGGTGATCTGCTAGAAGTCGTTCAGGAATTCAAGTACCTGGGCATCCATATTAGCACCCGTGGGATTGAAGATGAGGTTACAAACCGTATAGCAAGAGCTCGATGTGCTTTTGCCAATCTCCGCCACCTGTGGTGCAGACGCGACATTACTCTCGCCCTGAAGGGCAGAGTTTACAACGCAGCCGTCCGTTCAACTCTCCTAGATGGTTGTGAAACCTGGCCCATCAGGTCGACAGACATTAAGAGGCTCGTCATATTCGATCATCGCTGCCTTCGCAGCTTAGCTCATGTCTGGTGGGAGCACTGCGTGAGCAATGAGCGTCTTCGGCGTCGCATATTTGGTGCAGGAAGAGCGAGTGAACCGCATAGCACCATTATATCACGCACTAGGCTCCGATGGTTGGGCCACGTGTTGCGCATGCAAGCACCCCGCCTTCCGCGACGTGCATTGTTTGCGCGGTGTGGGTGCGGTTGGAAGAGGAGGAGGGGAGGCCAAGTGATGACTTGGTCGAGAGGAATGAAAACCCTCACTTCGAAGTTGGCGTCGATTGGTGTATCCCGACTGCCTGGCTGGGGTCTTAAGGACGGTGAACACGTTTGGTTGGACACACTTGCTGATATGGCTCGGAGCCGGCACCAATGGCGTTTGTGTTGTGAGTTCCTTTGTCCATCCCCCTTCTGCTTAGCCTCCCACTCCAATCACGATCTCACTAGTTAAGCATAATATGACTTTCTTTTACGGCAGCCAGCTGTTAGGTCTCCGGAACAATATCCATCCGTTACTGGGAGCTCAGCGGGTGTGCCACTGTTTGTTTGCCTTTTCTTGTCTTTTGTATTGCTGAAGTATTTCCCACCTGCAGCTAACATGTATAATGATGATCATGGGGCTGTTTGTCTTACCTCTTGTTCCCCTACCCAAACATACCCCTGACGAAATTCCTCATCTCCTTCATCTCCCAGTACTCTGATATCGACTTGATGGAATACGTGGAGCTACGCTCAGATGCAGTGCGTAGCGTTTGCCTTCAACGTCTCGCATCGAAATTAGACGATCAACTAACCCGGGCCAACCTATTTGACTTCATCGCAGAGACAATATTGTGCGCAGAACAATCCGTCACTGTTACTACAAACAAATCGGACCCACGTCCGGACGGATTCCTGCGTCTGCTTATGACGAATAAATCTCATCGAAGGAATGTTCTCGGGGATGACTTTTGGTGGGACAGTGTACTAAGAGTCGCTCAACTTCAAGAAGAGTCGGAAAAAGTCGACTGTCTTCACTGCTGTATCCTAGCACTAGAGGAAGTCCGGGTACGCTTAAATTCGCAGTTTTGCTTAACCACATTCTCCTTTTGTCATATTAATATCCTAGTTTTCATACCCGCACACATTGATCTCAAACCCTTATTACATTCAAACGCTAATCTAGTTTTCCGCTTTCTCATTTACACTTTCCATTTGCATTCTACCTGAAGCTGTTTTCTCATTTTATTGATCAACTTTGCCCTTCAGGACATTAAATTCTGCCTACTCTTGCAACACTCGTTTTCTGACTGCTGTTAATATGTGGTTTGAATAACGAGCTATACTGTCCATTCAACTGGCTTTTACTGGCGCTTGCGTGCATCACCGCGATTGGAATTCATCACATTGTGTCACCATCTTACCCAGTGTTAAACTTTTTCTTATTCTGCTGCCATATTTAGCTGGGTTCGACGCATTTTTTGAAAGGTAGTCTACTTCTGCGATTCCGTCGTTTCGATTGCCAATTCCGTGCGGATTGCTGCTCGTCTTTTTCTTGGTGCCTAGCTTAAAGGTGCCTCCATTATAGAGCGAGCTATATCACGACCACTTTCTTGTGAAAACCTGGTACGCATTTCCTCTAACTACACGATCGCGTGGCTAGTAGATCCATATTCCACCCTACTCACCTACCCACAAAAGCGCGTGCACCGATGTGGTGCACGTTGCAACTGCATTTCCGGACCCCCTCCATACCCTGTGGATGCTATTACGCTACTTTACCTACTCATCGGTCACATTGGTGTTGGAAGAATGCGGTCCACATCACAGACGATTATTCTTGCCGCCTCTAACCCTTTCTCCTTGGATCTGTGCTTACCATGGGGAAGGTGTACTGAGGGTCATAATGTACCACATGTTACCTCACTGTAGCCACTAGCGTCCTGTGACTGTTTTCAGTTACCGTAGCGGGCTCTTTGAACTGTGACTGGTATAAAACAACTATTCAACAAACACATTTCCTTATTCTCACTTGTATGCGATATAGTACTCTTCCTCGACATTTTGTTTTTACAATTGGTCTCCTCCAATTTCTTATTAGTTGTCGTTGTACAGTCCGCGGATATGAGTGAGGATGACATTAATCATAATGCATATTCTCGATTTCATGATGATGCGTAATTATAACCACAGAATGGAACAAATAAAATAAAATAAAGCAAGGAGAAAAGGAAATAGTCATATTTCAAATAAAGTAACACGGCCATTCATGAAACCCTCTCCTGGAGTCCTGCTTCCATTCAGAGTTTGCCCACACTCCCAAGCCCACCTGGCGGTGTGCTAGTGTGTCTTAAAAGCATGCAAACCATCACCGCTTTGTTTCATTTCTGAGGCCATTTGTATATGCGATTAAGGTGGGCACTTCCACCCAATCTGGTCGCGTTCCGGTGTAGCCAAAGATAGTAGATCCTCTCCGCTTTAACTCATTTTTGAGCCATCTTTATGTGCAGTATGAATGACCACTTCCCATTGTACACCATTTTCCTCTGAATTGCCAACGTCGTGTTTTTGTACTTGGCTTCATTGAAAACCGACTGTAAGTGATCTAGGATTCTGATTAACTGAACGATGGTAGCTTTGCCCGCTGTTATATTTGCCTGTAACAGGATCTAATTCCGAGGGGTGCCTTTGACCCAGTCGAGGACTACAACCCGATCACACTAGGTCACGGATAATGCCTCCATCGACTCATTCTCTTTCTTATGTGTAGATCCAGAGACAATCGATATCATTGCTTGTAGATAGCTGCAGCACTTACCTTAGAACCCACTAAGACCCCACTGTAAACCGCCCATCCGTCCACACTACTAGGTCTTCGTATCGTCGCTCCATAGATATGCGAATCCAACACACATTCTGTAAAAAGGTGGTTCGTGTTGGAATGGTGCATGCTACGTTTTCGGACGCCAACATAATTCGGATCGCCCTCACTGCAGCCACATGGAGTTGGGGCTTAACTGCAGCATATCTTTAGCGAATGCGCAATGGGTCCGATATTGTCACAAAGATACTTTGTCACATTGTCAACCTCGGTTACAGAACACTAACACCGGTTATCATTTCCCTACACCTCTTCGTCTGGTACAGCACAGTCCATCCACTAGGCTTTTTTCTAGGGATCTTTCTATCCTTTGCTATTGAAAGCAGCGCTACATCACTTATTTGACAAGAGGGGCAGCATTTGGTTCATCAAATCTACGATCTTCGGAAGAAGTGCATATCACGACAATTAGCAATACTCTGTACGGGACCACATCAACCTAATTGTGGTACAGTTTCCTGAAAGGGAGAACACAAATAGATGTGATGAATTTCACATAGTTCACCCAGCTGAAGGGAAGAAGCCAATACACTAGCTTCATGCTAGGTCTGAATTCCGACGATTGCAACGGCTGATAAACCATATTAAGTTGAGTGACCATGGGCCTGCCTCAATAAAGGACTATAGTCATCGACTTTCCGTATTTCCACCCAGCTCCTTTGTATAGCGGATGCAGTTATGCACCCTCTCATCTTGCTAAAATGTGGGCATTGTCTGAACTGAAGCACGCTGCAGCTTCTCCATTCGATTTCATTCCTTCTGCTATGCAGTTACTGAGCCTCCCAGTTGTATCCGTTGGATCCAATGCTACGGTTCATTTAGCTAAATTGGCCTCCTTGGCCTTCCGGCCTGATGCTTACCTGGCGTCATTATCGGTAAAGACTAGTTAATTTACTAGAGCCCTTGAGATCCCCTCTGTCACGTGTGACACTGATGTAGCGTCACTATCTGCTTAAGAGACGGACTGCAGAATTTCGTTGCTCATCAGTGAGGGATTTTTTTATATAGATAACTGCTAGATCTTCAGAACAGGTTCCAATTAAGTTAGTCCCCCAAGTACCGAGAAATGCACTTGACGGCCGTTTGATCCTATCGGGACTCGATTTTCTCGACTCCATGAGAATCCGAACTCATGGCCGCTAGTGGCTTGCATCATCGGCCAACAACTTATGTCACTAAAGCATCAGGGAGAACGGCAGGCCATCATGACTTCCGAGCTGACTGCGGTATATTGCGATTTACCCTCCACGAACATTACAGAGAACTGGGTTGACCCCGAACATCACGGATTCCCTTAAGAGAGGCTACATGCGACATAGCACCTGATGACCTTTAGATCGAACGCGCACCAATGTTGATCTAACTACACTGACGGAAAACAAGTGACCTTCGAGCAACAAACCCTGGCTAGCTGGCAACATCACGCCAGATTCTTTGTTAAACGCTGCTGGCGTGTTCATTCTATTGGAGTGCTATGTTGAATGTCGAGTTTCACGTCAACCACGAAAGGTTATGACGTTGCAATCGTGATTCACATCCGTAACAACTCTACAGTACGTCCGATGGAAGAGGGCCGATGAACGCATTCCGGAATGTGAAGGGCGGTTCACGAACCGACCGCGGCTCGCTAATGGTGAATGCCGGTCATTTACGATAGTTGTCCCCGCCATCAAATGCTTAGCGGAATGGCGTGGGTGCGCGAGTGCAGACACATTAATTTCTCTCTAACCTTAGTGGTGAGGACATATAGCATCCTCCTCATACAAGTGGTTTAGTTTAGGCATCAGCTGAGTGCAAACGTAAAACTGGTGAGGTATAGGCCGGCACGCCGGCAGTTCGAGCGAGACAACTAAAGACAGCCACATGACACTGTCCGGCGATCACTAGCTGTCAGCTAACCTCGCCCTGAATTCTGAGCGCGGAAGGTCGTGGCAAAACGTTCATCGGCCCTCTTCCATCAGACGTACTGTACACCTACTAAACCAGAGCTGAGGCAAGGTTCATGACTTATTGCTGGTATTTTCTAACTTTATTCACAACTGTTGCGTTCTTCTCCTTCCCAATTCTACTACTCCTTGTAACGTGTGACACAGCTGATCATCAGATCTATTATCTTAATTTGGTCCATATTTCCACATTAATTTGTTTCCCAGGTATGTGTAACCTTGTGTTCGTTTCTCCTTCCGGAGCACCACTTTAGACTGATTGTTCAATTGGATAACCTCACGAGCTGTGGAACCACGTGCTACTGTGGTGAACTAATTCGAACAGGAATGAAACACGAGTCACAATTTGACCACTGCGACTTTCTCGTCTTGTAGCTTCAGCACAAGTTATTCCCCATTTCCCACCGAATCTTGACTGTTTTCAGAATTTACCTCCATATTTGGGGCGTTCCTTTTGCTGCCGTTCTTGTTTGTACACTTTTTATATCACATTTTCTCTGTTCCCCCCCCCCCGCTCCAATTCCGGTGCACACTTCCGCTATTCTTGACACGCCTTTATTTTCATTCCTCTTGTTTCCATAATTTCCTCCTATTCTGTTTAGGAATTATCTGAGAAAGGCCCGTTGGATCAGGTGTTCATTCTTTTGGTCCGGAGTGTGACGAAGTTGGTTGCGGCTCTTTATCTGCAAGATCTTCACACCTATACTTCCATGTTGGAATCGCGGTAAGAGTATTCAGTTTTTGGCCGCTTTATCTTCCATGCTTAACGTCCAACGATTCTGAGAGCTCTTATTGAAAGTGTAATTATAGCACCGGCATGGAAAAGCGGTCCTTTTCTCACTCCATGATATGCTTCCGGCCTGAGACAGAATTTTATGGCATATGGTGCATTGTAACCTACTGTTAAAGCCATATCATTCACTACACCGTGACATTCCTATAAGTGCAAAAACCACCTCTTACATGAAAATTGACCTCTACACTGGGGCTTGCTACGTTCTACTCGTGGCACCAAGCGGTAGTCCGAAACACTTGCACAGCTTCGCTGACAATTGGCGTTAGAACATCACATTGTTAGGGATGTTGTTACATCCCTAGCTTAAATCGTTGGAATGGTGAACGGATCTCTGCTGCATCTGTTACTTTACTTGAAGCGAAAAGGAGTATTCATCATGATTTCCAGTTTCAGAGCGTCTGCAGTCTTCTGAAACTACTGTCCGCAAGCGTTTGAGGGTGGCGAGAGCCCGTGCAGTTTGGAATGGCGGTGCCACCGGTAATGGCTGGATGTTGCTGCAGCTCATGGGAAGCACTGGTTCACGAAAATCACGTGAATTGAAACCATGACTGAAATGATGATCTGTCAACTTCCACTCAAGTCTACCGTATTGAACGTAACATCTCCGGGAACAGGGCAGTTAACATGTGATTTCTCTATTTCTTATCCTTCTCGGCTGATCACCACCTGGGTCGTTACTTCCAGTCATATCGGTGTCGATTAGTGTTGACACAAACTTGATATCTTTCAAGCGATATAGGGAACCTTGACTCGTCACTGTTCCACCCTTGCTGGAAGATAGTGGCGATTCACTTACCTTTCGTTTGGCGTCTTTACGATACATTGTAGAGGTGTATTTGGACCGGCATTCGTCCACGGTGATCTAACTGTTTAGAAAGACTTCTTGAACAATATGTTGGGGCCATCGAATTATCCGCTTTATCGTCATAGCGTGAGTCAAAGTGGTGGATTCTAAACCGGTCTGCGCACCGGAGATAGCGTATACTTAGATTGAGCACACCTGTTTACTTTTAAACAGTGTGCATGAGAGGTTTTTTAATGGTACCGTTTTTACCACGGTTCCCACGTTATCATTAGTGCTCATTTGGAGCCGTCTGCTGAATTCCCTGATAAAAGCGGCACTCGTCCGGATGGTTCCATGTCTCTCTTCCCCGGCATCTATGTATTCTAGGTTTTCATAGATGACCGTCGTCTCTGCTTCTTCCGGTGTAGAGCTTCCACCTAATAATCATCTGGTAAAATAGATTACCCAGACAATACAACCTTCGTAGTCACACATGCCCTCTGTACAGGCACTTCTGAGCAGACTAATGTGTAGCGCTTTGCGTTCTTTGCGGTTACGATGTGTAAGGTACTGTTGCTGGACGAACTTGGTACACTATCGATTTTCTGGTGTTCAGCACGTTGAAGTGTTTGATAATTCAGCGTGTCAATCAAGGTCGAGGCGCACAACACAGTTGAGTACCGAGATTACCGTATAGGTCGGGAACGTGATATGTTGCACATTCAGAGGGTGGTTGTCTTCAATCACCTGGTGCCTGCACGAAATTTCTCATATCTTTCTAGACTATAGGCCGAGTTATGATAGAGTGCGGCAATTGATATTCACACGAAAACCCTCTGATGCTGCGCTGAAATTAAGCTGCTTACATTTGTTTGGCTGTGTTCTTCACTTGTTTATGAGCCACCTATCTCGGCTC
The DNA here is from genome assembly GCA_944474145.2 of Dicrocoelium dendriticum. Classification (NCBI taxonomy): domain Eukaryota; kingdom Metazoa; phylum Platyhelminthes; class Trematoda; order Plagiorchiida; family Dicrocoeliidae; genus Dicrocoelium; species Dicrocoelium dendriticum. The sequence continues at coordinate 247,515,287 of OX104063.1, read as the reverse complement.
ATGGGTTTTTTTGTGGCACTTCGCCCGGTTGGTTGAAGCCCCCATTGGACCAACTGATGATACGGGAAACACACAAAGAATTTGATTGTGCGATTTGGTCACACTAAATGCAGTCTCGAGTTTAGCCATGTAAGTTGTTAGAAACCTTAACCAGCAACCAAAACGCGAGGCCAGTGTCACTGTTACTTGTGGCTTATTGCTTCTTAATGCTCATTTTTACTCATCATTTTCATGATGTTTTCTTCTCCATCCCACTGTATTTGCGCTGTTTTATGCTGCTCTACAACGAGACTGATCTTAAGGCGGTGCGCCGGTTTGCCTACTTCTTCGACCCATTGAGCCGTAATAGGTGGTACCCCAGGCTCCTTGAGAGCTACTCCCACCAGGTTCGTCAATAGTTAGTCAGATAAACTCACTCTCATGGTGCTCCAGGTTCGTATTAGAAATCGGATAGCATCCATTTCTGCAAAACCAAATCATTGCCACCTCCCCGCTGCAATGCGGACAGGTTTTTGATCCAAAATCTTTGGTTGAAAACCCTAGTCGTTCTCATGTCTAGGTCTCAGCACACGCAAAACCATAACTATTTCCTCAAACTTTAAACACATCTTGTATCGGCCGTCACGAAAATTATCAAGAGTTTCCTTATCTACTGCATATAGCAGGGCGGGTAAGCTATAACATGCTGCTGTGTGCGTCTCCGTTCTTTTTTCAGTCTCTCCTACTTCGCTCCCAACCCCATTACTAACTTTCCTTCCATACTTCCAAGCACATTTGATGGCAGCCGCAATGCCAATGGAGTCACACCAACTGCAGTCACCTTCCCGCACCACCCACTTAACACTAATCGTTAGTAGCTTCTTATAAGGCCATACTGTCCCTTTTCCTTGGCAGCTTTCGCTGTCTAGGACAAATAGGTCATCAATCTACACTCGCACGCACGTTAGACACGTTGGGTATTGGCGTGTGTTGTGTCCGAAACTAGGATCACTGACCTTAATGGGGTTGTTGAATTAACTGCGCCTGGATTGTCCTCGTTGCCCGCATCCGGAGACGCTGATGCGGCAACCACTGGTTAGGCTGGAGTGGCCATTGTTCTCAGAACCAAAGCTGAGTCACCGTTTTTGCTTGGATTCCCGTGAGCAGTCGTTTTTCGCATCCCGTTTAACATCAACTAAGTGGCACTACTCACTGTTTGCATGTGGTTTCCGTTCATGCACCCACCGACTGAAGTTCTGATTCTGTCAAGGACTCCTTCTATCACGAGCTGAACACGCTGCTTCGCAGTGCTACCACTTCAGATATCGTAGTTCTTGCAGGGGATATGAATGCACAACTAGATCGTCTGAACACCAGAAGCTCAGCCAGGTGGTAAGTATGGACTTAACTCCGACCGTGTGGACTATGGTGAGCATCTGTTGCAACTGTGTGGTAAGCACCGGTTGTTTCTTAGTAGCACTGCTTTTAGACGCATTGGGCGCCGAAATGCCACTTGCCGTTTCCCTATAGCTGACCAGCGATGAACCCAAATAGGTCACGCTGCCATGGGTTACTGGTGGCGTGGTTCCATCCTGAACTGTCGTTCTTTCGGGAGCACTTCCGTCGACTCTGCTCATGCCTTAGTACGATGTCGTTTTTCTCTGCAATCTACCGGGAGGCGTATCAATCTTCCCCTCCATTGGTAACTAAGTGATTATCCTATCACTCGGTTACACAAACCTACAATATTGCCCTGCGTACCGAATTTTCATTCTCTTGTCCTGATGACACTGATCTTCATTGGAATAGGATCTGGGTCGCCGTGCATGATGCGTAAGCGTCTGCTTGCGTCACTATCAACAGTCACCGCACCAGTCACTGGATATCCGAGGGGTCCGTGAACCTGTTTGAATCTGGAAGAAAATTACCGGCTCCCTCTAAGCACAGTCTGACCGGCCGGACTATTAGGCGCGAACTAAGCCGGAGCCATGCGTACTGACAAGGAAGTCTGGTGGATCTGTAGAGCTCACGAAATGGAGCGGGCGGGAGCAGTAAGCAGCTATCGCAGGTACTTCTATTGATCCCAACCACTGGTCCGAGGAAATCAGGTGTCATTGAGACAACCAGAGACAGCGCGAATGCCATGATTCACAATAAGGAATGCCGTATGGCTTGTTGGGCGGAGCACTTTCGAGGGCCTCCTGTTTCCAAACCTATTCCCACTCAGATGGTGCAGGCTAAGTCATGTCCGGTTAGTTTAGAGTATCCATCGAAGGTAATGTTCCGCAACGCAATCGCAGTCCCTACTCACTTTCGTGCTTCTGGCCCGTATTCGCTCGCACCCCCACTTTTTCAGGATGGTGGTGAGGCCCTCTGCAAAACACTGACCTCACTGTTCGAGCAGGTCTAGAAGGAAGTGGTCGTCCCAGCTAACTGGAGTGAGTCCATTACAGTGGTGCTATACAAGATGGGTAGTCTCACCGAATGCGCTGACCATAGAGATACTAACCTAACACTGGCGGTGACAGAATTACTGGTGTCAATTCTCCTTCGTCGCCTCACTACGGAGTGTGAATCCTGGATTAGGGAAGAACAAGTAGGTTTCCGCCCAGGCCGGAGCTGTATAGACCACATATGCACTCTGCGGCAGGTGTTAGCACAGCGTCACACGTACCGCAAACCGGCAATAACTGTGTTCCATCATTTGGCATGCGCTTCCCACCTTCGATGTACTAGGTGTTATTGCAGAACCACCGGCTGCTTGATGTTCCGTTAACCCTTGACATCGACAGAGTCGAGTTGTTTGACCAATTTGCTTACTTTGTCAGATGCATCAGCAACGATGGGCGCACTAAAGTCAATTCACGTATAGCAAAAGCTAGAACTGCCTTGCATCTGCGACATCTGTGGGGTCAGAAAGAAGTTTACCTCGGTCTAAAGGGTCGTGTATACAAGGCCACAGTGAAGCTCGTCCTACTACATGGGAGTGAGACTTGATCCTTTCGATCTGAGGGCTTGCAGCACCTTCATGTCATTAGTCATCGCTGTATTCGGAGCATTGCTGGTGTCGGGTGGCACCAGCCTATCCGCAACGATGATGTGCGTAGGTAAATACCAACCAGTGGTGAACGTGCTACTTCCATAGAATAACAGGTAGTACTGAATAAGTGCGTTCGCATGCGCGCGTACTACGTATACCCGGTCACCGCTTACTGAGGAGGGCGTTGTTTTGTTTGCCGGACGTAAGGTAGCGCAAGACTCGAGTTTGACAGAAGTTAGGTTAACCAGAGAGAAATGAAGATACTGACTACAAAACTTGGTGCTGCTGATCCGTCCCGCCTTCCAGGTTGGAGCCCACGTGACCCGCCTTATGCTTGACTCGAGACCTTACAGGGCATGACTCTTAGTCGGTCTGCTTGTCTAAAGTGTGTTTGGGGCTGATTTATCCGCCGGCTATTGGCTGCTTTTGACGCATGGCACTAAAAGCCTTAGGAAAGCTGTCTCTCTGATGCCGCTTTATCTTGTCACAATAGCCAGCTGTTTTTAACGATATATTGTTGACAAAATGTAGGCCCCTTGATTCTGGATGTTTGCATATATTCTTCGTGTTTTGTTAACTATGTCCGAAGCTAAAAACGGTTGCACTCAGGTGGTGACATGGTTGAGTGCCACAATACACAAGAGAAAGAAAAAAAGAGATTGAAGTGGAGAACGACTTTTAGGATAGAAGAGTCTCACAATAAGTGCGCCATTGCGGACGGTCCTTTGCCATATCCAGTAGCGTTTCCAACCAGACGTGTCTGGATTCCTTTGGTCCCCAACCCGGGAGTCGGGAATGATCAACAACAGCCAGCTTCGACCTTTGTGGCTTAACTCATTGGATCTAAGTTTTACACTGGCCTCTTTGTGGTCGCTTCCATCCCACGCCTTCGCTCGCAAATAAGGCACGTTGTGGTAGCCGCTGAGTAGGCCTGCGTCGCACATTCCCAAGCCAACGAAGCCTCCGCAGCGAAATGATGCCGTCAATCGGTCGGCGGAGTTTGTCAGATTTGAAGACTCGCCGACGGACTTCCTCATTACTGATGTGATGCTGCCATCGAACACCAGCAATGCTTCGCAGGCAGCGGTGATCGAAGACAGATAGCCGCTGAACATCGCTTTTGCGAACGGGCCAATTCTCACAGCTGCACAGCAGAATCGATCGTACCGTAGCATTGTAGACTCCTCCTTTGAGAGCGACGCTGAGGTCACGATGAATCCACAGATGAGGTAGGTTAGCGAAAGCTACTCTAGCCTTGGATACACGCAGAGAGATCTCATCCGTCAAACGGCCAATACTAAGACAACTCCCAAGATAAATAAATTTGTCAACCACTTCCAGTAGAAGTCTTGAAACGGTGAAAGAAGGAGATGCACTTGGTCAATCGTGTAACAGGATTTTACATTTGGAAGGGGCAAAAATCAACCCAAATTGGGAGGGGGACATCTGCAGTTTAAGCCGCACATGCTGGGAGGACTCACAAATCATAGCGATGTCATCAGCGTACTCCGAATTCCGAAAGCTGTCACCAGCGAGCAGTTCAATGTCACAGGACACAGTTTTCCAAGGCTGTATCCAGGATCTCGTCCATGGTCAAGTTGAACAAGAATGGAGAGCCTGGGCAGCCCTGTGTAACACCGCTAGCGATACTGAAAGGGGTCGAATAGTCTCCGTGTACTCGCACGCGGCCAGAGGTTTGATGCTAAATGGCACGGAGGATGCTGATGCGCTTCTCAGGTACTCCCATCTTCAGTAAGCAGTCCCAAAGGGCCACTCTGTCAACAGAGTCAAACGCGTCCCGAATGTCCAAAAATATGACTATGATTGGTCGACTGAACGTATAGCAGTGTTCAAGTATCTGTCGGATCGTAAAGATGTGATCGACGCAACTGCGATCTGGGCAAAATCCAGCTTGCTGTTCCCGTACCCAACGGAACCTCTGTATGAGTAGGGCAGCAAGCAGTTTGGAGGCAACTCAAAGGAGATTGATGCCACGATGGTTGGAGCAAACGGTCCGGTCTCCTTTTTGTAGACTGATACAACATCTGCCGATTTCCAGTCGGATGGGATGGTTTCAATAGTCCAGCTCTGATGGAAGAGAGATGTCAGTTCACGGGTGAAAGCTGAACCCCCATATTTGAAGAGGGCAGAAGGAACTTCATCTGGGTCATGTGAATTGTGGCGTTTTAGTAGGCGAAGCTCATAGGAAACCTCATCCTCAGTCGGTGGAGAAACATCAACGCACTAGGGAGCATTGGGAATCCCTGAAGATGGACTCAGTTGTGCTGGTGGCCAGATGGAATGGTCTTCAAAATGCCCTGCCCATCGTACCAGACGACGGGGATGACTATGAAGTAGTTCGCCGTCATTTTCACGTAAAACCTCAATCACTGTTAGCCTTCTGCTTCCCACGGACCGAATAAGTTGAAAGAGTTTGCGGGAATTTCCTGATGAGACTGCTCGCTCCATCTCAACGACGTATTGTGTCCACCAGACCTCGCGATCCTTCCTGAGAGGCTTTCTGATCTCAACACCTGTGGTTCTGCGTATTGCGTGATACGCAACTCCGCCGGGAATTGTTCGAGAGCTTTCCACTTCGTCTAGGTAAGTCACAGACCAAGATAGCAGACTTTCATAAGGCACTCTGAATCTGCGCCCAGTGTGTTTCAACCTCAGAAAATAGAGACCGCAGGTTAGAGTCTAATAAATTCTGAACTGCGCCGTGAATATTTGTTACGGCGAGTTTGTCTGTGTCAAGCCGTTTCTGGTGACGCTGTTGGGTGGCTCCAAAGCGCAGAACGACTTTAGCACACACGAGCGCATCATCAGAAGTCAGGTATGTGTTCCAAATTGACTTACAGTCCGTTAGGCAGCCTTGCTAACAGTAACTAACAGCGATGTGGTCAATCTGCGTCCAAGCTTGACCAGGCGCCGGAGGTCGCAATGTGGCTCCTTGACGCTAGGAACGCTGGAAATTAGTGCTCGTAACGCACAAGTCGTGATCGGCGCACAGTTGAAGGAGTCGATCGCCGTTGTCCGTCCTGCGAGTACCGTGGCTGTGTTGACCACCAAATTCGCGTTCATGAACCTCTAGTCTACCAACCTGCACATTCAGGTCTCCGTCGAGTACAGCGATGTCCGTGCGGCGTTTCTTCCGAATGAGGTCGGTGAGTTGGCGGTAGAACTCGTCTTTAGCTCCATCCGGGTTGCAGTCCTTAGGACCGTACGTCGCCACAATGGATGAGCAGCGCTAACTGGTTCCGTGGCTGGAAGATCGCACTGAGCTTTCCAAGCGGACTACACAAAGACATCTGTTGACCGGGAACTAGTCAATGAACGCTGCCACAGCATGCGTTTAATGCAACTTCTACACCTGCTTAACCGGAGGCTGCCGCTCTCGCATCTCCAGATAAGCGCAAATGGAATGTGCCATCGGAACCTGAGGATGGTGAGAGGAATCGCAACGTTGTGCTAGAGTCCTGTAAAAGGGTTCCGGTTAGGCAGCCAACATCGCTGGAGAGAGTTTCCAAGGTGAGCTCAAGATCATCTTATGATCCATTCTGCATAAGCATTCGAACATTGAATATGGGTAGCTTGAAGAGCGAGCTGGGTAAAATAAAAGCCTTGTTGGTGGAATTGGATTGCGTACAATCGGTTTTGAGCGGTTCCTCGATGAGGCCCAAATAACTATTTTTATTAGCACTGCCTTTTTGGAGACTCAAAATGGGAGGGTGGTTGCTAAGACCAGCAGGGTTGAATAAACGTAGAACCATGAAGGTAGTTTGCGGTGCGCTAGAGCGAGGTTTAGCATGTCCGACCGCTAGCACCTCGGCCAAAGAGAGAGAATACGGAGAGCGAGAATCGTGAGCAGAGAGTCTTGAATCTATCATTTCATGTGTTGTGTGAGCCTACAGTTTCCCGGTTGCCCAGGCCGAGGAAGGGCACCCCTCGGTCATAGGGATCTGACTCGCAAGACAATGGGGCGAATTCAGGAAATCGCGCCCGTTGGTAGCCGGTGGCCGATTTCTCGGTTCATACGCCTTTCTTTTGGCGGGCTGTCAAACAAAAGCTCAATGCTCCCAGTAATTCAACGTCCAGCTAAAAGATTACAATGCTCCAGCGAGGCGGACCAAAGGGCAGTGACCTTACTTAGTGGCGAGTCACTTCCACCACGTCGCAGTGGTGTTAAACGGACCTATGTGACTTTTTATAAGGAGAACGCTTGCCAGGCGAAAACCCACCACGTCCTGGTACACTCACGGAACCTTTCGCCGGAACGGGAAATTCCCGAATTACCCAGCTGGCATCACGAGGAGGTAGTTTGGCAAGCCAGCTAATGTTTGCGTACGGCATTATTGTTTCATGCTAGTTCCCTCTTCTCTCCATTCTATTATTTTTTTGTTCCGTAGATCACCTTTTTTGACAGGGAAGCATCAGTCCACATTGCTAATGTGATGTTGATGATGATGATGATACTGCTCGGCATTTTTGTCATCATGGTGTTGTGTGTCGTGTCATTTGGTTCTACCACATACCAACGCTCTGCTCATGGTTGGTTAGTTTACATAAACTGAACCTACGAATGGCATGTAATCCCCGTATAATTGCACTTTATCGTGACCTCAGTTGTCCTAACTCTCCCGTTGCCACACATAACTAGCCTCTAGTTGATCCTCTGGTTGGTCTGTTCCCCACTGCATTGTGAGTTAACCTACTAAGCTGAAAGCTTCGCTTGGAGTCCTACAACCATAATTTCGTTTATCCGGCCATTAATCTTAAAGATCACAAACCCGCCTTGTGATCTGACGGCGCGGGTTCGAGCCTGCATAGAGACCGCGCCACCTTCGCAGTATCCTTAGCCCACGTGCAACTGGTGGTTTTGCGGTAGCGAAGCGTCGGTGATGCATACTGGCGTACTGCTGATGACTTCTTCTGACTTCTACCCTTGGGAGTCATACACTTTATAAAAATTTTGAGTTCGGAACCCCTTCGCTTGCTTTTTTCCCTGGTTTAAGTTGCCCTAAATAGAAATTCTGGTGACAACCTATTCCAATGGATCCCATTGAATGACCATTCATGTACTGTGTCACTTGTAACTTTCATCCAGCTTACCCCGCCGTCTTACCTTCTCACCGTTCTCTCACGCGGGTCCAGCGGCTGTAACCCATATGCCTTCGAAGCATCTCTCATCCTTCATTTGCTTTGCTTGTGGTATATTTATTATAATTGTCTCTTGTCATATGAATACTCCTCTGGGCCGCTTATTTATTTCTCCACGCTAGGGCTTGGACAAGAGCCCTTTGCTTGCGCAATTCTGGCTGAACGCATCAGCGTTCGAACGGTGCGGTCCTCTTCTTCTCCCAATATCTCCGGGCTACAGATTTTGGCCGCGGGATAATACAAGCAACTAACCAAGTTTCGTTCGTACTTCAACGGTACAAAACTCAGAAAGTGGGTGTACTGGCCTACCCATGCAGCCTTCCGGAAGGCGCTTCTTTCAAATGACCCATCCTCATGTCGCTTTAGCAATACATCCAAAAAGGCTAGCTTGCCATCATTTTCCATTTCACTTGTGAAGTGCATTGAAGGATGCGTACCGTTGAACTGAGGTAGTAAACAAGTAACATCGATGTTCGAGTCGCAGACAATAAAGGTATCATCCATGTACCTCCACTGTGCATCGAACGAACAGATTACTGCCTGTAGTGGTCCACGTTCAAGCTTGGCTAGGTAAATATCCGCAAAAAGCGCCGCGAGGGTAGACACCATCGCCACACGGTCTATCTGCCTATACTGCAATATATGATATATAAATTACTTCCATTTTCGGCCCTTACTTCACACTTCACTTCTGCTCACCTAGTAAACGTCGCTGTTATCAGCTTCAGTTCAACTACGGCAACAACTCTGAGCACACAACCACCACTCCACTCGTACACTCTTCGCTCCGTATTCGCATACTCCGATCGGCCTGCTCTTTGGTTACCATCATCTATGACAATGTGCCTCGTGAGTGACGCTTCATACTCCGACTTAGTGCTCTCACTGGGATAAGCAACCGTGGGCTCTACACTATTATTCCAGATGTTTATGCCTCTCTCTGCTCGATATCCCCGGTGTGGTTGCGCTTGATGTGCATGTTGACAAGTTGCGTACTTGTCTACTTTCCACTACCTCATCCATACTGTCTCCAGAAGACAGTTGGTCATTGCTGGAGAGGACAGGGCACACGGTCCTCATGACCGTGCTAGACTAGAAGGATGATTCTATGCACTCAGTTTGTAGCGGTCTAGTCACCGCTTTGTGTGCGTTTGATTCCCCAAATACATCGTGCTTATGTTTGCCTGTGAAGGAATGGGCGCCGGCTCCGTTGATGAGATATAACTCCTATCCACATGTCTCTCGGTCTTATTCCTTCGGGTTTACGCTTGATATGGGGGTGTGTGGTTGGAGCTGTGCGTGGTGCAGCGCAAGCCACTCATGCTCCCTCTGTAGGCGCAGGCCTTCTTTAGAGACTACAGTGACAGGCAAATCCGGAACCGGATGCCGCCAACCATACCTCTCTCTGCTTGTGATTCATCAACAACATTGAACCGAAAAGAAACCCATTTAACAATTACCTGTCCATTTACCTTTCAATGTCTGCACTCTCTGTCGTTTACATTCCTCCGCCTTTGTTCAGGATCTTTGTCACCTGGTTCTGTTGCTCTTTTGTTTCAGCCCCGACTTTTGGGAGCTCCTCGTGTGCCCACTATTTACCGTCTTAGAAACTGCTGCAAATAAGGTAACTAAAAAAAATTTCTTGCAATTGTTTGCCTTCTTAGGTTTCCTTGTTGTGTAGTCCCAACTGGATTGAATTACTGTGTCTTGTACACCATTCCATTGGGTTCGTTAGGAATTATACAGCCTGCCCTTCGTCAATTCGAAAGTTAACAAACAAGCTCACCGTAGTTGGGCTCGGAAACTGAGTAACTCTATTCTCATTTAACGGCCACATTTAATCGGTGTATGTTGATTTCCTCAGTATTCTTTTATCGCACAGTCTGTATTGATTCATTTTCACGAAAACTATTTCCTACCATGAATTGGGATTATGAAATGTCTGGAGTTCGGTATGCCACACACGCTTCTGTTGCCTCCGTTTGCGTTTACTGGTATCACTACTATTACTAATGCTCTGTGTATTTCCTGGACTCTCGAAAGGCTGTGTCCACAAAGGGGTACGTCGGATTTTACTGACTTGGGTCGATATTTGAACGAATACTTCATGCACAAAATCTACATACTTTGCGCATTACATCGGATGATGAAAGTAACGCTCATGAGAATAACTGATGTGAACACAATTTTTCTCTAAAAGTTTTCGAAGCTTGACACTAGGAGATTCACGCTCAGTTGCAAATATCGCACACAGATGGGGATAGGAAGATGTGAGTTCGTGTTCTGCTTGTGATTCATTGGACTTACATTGAAGGTTTACTGCGTGTTTCGCCAGGTTAACAACAAGTATAACTCCGTTGATTGACCATCAGTGTGGTGTAACGATTATAAAGATTAGCTTACCATCGATGGCAGAAACACGATTTACTTATTACGCGGTACAACTTATATATTTGAGCATACGTTTAAGTACCGTGTATTCCTGAATATAAGCCCTTTCATGGATACTCTCATAAATTCCTATATTAGCCGACCAATTCCAAAAGTCAGCAAAAACAGAAACGCGAAATTGTTTCTCCATAATCTTGACGTCATCACTATCCGCTCTCACTTGAATGTTTTCAAGCCAAACCCGTCATACTATTGGTCTGTTGTGATGACCGTAGTTTATGCGCGCTTTTGATTCACTGCCCAAAATAGCGCTGACACGATGGTACATGATCCATGAGACACCGTCCGTCACTAGCCGGTGGTGTGCTAAATAGAGATAGGGACAGAGGAGTGCAGTGATTTCGTGGGTGGATTTGCATGACTTTTTCAAATTACATTTTACCTTTTTATAAGCCTACCGTCACTATAAAAATGAAAACTTGTCCAAAAATTATCAACTTATATTCGGTAGTATACGGTATATTAGCAATGAGAAGCAAAGTACCGTCAGAGAGAGAGGGTTATGTGCGATACAAATCTGAGGCAACTTGAACTCGACGGAAATGGGAGCTGGATATTAGCAAGAAGTGTTGTTGATGCAATTACGATTTAAACGCGCATCTTCAGTCATTGAGTCCAATAAAAATTGAGTTCGGGAGCGTAGATGACAGGGCAGCACTCACCCATCCGGTCGACCGATGTAGTGATACTTTCGCGAGTGCATACTGGGCAATCTCCGAGTAAAATATTGAAAGAACGATCGTGGCTCCTAAAGCTGTCGCTTCACACAACTCTTCACTTCCACATCATCATTCATTGAATTCCGTGAAAATCGAGATAGGGCTGGAAGTAGTAGAGAAGAAGGGAATCGAATGTAAATACTCTTTGGTCCTATCTGTCGTAGTGCATACGTTTAGCTTACTTCCACGGTTATCCATGGTTCTGAGTAACAGGGCCGCGACGTTGTAGCCAAAATGTTCCCCTCTACGCATCACCAAATATCCAGCTTCATAGAGGCAGTTGTGCGGAAAATCGCTGTTATCAAAGAATGAAATCAATGTTGAAGAAACTGAAATCAATGTTATGTAACTAACCATGGCACCAAATCTCACAGAATTTCATTACTATTTTTACGCAGCTCATTTTGCGGCCAAATATTATGTTAGCAACATTCAGGTGCTTCTTTATCATCCTTTTAAATTGATGGAGGCTACTGCTATTACTAATTTCCGGAGATGGCTTATTTGTATGGAAGCTTTAGCGGAACTCGAAACTGGTGCAAAGTATCCTCTCACTGTTTCGTGTCGCACAATACTTCGCAACTTGAAACTGAAGCCTAGACTGTTGGACTCCAAATGCAGCTCATACAATAAAGCAAAGTCAGGTTAAACATATTTCTGCGTAACCACCATCATCGTCAACAGTAGTACATCAGTAGGTAGAATTGGTGCTTCGGTACCGTGCACCCATGTTGACCCAGGGGATGGAAAGAGAAGAGGGTTAATTATCGCTCTTCGTAGCCATAACGATTCGGAATTTCATTTCCACCATTCTAAATAGGCTATGTTAATCGCGATCAAATTGATGAAAGATGATCCCGGATGTCAGCGACTGCGTTATGTCACTTTACGTGCCCCTTTACCTTGCAATTTCTGCTCTTACTGATCCTCCGATACTTATTCCTCTTTTTCCCACATTCTACTCTAGCCTTCACTTTCCAATGTTGAAAATGAGGTCTGCGGTCACATCATTAGCGTGATCGGTTTGGCTTTGTTCAATTCATTCACGTGAGTTCTCGACTGTATCAATCGATCACCCATTTCTTGGACATCACTTACGACATCTTTTCGTTTACTCTCCTCGGTTGGAATTCTCCTTCCACCGCCTACTTTCTTCCCATACTTCTTTCCTTGAACAGCTCATCTCGTCACCCGGCTCCTCGTCTTGGGTATTTCGTCACGTAAAACTACAGTTTCCTTTCGTTAAATCTAGACTCAATGTCGTCCCGTGCTTAAGCACGGTTGTGCTGTATGTGTCTTCACGAAAATGCCCCAGCTCCAGTTTGCTTCACTGGCGATTATTTGGCTTTGTGCCAATCACGGTACTTTCCATCACGGGCTTTGTTTTTACGCACTTTATTGCCGAAAGCCTTATTCATCTCGTTTCCTTTATCCATAGACTGCAAACGGACTCTAAACCCAGTAACGATCTGTGGCAAATCGTGAAACAGTTGAATGACAAAGATAGCTGCGCATCGTGGTTTGGGGTATGTTTTTCACTATTCTGATCAGCATCACCCTGTAACCCACTTTGCCAAAATTTACTGCACCTCGTTTACTGCATCCTACCAAATTTCTACGATAACCGTTCGAATTTGAATTAACTACAAAAACCCTTGTTCACTTTCTTACGAAATTTCCAACTGTGAGCCATGACCATCTCTCCGTTTCACTATTTTAGTTGGTAAACAAGCGAATCGACTTTCTCCGGCACAGCGCCTCCCATTCCGAACTCTCTACAGATGAACAACAGACGATGTGGCAGTCCCACTTCTCTTCGCTTCATGACGCCACCTGTCGATGGAAGTGTTTCCTGTGCGTCCAGCTGAAATATTTGGCCATTCTAACTGAGGATCAGTCGGCTGCTGATTCAGTCATGCACATACCCTTGCGTACCAACAATCTTATCGAGCAACTCTTGACTTGCCTTTTGAGTGTTGCGGTACGTTTCTGTCTCCTTGGTTCCCACTTTTCCCCTGCTCACTACTTCTCTGCAGTACTTTCCTTATGCTTAACTGCTTCGTTTCTGTGTAAGACATCCTACTGTTACGAGTTATAATTACTAACCCTCTTGCCAGTGACCTACTGTTGTTTGCGTAACTTTGTTAGCCTCCCCCCCCCCTCGCATTGCTTCTTCATCCATAGTTGATCTGACACCATCCTAACCGGCTGCACCGGGTACCAACCGCATCGCAACTCGAACCGCTTGCATTTCTGTGATTTGTGAGCCAATCAGGATGCCCACCCACCTGTACTCTCCGGTTCTCGCTGCTCACCGCCATCGGCATTAATTTGCCCAATAGTTTTTGACCCACCCTCCATCGTCTCCATCGTGTTCTCATTCTTACAGGCCAAGTGCAGTACTGTCCTTCTAAGCTTACACCACCTGTTGTAGTCACTGCCCCACACTTGCAGCGTATGTATCGACATCACCTACCCACGGATGTCGAGCCGTACTCGGACAGTGGCCCCATTTTTCACACGCACACTTGAAAAAGTAAACGATCCAATGGGTTGTCGTTCTGGCACAGTCAGATTGATGTGATATACTCAATCATTGGTCCTCACACTCATCCCTCTATCTTCCTGGAGACATGAACTAACATCCACAACGTGTCTCCTTGTAGTTCTACTAATCCATCCCAGCGGGTGTCATGCTTCGCACTTTCAACGTGCAGGCTACTACTGCAGCGTTGCATTGACATGACTTTCGTCCACATTCATTGAATGGCTTCTCTTACCAGATAATCGATTTGCCTGTTAGTAGACGTGTTACCCATTGTGGCTTCTGAAGGCTCGACTCATCTATGGAAACGGTGTGATAGCGACCTATTAACTAAATATGGAGTGTACAGTGCGCCATAGCGACTGAGGTGTTCCTATGCGTATCCCACGGTTGGCAAGTGCACCTTCAAGACATTAGGGGACAAGTCAAGTCATCTTCATGCATCTGGAATTCCGTAAAATCACCTATCTCTAGCGGGATCGCCGCGCAAGCAATATTTTTTGTTCACAATTTAGTATTTGCTGACCGCACATTAGAGACCCTATCGATCGATATTTGCTGTTTATCAGAAACCCGCCTGCAAGGTTCGAGCTCCGTGCTTACCCTGAGATCCCCCACATGCGACACTGGCGGCACATTCTCATTGCGCCTATCTGGCGATGATGCAGCTTCAAATGCCGGTCAAGCTGGCGTCGGCATTGTTTTGAGTCCCCGGGCTGAAGCTGCCTTGCTTGATTGGATCCCAGTAAACAGTAGAATGTGCGCCGTTAGATTAGCTGGTTCGTTCCGTGCTTCGAAGTCGCGCGGGGACAAACGGTGCCTGTTTGTCATTGCGGCCTACGCCCCTACAAACTGTAGCACTGATTCGGTAGAAGATGATTTCTATCAGCAACTTCACGAGCTCCTTCGTTACAGAAGGAGTACGGATACTGTGGTGCTGGCTGGCGATCTAAACGCCCAAGTCGGAAAGTTGTCCTCTGATGAGCTTCATCTGGGCGGCCAACATGGTGTAGGCTCCCGTAATGATAATGGTGAGCGATTGCTCCAGCTGTGTGAAGATGCTCGCCTGTTTCTCGCGAGCACTAACTTTCGACACAGCACCCGCAGAAGTGTGACTTGGCGGCCACCAGCCTCGGGCCAGTCATGGACGCAAATCGATCATATCGCGATCAGTTACCGCTGGAGAGGCTGTGTCCAAAACTGTCGCTCGATTTGGAGCACGAGCGTGGACTCTGACCACGCACTTGTATGTGCCGACCTCCTGATGCGTTTCGGTGGACGTCCGCAACGTCGATGTGAACGGATTGACACTAGCCAGCTTGCGAAGTCAGATGTTCTGAATGTGTACCAAGATGCGCTGACATCTGGGCTGAGTAAGCGCCCACTAAACACCGTTGAAGATCACTGGTCGCATACTCGTCAAGCGTTGCTGTTAGCAGGCATGTCTTCATGTGGCAAAACAAATTGCAAAACCGGACATTGGGTCTCTACACAGTCTCTCGAACTTATGGATGCTCGCCGACGTATTCCGGCTGGAAGCGAATACAATGAAGCACGCAAAAATCTCAGGGCGAAACTACGTGCTAGCCTAAAGAAGGACCGCGAAACCTGGTGGTCTCATCGTGCCTTTGAGATGGAAACTGCCGCTGCCATTGGTAATCATCGTGAGTTATACCGTCTGATCCGGGCAACAGGCAGCAGAAGACCTGGTGTTAGCGAGACCATACGCGACGAGAGTGGGCAGATGATCCACAGCCTGTCAAAACGCTTGGAGCGTTGGGCTGAACACTTTGCTATGCAATTTAACCAACCTGAGTTATCGCTTTCTTCTTCGGGCATTGAGCGCCCTTCTCCTTGGGCCGTCTCCTTGGATCCGCCCTCACGCGCAGAAGTCGAATGTGAGATCAAGCTGTTGAAATTGCATAAGGCCGCAGGAGCAGATACGATTCCTCCAGCCCTCTTCAAATTCGGTGGACCTGCTCTAGTAGATGATCTACACGAGTTGCTAGTAAAACTTTGGGAGCAGGAGACAGTCCCGACAGACTGGAACCGCTCCGTCATTGTCCCAATTTTCAAGGGAGGCTCCCGTTTAGAATGTGGCAATCATAGAGGGATCAGTCTGATTTCGATTGCCTCTAAATTGCTTGCCTCTCTCATTCTCCACAGACTGAGTGGCACTCGTGAACGCCAGATTCGTGAAGAGCAAGACGGATTTCGTCGAGGTCGGGGCTGCATCGACCACATCTTCACATTGCGTCAAGTGTTGGAGCACCGCCATGTTTATTGGCGACCCACCGTTGTCGTGTTTCTTGACATAAAAGGTGCCTTCGACTCAGTCGATCGATGTGCCCTTTGGGACTGTCTGTTGAGGAAAGGTGTGCCTGATAAATATGTAAACATTATCAAAGCGCTGTACGCACATAGTTCGGGCAGGGTGAGGGTTTATGGCAAACTCTCGCCACCCTTCAGTATCACCAGCGGTGTGAGACAAGGATGCCCGCTGTCACCTTTCCTCTTCAACTTCGCTATTGATGAAGTCATGGAAACAGCGTTCGCTGGACACGAGCTAGTAGGTGTGGAGCTACTCCCTGGTGAGCGACTTCTTGACTTGGAGTATGCAGACGATATTGCCCTAATCTGTGACGGCTCCCAAACATGCCAAACAGCACTGAACCGATTAGCACTGGCTGTCAGTCGTTTTGGGCTATACTTTGCTCCATCGAAATGCAAAGTACTTCTCCAAGATTGGCAGGGACCCAACCCTGCGCTAACGCTTGGTGGTGATCTGCTAGAAGTCGTTCAGGAATTCAAGTACCTGGGCAGCTATATTAGCACCCGTGGGATTGAAGATGAGGTTACGAACCGTATAGCAAAAGCTCGAGGTGCTTTTGCCAATCTCCGCCACCTGTGGCGCAGACGCGACATTACTCTCGCCCTGAAGGGCAGAGTTTACAACGCAGCCGTCCGTTCAACTCTCCTATATGGCTGTGAAACCTGGCCCATCAGGTCGACAGACATGAAGAGACTCGTCACATTCGATCATCGCTGCCTTCGCAGCTTAGCTCATGTCTGGTGGGAACACCGCGTGAGCAATGAGCGTGTTCGGCGTCGCGTATTTGGTACAGGAAGAGCGAGTGAACCGCTCAGCACGATTATATCACGCACCAGGCTCCGATGGCTGGGCCACGTGTTGCGCATGCCAGCACACCGACTCCCACGACGTGCTTTGTTTACGCGTTGTGGGTGCGGTTGGAAGAGGAGGAGGGGAGGCCAAGTGATGACTTGGTCGAGAGAAATGAAAACTCTCACTTCGAAGTTGGCGTCGGTTGGTGCATCCCGACTGCCTGGTTGGGGTCCTAAGGACGGTGAACACGTTTGGTTGGACACACTTGCTGATATGGCTAGGTGCCGGCCCCAATGGCGTTTGTGTTGTGAGTTCCTTTGTCCATCCCCCTCCTGTTTAGCATCCCCTCCAATCACGATCTCAATTGTTTGGCATAATATGACTTTCTTTTACGGCAGCCAGCTGTTAGCTCTCCGGAACGATGTCCATCCGTTACTGGGGACTCAGCGGGCGTGCCACTGTTTGTTGTTGTTGTTTTGTTTTTTCTTCGTTTCTTGCCTTTTGTATTGCGGCACAATAGCTGAAGTGTTTTCCACCTCCAGCTAACTTGTAATGATGATGATGATGATGATTTGCTGACCAACCCTTTATATTACGACACCAAACTCTCCTTTGTATATGAACCGCCTACTTTACTAGATCACTTTCGTGCAAATGTCTGCAGGATGTCCCGTTGTGTATTGGTTGCGGTTCCACATGTAGCGCAGTTGAGCTCTGTGCTAGCCCATCCGTGAAATGGCTGTAATTGACCGATAAACTGGAATTGGTGCGCTCGCTTTTACTGACTTGGGTTTCCAGATCGGTGACATCTTGTCTTCAGAGACTCCACTCAAAGTAACCCAGTCGTGAGGCCAGTATTCCATCTGCGTTCCGTCTTCTGTTTTCTACTATTGATCTTTTCTCTTGAGGCTTTCACATTTTTTTCACCTTTGGTATGTTGAATTTTTTTTCGTTTGTTCCCCTTTTGCTCGTTATTTCCCCCTGTATTATCAGGGTGCCATGGGTCATGAAAACTTTACCCACCGCACTCGAGTGATCTAATCAAAATTTGCTAACTGTACTCCTACTTATATCTACGGCTCGACATTTATAGTCGATTTTTCACTTGTCACTACCTCGTCCCTTCAGTCCGTTTTCGTTTTTTCTTTGCCACTTACTGTCATCTCTCATTCCATATTAAGCTTTGTCTTTTACATGTTCTGAGCACTACAGTTTCGTGATTATCACTGTTAGCGTTCAAGTAACGCTTATCCCTATGCTCAATCATCTGAGGATGTGTTTACCCTTCAACATCCATACCCCTGACAAGTCCAGCCGGGGAGTTTGACAACTGAAGGATAAAGCAATTGACAAATGCAGTGGACTGATATCAGAGATGAACTGTACCTGCTGTTTGAAGCACCCGCTGTATGTCCAGGTTACGATATAACGTCAACCGTGAACACGGCTCACTCTGAAGTAAACCCCGGTCTAGTTATTTAGTTCATCGCAATCCGATTACAAACCAGCCAGATCTACTAACAATTTAGGAATGCACCAGACGGTAGTTTCGTCCTTTTGGGTTTTGTCAGGGGTGCGCATTCTTTCAGTCCCCTTTATTACTGACAGAAAACGTAGCCCTACCAGTCTTCAAAGTGCTGTTTGGCTTCTCGGTTACTGGCAAGTGAAGTTCTGGCACTTGAGGGCCGACCACTGTCCTCTGTACGGGCTAATGCCCACTTGACAATGGAAGACACGTTTGGCTAGCTCGCCGTTAGATTTCAATCCATGATGGTCGGCTATCGTCCCCCATGGCTCAGTGGCTTGAGCTCCTGGCTAGTGATGCAAGCCACTAGCGGTCATTGAGTTCGGTTTTCTGAAGAAGGGCCGAGGAAATACGCACCACCGAGGAGTCCCAAAAAAATGACACTGCTGTCTGGTGCCTCCGTTTGGATAGTTAGCTTATCTGGCTTATTATCTGATTACGATGAATCAAACAGATCTTTCCAAATCCCCCTACTCATAATTTAACTCATGGCATTCTAATTTGGGGACCGCTTCTTAAGTTTTGATTTTGGGCGTTGCTCGCTCACAGCACTCCACTCCACGACCGGTTTCGACCTTTCTCGGACTTTTCGAACATTTATGTACCCCCTGGACCTTTTATGTTGAACTGGCTGGTGCATTCTACATTTTATCCCTTGCTTGCAACTACGCATTTGCATCCGACAGCTCAATAAGTTTCCATCGTTGGCCTTTTTGTTTGTTCTTCTAGCATAAAAAACTTTTCCCCGATCGTCGCTAACTACCAGGGGCGTAATTTGGTGCAACCGAGTTCCCCACACTCTGGTGCTTGGACTATGGTTGACTAGCTGAACTGAACTAGACACGCTTTCGCTATTTTGTCTCCTACCACCTCTTCACTCTGACGCTCTGGTCCGTCTCCTAGGTTAAGCGGTTCTCCAACTACACGCTCGTTTTTCGACTGAATTGGCTGCTGGATTCGCTTTCATATATGACTGGTTGTCCAGTTCGATTCATTTTTCTGTGACGTCAATATATCTGCAATTAACCCATTTTACGGTGATGACAAGCATTGCGCGGCACATTCCTTCTGATGTGCTCACTTTTGCTTTCCAGGAGGATAGGAAAAGTCGGATCAGATTTAGCGCTGACGCCCTTATTGACCAACTTGGAACCTGTCTCACGCTCGCTGTGAGACACCACTGTCAGTGAGTTTCCTTCCAAGTCTACGATCTATCATGTGTTTTCTTTTGATGTCTCTGTGGCTTCCACAGTTCATTCCAGTTGAATAACTATAGTCCTAGGATCGAAGTGCGGTGCATCCAGTTGCTACGAATCACGTGAATGAATAGCCATAACTAATAATGGCAGGACAATGGGTTTGGGTGCGAATAGAATGTATAGCAACTAGTAATAAATAATATTAATGTGTCCGCTGTACGCCATAACGGCGCTTCGCTGCCGTGCAACCACCATCAGTCGCACGTGGACTGAGTATACCGCGAGGACGCCCACCCCTACGCTGATTCGAACCCGCGTCGCATGATTACGAGACAAGCTCGTTACCTCTAGGCTACGGGCCGACATAGGAATTAGTAGCAAGAAGGAAATATGTTGGACCAGTCAGAATGTAACGAACATTAACAACCAACTGGATGAAACCGATTGCAGAAACTTTGTGACTGCGCCATGTTTGGCATGGTCTTTAACCATTGGTGTAGACCGTCCCGAGGCTTTCATCCACGAAGACGGCACACACCAGCCTGACCATGTCTCTCAGTCAATCTCTTCATGCCTCGATGCCATGTCATGAGCTGGCCACCTCGCGGTTTCGCTTAACTTGTGGGCAGCCACGGCGTATAATGCACGCTGAGGAGACCGATCAATAAATATATGGTGGGCTTCGCTTAGCCAACCTAAGCGGTCAAGATTTAACGAACACTTGAGTGAGGCACCAGAAGATTTCTTGCCAAAAACCAACTGGTGGACCACATCCGGTGTTCTCACCAGACGCGAGCATTACTCCGCAAGCACCGATGGTCAGACACGGTTAAGCGTTTATGCTCTTCACTACGAACTGATCAGGTCCCTGATCCATACAGTAAGACCGGTCGGTTCGCAGCGTTATGCACCCTACCTTTCACTGACAGGTTGATGTTCTGCTGTCTCCATAGATGGTTGAGTCTCTGGGAAGTCACACGGGCTTTGTTGATACGCGGAGCGACTTCCTCAATGATGTGACAACCAGAGGTAACCCAGTAAACAAGGTAAGTGAAGCGATCCACCACATTCAGTGGCTGCTCGATGATGGCTAGAACCGGAGTACTTTGCACTTTGAAGGCGCAAAGCACATGCCGAAGCGTTCAGCTCTACGCGTCAGTCTGTCCAGTAGTGCTTGCATAGCCACTGTTTCAGATCCAAGGAGAACTATGTAGTCTGCATATTTGTCACCTGGTAGAACTTCCACTCAGGTGGAGTCTGACCGAATCGAGTCGTTCATGATCATTTCGATAACAAAGTTGAGGAAACGAGATATAGGACAACGCTGGCCAACCCCACTCGTCGTGTGGAACTCAGGAGACAGTTTCCGTAAACCCCTACACGGCCTCGGGAGCCATGGTAGAGAGACTGCATAATGTAAAGGAATTCAGCCGGCACGCCTTTCATGGATAGGCAGTGCCACAAGCTGTTGTGGTCACCAGAGTCCAAGGCAGCTTTCAAGTCAAGGAATCCCACCATAGTCGGTCGTCTGTATGTGTGTCTCTGCTCTAAAGCTTGGCGAAGAGCAAATGTGTGGTCCATACAACCATCACCAGGGCGGAAACCAGCCTGGCTTTCAGTTATTCGGTTCTCACGAGGACCAGTAAGTCGTCGAAGAATGATCCGCGTGCGAGGTTTGGAGACAACGGAAACAGAGCTAATGCGTCAGTGACTTCGAACAAACTACGCCGCCCCTTGAAGATGGGCACGACAGTTGACAGTCGCCATTCTGAAGACACCTTTACAATGTTTCAAATCATGTTAAATAGAAAATTAATTCCAGTCAACGGAGTCCACTATCCTTCATCAAACATGGAGGAAAGTCGTCATGACCAGGAGCTTTGTGTCGTTTCAAAACGTAAAGTTCATCTTGAATCTCTCCCAAAGTGGGAGGTGTGACATCTACTTCTCAAGACGGCTCAGGTGATTCGGCAAGCGACAGTGTCGCAGCAGGTCTGCTGAACTGTTCTTCAAAATGTTCCGCCCAACGGGCTAGTCGACGAGGTTAAGAATGAATCAACTGTCCGCCTTTCTCAGTTATTGTCTCGTTAAGTGTTGGCTTTCTCAGACCCATGTTCCGGATGAGCTGGAATAGCACTCGGTTGTTCCCAATAGCACACTGGCTTTCTCCATCTGATGGGACCTTACCACCCACTAACGTTCCCGGTCGATTCGAAGACTCATTGTCAGACGTCGTTTCAGGGAGTTACAGACACGCTGAAAATCAGTGCTTAATGGAACCTGTTTCCGTGCTTCGATCAAGCTGATCGGTGCCTTAGGGACCCATCCATAGTTATGGTGTCTCAAGTTCGCTGCACGTCATGCATCAAGGGCATTCTTCGTGGCACATTTGAGACTATCCCAGTCAGCGTTTGGTTCACGAACCTCATTCATCACTTACATTTGGTGGACCAGTTCGTCATGATATTGTTGAACTACAGGTTTCAGGTAAAGTTAGGAGATGGGCGCTTCTTTAAAACGAGAAGTGTGAGCGCCAAGCGTGCGCGCACTAAAACATGGTCGGAATCCAAACACGTCCTCCAAATTGATCGACAGTCTTAGACTGATGTGCGCCATTTGTAACCTATGGCAATATGGTTAATTTGGGTCCATGTCATTAAGGAATTTGGTGCGCACTAAGTGACGCGGTATGAGCGCTTGTGCTGGAAAGAAGTGTTGCTGAGGTAAAGGTTGTAGTCGGCGCACAGTTGCAGGAATCGATCACCATTGTCTGTTCGGTGTGCCCCGCCTCCGAAGCGGCTTCCTAGATGTTGTTCAGAGTCTGAAAGACGAAC
Source organism: Dicrocoelium dendriticum (assembly GCA_944474145.2). Taxonomy (NCBI): domain Eukaryota; kingdom Metazoa; phylum Platyhelminthes; class Trematoda; order Plagiorchiida; family Dicrocoeliidae; genus Dicrocoelium; species Dicrocoelium dendriticum. Next base: position 247,492,711 of record OX104063.1, on the reverse strand, counting down.
CACTTGGGTATTCATGTCACCAGCAGCAATGACGTTGTCGGTATTCGCGATCCCAAGAAGAAATGAGAGCTGTTGTTATAAAGCGTCTTTGTTACCCTCTGAACTGCATTCACTAGGGGCATAAACTGAGGCGTTGAAAAGACTCCCTATTTATTAACTTCAATAGAGGTCCTAAGTCGAACCGCACACATGCTGCAGATTGCCTTCAGCATGTTTGCTGAGAACGATATAAACACCGTAAATACCTTGTCTCGGTATCACCAGAGACGCGAAGAGTGTAGTCATGGTCATCAGATTCAGGACCAGGGAATCGAAGATTTGTCACGACACTGTTGTCTTGTATGCGCATCGATATCAAGTGGGCGAAGTGTGAGACTTAATGCTGCTTGCTGGCAGATCTGACCTAGAGTGCGAACGTTAACAAAACCAATGTGAAATGAAATTCAGGTTTGTTGAAAGAGCTACATGTATCGATGAAAGCAGTTGCGATGTTAGCCAGTCTCACATTCAATAGATGAAGAAGGAACGAGGAGAGGAGAAAGCAAAACAAGAAGGAGGGAGTGTTGTCGACGTGGTCCAGAGGGCAGATGTTTCTCTCCAGCTGCCAATTCCAAGAGATGGGTTTTGTTCGAGGTGCCCTGCGTCTAGTCTTTTACTCAACACTGATCCACAAGATAGTAAGATATATGGAGGTTTGCTTAAAGGACTCCACCCGGAGCCTTTGGCTCAACAAACTGATCCACAAGGCAGTGGGTAGCACGCAATTGTGATTGCAGAGACCCAATAGGATCTGCTTGCTACCTGTCACAAACGGCCTTTGAAGATTTTGAACAGTGTACACGTGTTTTACCATCGTATCATGTTACGCACGTACGACCACGGCCATTCGCGGGTGGGAGTTGATGGGTTTGCGCCAATTTGACCAGGGACTGCCTGGCTTGGGACAGGCGGTAGCATATCACTGAGCACTGGAAAGTGCCCTCCCATCGTCGAAGACAATGCGTGGCGCTCGTGCTCTACGCCAATCGAGCTGTGAGCTTATAACCCGTAGGCCTGTTGTCTCACATGACTGTTTTAAAGGAAGTGGGCCATCGACACCTGCCTAGAGGCATCAGCAGTACGCCGGTACGCAGTATCGACGCTTCGCTCCTGCGCTACCACCACTGGTCGCACGTTGGCTAAGGATACTGCGAGGGTCGCCCTGCGCCTACGCACGCTCCAACTCGCGTCGCAAGATTACGAGACAGACTCGTTCCCTCCAGGTTGCTGGCCGGTGAGGATTGGATTGTGAGACTGAGTTAGTCTGACTCCTAACCATTAACCTGTCTGGTATGAGTGGTTCTGAAGACACTTGAAAAGTGCAACCCAGCATAGCTCAGTGGGCCACGGGCATGTGCAAACCATTGCACCACGCTAAGATCCAGTCTCGTTGCGATGATATGTCTTCCATAGCCCAACTTCCACACTCCGATCCAGTCACCCAACTGTTGTCTATGCTACCCAACTCTCGAACCGATAGTCGATTGTACTATCTTTATCATTTACTCGACCGGGCAGAAAATATCATCGGCATTCAGTTCTTTGTGCTAATGAAAACTTATGAATTATTTGAAATAAATGAGAATATCCGTAGCTCGGGGTGTGAATGCGGACTTTTGGCTGTTCTCCGAGCTGAGTGATTATTGTGCACAGTAATCACTCAGCTCGGAGAATAGTTAAGAATCCGCACTTATAAATTATCATTTGTGCTTACATATTGGCAAGTTCTAACGGAGCTTGCAATGCACACTTCAGTTAATATCATGAACCTACCTTGGTCGAACTGCTAGAATGTGTCATTCCAGTTACTCACTGTGTCGCGTTAGGTAGCGTTTGCAAGCCGACCTGTTAACTAATCACAACGCCGTATCTTTCTCTCATACACTTTAGCCTGTACGGTCGATGACTCTGGCTCATCTGGCGCAGATTCACTTTGTGGTGGATTAAAGGTAGATATTACTGCGCCGGGTATAAGTAGTGTGGTGGTGCAAGCTGACACACCAACAGCGAGCCCTGCCGACTTCCCCAAAGTTGAAGATGACATCAGGATTACAGTTCCATGCGCACGAGGAGTGAACACAGAGGCAAGCACCAGTTGGGGAACACTTCATGGAGATCATGCAGATGAGCGGACGCCTCCAAGGTATGGACGAACACACCTAGTGTAAGCCACGTTAGCAATAAACAAGTACCGTCTGCCCCTTGGGTTCTAACATTTGGTACCGTGACCTCGCAAGTCATGAAGATTCCCTGGCCGGAACCATTTGAAGACGGGGATGTGAAGGCGTTTTTGGCGGATTTCGAGGAGGTGGCAGAGGCGGTAGGGCTGGAGACGGACCGGGCGAACATGGCGGCCATGCTGAGTCTCCTCAAGGGCAGGGCGAAGGCGGTTCTGGAGGCGGCGCGAAGAGGTCCGGTCAAGTTGGAGTGGACCGCCGCGAAGGAAGCGTTGCTCTCTAGCCTGGACATGCCAACGGACCGCCAGGAGGCGATGCGACGGTTCAAGGCGTTGCGGCTTGGTGCTGGGACAGATCCCCTCGTGTTTGCGGTGCACCTCAGGAGCTTGTTGGACCGCACCTTGCCGGGGTTGGATGAGCCGTCAAAGACGCAGTTGCTGGTGGATCAGTTTTTGGCCGGCCTCCCACAGCCAACCGCGGAGCGCGTTCGGATTGCGAATGCTACTCGGAAGATGCAATTGGAGGAGTTGGCGCAAGTTACTGGAGACCTGGGCGACGCACCACTAGCTGCGCTGAAGGAAGAGCCTCATGAGAATGTGGGTACAAAGAGGTAGTAACCCTTCGGTGCCAGTCATTCCAATGAAACTAAGACGGAATCTGGTAGTTTCTTGTCACGAGATGGCACACACAGGTTGTTCCAGGACCTACGATCTGCTGAAACAACGCGCGTATTGGCCGGGGATGAAATGGGACGTTGAGAAGTGCGTGCTTTCGTGCAGACAATGTCAGCTCATGAAAACGGATTGCCGAGGAATGCAGCAGCAAATGATGACGATCCCGGTCTCGGAAATTGGTGAACTTTGGTCGATCGACGTGATGGGGCCGTTTCCATTGACCAGTCGTGGCAACCAGTACATTTTATTGATGACGGAGCAATTCACGCGATGGGTTGAGGCGACTGGAATCCCGGATCAACGGGCTAGCACCCTTACCCATGCTGTCATGAATCACTTGGTAGCGGCTCACGGAATCCCAAAGGCCATATTAACAGACCAAGGGCCGTGCTTCGAGAGTGAAGAATTCCGGAACTGTTGGGAGAAACTTGGCATCAAGAAATTGCGCACCACCCCATACCACCAGCAAACAAATGGCCTGACGGAACGTAACAGTAGAACAATCAAGGAGTGGCTAGCAGCAAAAGGTGGAGACTGGGAGGAAGCGCTGCCGCTACTGTTGTTGGCCCATCGAGCAACCAAACAGGCTTCCACAAAGAAATCACCATTGCATTTGATGTACGGTCGACAACCTCGTCTACCTGTGGACCTAGAAATTGGAATGTGGCCAACTTGCCGTATATCTCCCGAGGAGACACGGAATAACCAGAAGACCGCCAACCGCAACCTACAGGCAACTCAGGCGAGGAGGATGGCGAAGTTCCAGACCAGCAAATGTGGAAGGAATATCGAGTTTCAGATTGGTTCGAAAGTGAAGTACAGGGACCATCAACGCTATCCCACTTGCGGCCCAGGGGAGAGGAAACTCCTAGCGAAGTGGAAAGGACCGTACGAGGTAGTCGACCGGCGAGGCCCAGTGTATACAATCGCTCGGCAAGGTGAATCGCGGAGGGTGAATGCCGGCGAGCTGAGGAAGTGGTACGAGTTGGAGGAGGAAACACGCTCATACAGTGAACATCCCCGGCGGTCAGAAAGACTCCGATGGAAAGCAGCTGACGCGAGTCCTTTGGAGGGGGAGGAGTGTGGTGGATTAAAGGTAGATATTACTGCGCCGGGTATAAGTAGTGTGGTGGTGCAAACTGACACACCAACAGCGAGCCCTGCCGACTTCCCCAAAGTTGAAGATGACATCAGGATTACAGTTCCATGCGCACGAGGAGTGAACACAGAGGCAAGCACCAGTTGGGGAACACTTCATGGAGATCACGCAGATGAGCGGACGCCTCCAAGGTATGGACGAACACACCTAGTGTAAGCCACGTTAGCAATAAACAAGTACCGCCTGCCCCTTGGGTTCTAACAACTTGACTTGTGATATGGGACACCTAAATCAGATGAGTCTTGGGCCAATGCTAGTGGTGCTTTTGCTGTCGTCTAGTGTTATTTTAAGGACTAACGTACGCTTTCTCTGATGTCATTTCCCCGGTAGTCCTTCGCTTTGAGTTGAAATGGATTCCATTCTTCCTGGGTTTCTTCTTCACCATAGGGTTATCGCGAAAGCATTATCACTACGCTATGGTGTACGTGACTACATATTGCCCGTGCTGTATGCCTACTCTGCATTTTTTAATGGTCACTGCATCGTCAAGCTGATGACGGATCTGATTTCAACTACTTTTTTCATACGAGTATCATGATATCCCCTTGTTCATCATTTACTCATTTCAGTTCAAATGGATTCACTTTACTTGTTTCTGTCTCATCATTTCCTGTAGGCAATCATCTGTTCCCTTGAGCGACATCAACCGCTATCTTGTCCAACTTATCCATCTACTGGTGCTATTCCGGTTGGACCCCTGCGAGCAAGCTCGTCACATACATGCGGAGCTTTTAGCATGCTGTTGCCTTCTCATTCGCTCCGCAGATCGTCCACTTGTCGCTTCCGATTCTGCCACACCTCGAACTGATGCCGTGAAGACCCTTCGCTCAGAAGCCTTGGATTGCGCTTTCGGCTATTTGGCACAGTTATCTGTTTGCACAGATCTCACTGTTGCAGACGAATTGGTAAAAGATTCACTTCGAGTTGACATGTGTTCGATGCATTGCCGCTTTTACTAATGCAAGTATAGTGATTAATTAGTCGCTCCCCGTAGTAGCTTCTAAGTCAGATATCCTGCCACGCTTCCCGAAATGCATGTTGTCTTATACAGCTGTTATTATGCGAAACCGTGGCTCAAGTGGCCAACCTTGTTTTTTGCAATTGAGCCTAAGCTGCGCTTATCCCAGTTTATAAGTCGCGACAGGATGCGGCCATCACCCATTGTCTTGGAGACGTTAGCAAATGATATCGAGAAGTCATGAGTTCGATTGCAGATACAACCGAGAGATGTACATGCCGATGGCTCCCAATAAGACAAAACGGCCATCTAGTGCCTTTCCAGACCCATGGTAAGCTACCTGACTTGAAAGTTATTGTGAAGAACGTTGGGTTAATTACATCAGAATTCCTTTGCTCACAAGTAAACTTAGTAGTCAATCGTTTTACGGTCGTAGACTTTCCGTGTTCGTTCCTTCATTACTCATGCCGTAAAGTGCATGGCTCATAAACCCGAGAATATACACGGTTATTATACTAAAGCGTCAATCTTGAACAGTGGTGGTTCGGACGGGCTAACTATCCAGTCATGTTGTCATGTGCTTTATACCGGGGACATCTGTTAGACATTTAGTGGCCAGTTGAATGCATTTAAACTCCCATCGTGCAGTAAATTCTTCTGCATCTCATTGCACGTCCACTTACGTCGTCTGAAGTGCATCGCAGTCTCCCCACGCACCAACCATAGCGACCCTTAATGAGAATTCGTTACTTTGTGCTTATTGACTACTTTGCTTTTGTTCGCAAAAGGTCTGTTTCAGCTATTGCAATCGAAAGACCTAACGCCGGCACAGCATGGTTTCATGAATGGCCACCCATAGATCACCAATCTGCTGTTGATGTGGCATAAATGATTGCAAGCGATGAACCGGGGGAAGTCAGTCGACATGATGCACATTGATTTCGGCAAGGTGAACCATAGGTTCCTCCTGCACAAACTAAAAATGTGCGGTGTTGGTGACTCACTACACCAGTGGATCAGCGATTTCCTTATTGGACAAAATTGGATCATACAGTCGGATGATCATCTGACCGACTGTTATCTCTCTGCTAATGAAGTACCCCATTTTGTTATTGACCTATACCAACAGAGTACCTAGCTTCTTCGGTCGCACTGTGTCTTGCTTGCGGACGACCTGAAGATTTGAAGAGTAATTGGTGCTCCCGACGACAACGACGTACTACAGCATGACCATGGCTACCTGTCCGTATGATCTACTGATGTCTATTTGCTCGGTGAAATCGTTATTTTTGAGCCTTAGGAAGGGCGGTAAAGTGTGTACGTACATTCTAGCCGACCAACCGCTGCATCCCACACCTTCCTTGAAGGACCTTTGTGTATTCACGCTGCGATTTGAAGTCTGTAGACAACATGAAGAATGCGCATACTTTGGGCGCTTAAACGCAGTCTATGCAGTTGGTCTGAAACGAATGCCACTCGTTTCTTCCTTCCATTATAAAACCAATACTCGGGTATGACCCACTCGCCTATAGTCTGATCACTCGTGGTAAGGTTCAAAAACTGGAATGTGTTCGGTAGGTGGCTACCAGGCTCATCTCCAGTTTAGGGGGTACGTCGTACGTTGACCGATACGAGATATTGGCTGTACGCTCTGTCGTATTTTCGGTTTCGAGCGGACCTCATCATGACGCACCGGATATTACATTCGGGTGACTTCCATATCTTGGGGCCGCTCCTACATTTGCGCACACCAAGTAGCAATCGCGAGCGCCGATACAAGCTTGTGGGATCGCACCTGAAGCGATTCGAGTGGGATGCGGCGTACCGCAGGGTTCGGTACTTGGGCCTCGTTTGTTCCTGCTTTTCATTAACGATCTAGTAAGAGTTATTACGTCGAAATTCTTACTCTTCGCGGACGACCTCAAGATTTGGCGGGCGATAAAACGATCGGACGACCATGAAGTCCTACAGCGTGACTTGAATGAGGCCTGGAATTGGTCGGTGAGAAACGCCCTGCCGTTTAATGTGGACAAATGTCGCGTTGTTCATATCCGCCATCGACAAGTCCACGTCTACAAGCTTGGGGCACACGATCTGAAGACCACCACTCAGGAACGCGACTTGGGTGTGCTGGTACAGGAAGACCTCGGGTGTTCCAAACAGTCAGCTTCCGCTTCTAAAAGGGGCAACCAGCACGTTGGACTCCTGCGAAGAGCATTCGGAATTTTGGATCCATCCATCTTCTCTTTGATGCTGAATGCCTACGTGCGTCCTCACGTCGAATATGCAATCCAGGCCTGGCAACCCTGGCTAAAACGTGACCTTGCAGCGCTTGAGACCCCACAGCGTCGAGCAACGAAAATCGTCAAGGGCTTGCGCCACACTCCTTACCAGGAACGACTGGAGATACTCGGAGTGTTCAGCGGACGGTACCGGCGACTTCGTGGAGACCTCATACTAGTGTACCAGATATTGAGCGATCCCAGTCACGTATGCCGCCACCTCTTGAAGCTCAGCCCGAACACTAACCTTCGCGGTAACAGTTTAAAGCTGAGCCAACAGTACAGTCGTCTAGACTGTCGGAGAACCTATTTCTCCCTACGGGTCTGCGGGCCCTGGAACGCCCTTTCAAACTCAGTAGTTTGTGCTCCCACATTAGATACGTTTAAAAAACGATTGGACGTCGCACTGAGCGCCCTGCGCTTTGTTTTATGAACGAAAACGCTTGTATATATTTAGGCTGACCAGCCTCTTTGGATTTATACCCCAAATTCACGGTCGTAAATCTGTGCGAACCGGTGAGTACTCCATTTTTATTTGCTGCCATCACCAACGATAACAATTTCTTAGCCAGTTTTGCATCGTACCACTTTATCCCTCTAAAACTGTTATACTTCTACCTTTTATCTCACTGACACTCCTTACTTCAACCACTTATGTGGTTTGCCAATTTGTTAGTATTTCTATTGCCAACCTGCGGGACTCGTTAAGTGTATGCTTTTTTACCCGTCATATACCATTGTTCCATTGTTCCATTGTTACTATGCTTTAAGCATCCAGTGATGAACTAGTGCAATGTTTTGCCCTAGACAATAGTCGAAACAATTCTTGGTTGTCCACTTTTCAGAGTATAGATTTCGAGAGCACATCATACTTCAATGGGTCATTGGGACAATACGTGACTTCATTCCGCGAGTATGCCCAGTAATATTCCGATGAATCAGCATCGATGCAGATCGACCCTCTCTCATTTTCGTATTTTTTGTTACATTTCCTATTTCTTCTTCACTAGGCTGCTCGCCAGGCGTTATGCCTCATGTTGTGTCTGTGGGATGATACACTGTCTTCCGACGTTTCTGCTCGCTTGGTCAAGACCGGAGTGTTGCACAATCTACTCAGTCTACTGGAGCAATATTCCAAGGTAAATTCTGTTCCCACTGCTCAGACACACTGTAACTATTCGCAGTTTCTTGTATCCATGCCTCGCTGGCTGAACATGTTTCACCTCATCGACGCATAATGGCAGCCGTGCCTTATCCTTATCTATCCTTTATGCATGAGATGGGCCCCCACCAAAATCACTTTGCACCGATACTTTACCCACAACGATATTTCCACTCAAGTTTCCTCCACCGGATACGCGAAAATCTGGGGCCTTTTTTACAATGAACCAACTACTATCACTAGTAGTACCAAGCAAACCATCTTCCAAATCTATATTTACCATTGTTTGAATTCTTGTTTTCTTCAGGCTCAATTAGGCGCTGGTCTTTGTCATGATATTTTTGCGTTCCTGTGTCGCTTCGCACTCACGCCAAACATTGAAACCAACGCAAAGACAACTGTTGGCCTATACCCTGATATCAGCAAAGCTGGTTTGTTTATAGACTCGGGCTGTGGCTCTCGAATGGAAACAGATACAGCGCCCTCATCACTCCTTTCAGGAGCCGACATAATCGCCTCTTATGAAGACGTTCTGTCTCATGCCTTGGTTTGGCCATCAACGGAAACGCTATTGCAATGGATCCACGAGTATGAGACGTCTTCTGGGGTACGTTAGTTAACTTTTGTCTTTTAAACTTGCAGTGTAACTGGCACTTGATTTCAACGCACGAAAGTGTTACATTATATATTTATTTTATCTCGATTCCTTACCAGATTAACCAGAAATTATCTGTTTTTCTTAGTAGATGTCTAGTATCTTGCCTTTCTGTCATGGTGCTATATATTTCCGTCTCGGATTGTCATAGAACTCTGCGTAACTTGATGAGGCGTCGTTAAGTTGCAGTCCATTTCTTCTTGTATTTGTCTATTCGCTCAACAGCATGACAGCTTTAGTGCATCCTCTATTGCCACACATTCAGCCCATTCCTTACACTTTCTTGCAACAGTGCATTGCATAGTCAGCACCACAAGACGGTACGAACAGGCTTATTAAAGTAAAGGAAACTCACCATGTGGTGCTATTTGAATGTTCCAGCACTTGACGACGTCTACATATGCGGTCAGTGCACCCTCTGCTTCGACAGAAGCCAGCTTAGTTTTCACTTATTCGACTCTTGCGAAGAATAATGAGCCCCCACATTATGCTGCTCATAGATAGTTCCTAGTAATTTTTGTGACGAGACGAATTTTGATAACCGACAATCTGTATTTGCTGTTTCCGCATCTTATATAGTGCTAAATGGAGCTGCGTGACCGGTCACTAGTGGGACTCTCCTGTCTTTTAATTTAAATGAATGGCAGTCTTCGTATCTGAATGTTTTGTTCCATTTCGACACAGAAGTCTACTTCAAATCTCCCTCAGCATAGGAAGCGGAACAACGCTCCATCCGTGTTTGAGTAATCCAACCAATGGTAGTGTCGATGTAGGCCCAGTTTGGTTTATCAGCTGTCATCCGTGCGCCTAGGTACATATTCTGTCACCATGACCCACATCAGCTGAATATTTTACCAGCAGTTCACAAGCCAGATAGTACAACAACTTATTCGGAAAAACACCAGACGGCCGTTTCATTCTACCGGGGCTCATCAGTAGTGGGTATCTTCCTTCTCCATCAAGAACCGAACCCGTGATCGTTAACAGCTCGCGATCTTAGCCAGAAGCTTATGCCACTGCGCTATAGGGACTGATGGCAGACCGTCATAACATGCAAGCTAAGTGTGCTACAGAAGAAATGAAGCTGCTAGATGAGCTAGTTGTGTGATAGAAATTTGGGAACTAATGCAATGACGTCCTTGACTTGATCGTTGTGCCACATCCAAGAGGCTATCTAATCGCTGATTGGTGGGCGCTTTTCCGGGGTAGGGAAGACAGGCATCATCCCGACTCAGTCTTTCGATGCGTTTCTTCATACCCACCTGCCACTTCACTGACTAACCGCCTCAAGTGATTTTCGTATGACTTATCGAGGACGATTCCAGTCAGCATTCACTTCATCTACCGGATTCAATGGGGATGATTAACGTTGCGATTCTGATTGATATTGTCACTTCGCGAACTGCGAACACGGTTAAGGATCAACTAACTTCGAATACGGAAAGAGCGTCCGCTGTACACCGGTGCCTACTGCTGATACCTCCCCTACCACACGATCACCATCGGTTACGTGTCAGCTGGAGATATTGATAGGTTACCCGCACCTACGCAGGCTCAAGCTGGTGATCTGTACATCACAGACTAGACTCCTAAACCGATCGGACATCGACTAAGCATGGTCAGTCAATCGAAGCAAAAAGAGTGAGGATTATGTGGCCACTTACATGACCCTGATCAGGGCCTACGTTAGCGCTTTGAATCGACCGACGTCTCGCACTGCTGTAAGCCATCTTTAGCTGATGACCATATGGTCTATTTGCGTACAGGACCGTCTATCCTTCGGTGCCGCCAGGTAACTCCATTCGGCCACTTGTGCTGGAAAGCTGTGCTGCTGATAAAGGGCTTTCGATCAACACACAACTTATGGAAGAGGTCGCTCTTGTCAGTACGACAAGTATCAACCTTATAACGTCCTCCGCGGCCATGTTCTGACTTTGATAAACGGCCGGTTTGATGACCCATGTCACCCGCATCGGCTACTACATCCGTGTTTTCGGCCATTCAGATAAGGTAGGAGAGCTTCTTATCGAACAGGTTATTGGCTTCTGGGTTAAAATTGGTAGGTTAGGCTTAGAGTATAGAAAATCATCTGTCTTCTTGTCGATTTCAATGGAGTCTCAAATTCAGATATTAATCATGCCACTGTTCACTTGTATCCATCCTGGAAGTCACTGCATGTCTGTCCTGATAATGATTCCCACACCGTGCATACTGAGTTACTGACGCAGCATCACCGGAGACGCGAATTGCGAGAGCCCTATCACTGGAACCCGCGTCTAGTAGGCTAAGCTGAAGTAAAACGCTGTTGTACCGTGTTATTCTTTCAGAAACACAGTGCACATCAACACTAAAGAAATGTTGAGTCATTCCGAGTGTCACCTATTGGCCGATTCGACAATATGCGGACATCGGAAGGCCCAATTTAAAATGGCGCTCTTAGTTCGTGAGATGCGCCACTTCTATTCTGCAATGATTTGTGAAGTCCACGGTGGTCTCTTGCTTTTAAACACACGACGCATATTCAAAAAGCGGAGGGGAAACAGAAGCGGGGGCAAGATTGCTGACGACAGTGTGGAGGCTGATGATCCTTTCCAACTTCCCACTCCGAGAGAGTGGATTTGTTCTAGGTTCTCTACCTCTAGACGTTGACTCAACTATCTGATACTCAAGTAGCACATCCAGCTAGGGAGTTCAGATGTAGAGTCCCATTAGGATCTGTTTGAAATCAGTACCACGCAGCCCTAGGAACTTTTTGAACAATTCACGCGTGTTTTTCTACACAGTTCAACTACGCAAATGCAACGACAGTTTATCGCGGCCATAGCTTGACGGGTTTGCATCTTTTCGACCAGGTCATGCCTGGCTTGAGGCGGGCTGTATCACACCATTTAGTATCAGTGATACTCTCCCATCGTGAGAGAGAACTGGTGGTGCTCTTACTCTTTGCAAACTGGGCCGAGCCAAAAATCCCAAGAGTTTTGGATACCATGGTTAAATTTTAAATGAATAGGTCCATCCATTTCTCTCCAGCTCCCGGTGCGGATGGTGAGACTGACCTTTTCTGACCACTGACTCTGGTGATTGAGAAATACCGCCTGACTTAACTCAAAGGGTCCCCGATTCACATGAACCATCGTACTACGCCATTGTCCATTGTCGTGTTGGACCGCAGGTCCACTGAACTAATCTACGAATGCTCCGCCCAACTGTTTGGTCAACGCGTTTGGGATCGGATCAGTTGTCCACCTTTCCCTAATATTATCACACTAACTGAGAGATCTGAATTGGTGTTCCCGATGAGTCGAACCTTGGTTGTCTTCAGTAGCATTGGCCTTTTCCATTTCAAAAGTCCCTACCATCCATCAACCTTGCTATTCACTCACCGTTGCATGGTGTCGCAGGTCTTTTCATCCTCCAAGAAAACTAAATTATATGTTCACAACTAGCCCGTCTCAAGTTAAGCACGCAAGCGATACCAAAAACCTTTTGCGTTGAAGGCGATTTCAATCCGGATCCGGTTTACTTATCTCTTCCGTCGGTGAGAACTGATTGATTAATTCATTTTGACTTTTAAACTCATAATTTGGATGGCAAAAGAGAAGGTTCGTGTGTAACCGTTTCTCCCCGAAGCAGGGATAGTGAGCACTACAGGCACGCACTTAGTTACAATCGGAGTCTAAGCACGTAGTCTAAATCGGTCAACAATCCGGTATTTATGCACGTAACCTAAGACTGATGGCATTCAGCTAGCTTGGGTCTGGGACGATATGCGCTGAGTAAGCCGGTGCGAATGTTTGTGTTAAAAAGTGGTCCTGCTGATGTACTCAAGTTTTTTGACTATTGTTGTCGCTCCCGTAAATGTTGACTTTTTACAGGCCGCATCTTTTACGTCGGCTTTCACAGACAAAATTTTGTTAAGGTTTTCCCGTATAGGTTGGCCGGTATTGCTCAGAATGGATTCTTTGTTTTCACCTTAGCTGCATGTGCCAGCTTGAGGACGCGCATTACCACTACACTTAGCCTGCTCGTAGTGAGCGCACATATAATCGTCGGACTATAATTTTGTTCTTTATGTTTGCGATAGTTATTCCCATAAACATCCTGGACGTCGACTACGAGGACTGCGCTCGAGTCCCCGTTGTATCGTGAGCCTCATCGAGTCTTCTCTACGTCTCTATCTGTTTCACAAAAATCGGTGCTGCTGGCTACGTCTCGCTTATTTGCTCACTGTATTGTCGTCTACTCGTTCCTGTTTTTTCGGTGAATGATCTGCGCTTACCCCGTTTCTGAATCTTGTCCGCTAAATTGTTTTTTTTGCACCAAACCTACAACAACACTGTGTCCAGCGACCGCACTGTCATATTCCCAAAGCCCTCTTTCGTGTTAGCTTTTTCAAATTAAACTCATTGCTTCAGCATTTGGTAAAGCGAAATATTGTTCAACTGTTTGTGTGTTTACTGTCTTCCCTTTAGGGACATCCCATTAAGACAGTGAGCGGTGTGTTGATACTCCAGGAAAACGTCTTGTTTGGAGTCTGACAATTTTGCTATATCATCGGTATCTGTGCCCACGCAAACATCGATCAGCCGATTACCTTCAATTTGTTCCCTTGACTTCACCTTTTAATTCCCCTAGTTATTCGCATGCGGTTCTCTTGAAATTACACTCCTAATAAGGTCTGCGGCTAATTGAACCCCATTCGAAATCAGTCGATGCTCCACATTTTCCGCAGTTAGCTGCCACAATCAATTCGTGGTAACTTTGCTGCCACCCCGTTATAAACATATTGAGTATCTTTAATTGAGTTCCATTGATTGTACTCTGAACTGCTTTATTGTCAAGTTTTTATATGCTTTGTTTCTTCATACGGATAAGCCGTTTCGCACTGATTTTCTCCTTCGTTTCTGCCTATCTCTCAAGGAATCTCACACAGATTTCACAACCTTTGCTCCATCCGGCGGAGACTGGATCGCATTCATCTCCGTTCAATTGCAATTCCTATGCCTTATGCATGATCTGCTGAAAAACGCACATCATCCATTTGTCACTCGATTATTGAATACTTTTTGCTTCGAAAACGGGATCCAACTGGAAGCTTTGATCAAGTTGTGGTACGAGCCACTCCATTCCCTCAACCGAGATAGTGGCTTTCACACCTCTCTCCCACCTCTACTAACCCTGTTACAAAGCGAAGTGTTGTCCTTGCCCCGGATCCGATTGGCTGACCGTGTGCTTTCCGTTTTGTGGCGTGCGCTGGTGTCCACTCAATCGCTGCACAACAGCCCTTTGGCTTGTGAGTCTGGATTGCCTTCCCTTGGATTCAACATGCTTTTCCGTTCAACAATTAACTCGGGAGCATCGGTGAGTCCAGGTCACTATGCATGGATCGGTTTGCGATGGCCCGATCACGCGGCACTCATCCTTCCTACTGACATCGGTCCCACCACCAGTCATGTGCTGTTTCACGTCTTTCTCGAGGTTCTCTGATTACGTGATCTCACCATTTTGTGAATGTCACTTAGCATTACTGATATTACTTTCATTCCTGTTCTAGCAAGCAAACAATCTGCCAGTGGATGATTTTGCTACGAGGTTGCTTTAGTTAGATTCTCGGTGGTTCGCTCATCGGTTTGATGGACACTAGCTATCACATGGACAAGTGGACCGCCTTCGGTACTCTATACATTTCACTACCGCAGCATATCTATTGCTTGGGAGTTCGTTTGCTTGCTGTCGCAGAGACGATCTACTTGAGACCGATAGGTGCAGATGCATATCTTCATAAGAAAATGGTTTACTTATTATGACTGTCGTAACCAGTTACAGACGGGAGGGGATCACACTCGGAAACTCCACATGATCTCCACCCAAACGACCTGACTGTAACTATCCAGTCAATTGACTTCAATGTGATCCTAATTGACCGCAAGCCTGCACAACCTATCTTACTGAACTGTGCACAACTTTCAAACGCCCGTTGACTAATGCGTCGCTCGTGCGGATCGTTATTCTTTCATGTGTCTTGAGTTTTGTTTCTCATCCGGTTGTTTTCTGTCGCATTCATTTTGCAGGTGTCCTACATTGCATCGTATGGTCCCACTCTCTCCACAGCAGTCGTCACTTCTGCGTTTTTAGAGGCTGAATCCCAAGTTCACCTTTGCTCCACCTTACTCCGTCGTTCAGGGTTTCGCACCTATATCGTCAGATCCCACTCAACTTCATCTGCCGCTGCAGTACCTGCTGCTGCTGTTGCCACCACCACAGTCAGTTCACAGTTAACACCGACTATATCGGCCCGGATATCGGATGTCCCCACTCCGGATCCAGCTTCCACGCGTTCTCATGTAACAAAGCTTCGAGATAGCCTCCATCACACATGCATTCCTTCAGTAGCCTTTACCGAATCCGATTGCAGGGATGAGGCTCAGCTCGTCTGTTTCGTTCGCCATCTTATAAGTTGCCTCAGTTTACTGGGCACCCAGCTCCCATCTTTGGGCTACCTGAGCTTGATGACTGTGAGTCTTTTTTCACCCATTTGCCACATTTATTGTCTAATTTCAACTCTTCTTCATTCGCATTTAAACCACCATTGACATTTAATCGAGCTACAATATGTCAGACGTGTAGCATCTACACTATGTATTTTTTCAGGAAAGCACTCTTTGTGGAAGAGTATTGCACCTTTTTTCATCCAATCTCTTTTTTAAATAACCGCTTTTCAATATACCGAGCGATATAATCTGTTGAACCGAATTCTAGCTGGTTACGCGTCGTTTCTCTTGTCCAATTCTATGCAAGTGCTGGTTGCACATAATTGGTTGTGCACAACATGTAGGGAGCACCATGAAAGGGCTAAGCATTCCAACCAGAGTATACCTCCAGTTTCTTTAACTGCAGCGCAAGGCAAAATGTTCTCTACCACACACATGTTACTTAAGCCTCAGACTTCACGCTGTGTGATGGATGTTCGTACGACCCTGATTCCCTCCGCAGCTTAGACACGCAGCCGGTGCCACAATACCTGCAGTTAACCAACCGTTGTGCCGACCGAAGATCCTGGTGCTCGGCCCGTGGCCTAATCGACTTAGCGTCTGCCTTGCAACTCGGAAGTCGCGGGTTCGAGCTGCGTAGGGGAGCGGGCGACCCTCGTAGTATCCTTAGCCTATGAGCGAATGTTGGTGGTTGCGTGGCAGCATGGTGTACCGGTCTATTGCTCATGCATTGAGTACGTTTGCCAACGATCATTGCGTCCCAGGACCGCTTGACGACTCCGGCAATCCCTGTCTGAAGAGCTGAAACTGTCTGTGAAGGGTTTTGTTAGGAGAAACCAGCAGTTAACCCTCATCTAATTCGGACACGTTCCCGGTGACATGTTTTTACTTCAAAGTGTTTACTTCGAAGTAAATTGTAACTCAGTTCGATATTGCATATCGCCATCCAGGCCTACAACCTCTACCAAAACCTCAAAGAACTACTACCATAATGCCTTGTTTGCCCCATTGGCATAAAAAATTCCGTTCTTTCCCCAATCCGCGCCTTTCGCTGGAATGTATAATGGGCCGATTTTCCTTTGAACTGATAATACTTTTTGTGCAGTTTACTTAGCTACACCAGATTTGGTATTCTGCGTCCATCGGTACAAATGTTCCGTTGCTACCACCATATCTTTTGTCATGAGTGAAACTTTTCTATTCCGTCTTTTTTCCTCACAGTCCGAAGAGCTTCATGAACTTCGCACCCCAATCGAATTCATTTTCAACGCTCCAATTCTTGAGGACAAAACCCGTCATCTATCATTTGGCACACTAATCTCTCTGGCTCATTCACTGCAACACTTGGTCTCTAAGGTAATTCCACTTCGTTTTCTGCGTTCTCAGCACCAGCATGCTTCGAATTTTCAGTAATGTCATCAAGACATCTCTGTATCAGATTTCCGTCTAGCAGACGTCACAGCCTTCGCCCTTTTCTTTCCTCTAAGAAAGTGACACCATTTTTCTTCAGCTCACTTCTCCCTTCGACGCCCAACATGCGCACATGCAGGCGGAGCTTCCAGCATCAATCAACTAGTACGCTTTCCAAATCACCTTATTACGAGTAAACTCATTGGATTTTTAGACCTCAAGCAACAAAGCTAACTTGCAACAACTCGCAGCAGTTAACTTTGGTACGGTGGACAAAGTTGTCGCCACATTCCTCGGCGACACTGAAATGGATGATTCACGAATCATCTTTTACACTTTTTTGTGGTTCAGGTGTCGTCATTACTTGCTTTGAATACTTTTTTAGCTTTCTCATTGTAGATGAGGGTATTGATTGCTCAAAGATAACCACCTCATCTCGTGGGGCATTAGCCAACCGCTTGTTTTTTAACACCGATTCCTGCAGCGGGGTAACGCATATTGGAGGGGAACCAACGCCACAGTATTTTCGAGGTATACCAGTTGGGAGTTCTAACAGGCTCTCTAACCCTGCACTGGATCAGTTCATCACGAGGACAGCTGGGGCTTGCTCCGTCAATGCTGGTGGCATCATATCTCTACTTGTAATATTGGTCCTGTTTTTATTTGTTTGATCAAGGTACCAACTTTGCCCGTAATAAATCTAACCCGTAGTTCCCAGCTTTACCTGCCCATGCCTTCTGGATCCATCATGTCCTAGACCAATGACTTTTTCAGCTCAACAATTTTGTGTACTCTTTGGAATTGTTCTCCACAAATGCTTACTCTTGCCTTCTGCCTCGGATGCGCTCAGTTTGTCCTTGATCAGTGTTTTCACATAACTTTTAATTCCCTCCCCCCCACACACACACACACTGATGTCTGCTCCACCACATCCCGACCATCCCATCATATTTGCTCGAACCATCTATGCACACATACATGTACACACAATTTGGCCCCCTTGCGACGGAATACCGAGTATCTGTTTCACCTTGTACTGGTCATGTACTGGTCATTGAATGTCTAACCTGTGATTTGCCTGCCCATTACCTCTTTTACCAATCGGACCGCTTCTTCAATTCAACTTTTCCTACGATGGATGCTGCTCGGCATACTACCCTGGGGGCCTATCGTCCGACTGAACATTCTGAATCTGCTCAGCATTTACATACAGATTGGTGTTTCTGCGGCCATCTCATGTACATTTATCATTTTGTGTGGTCTTCGGTACACTCCTACCAATCCATTCCGCCCCATCCCAGGCACACTATAACATTTATAAGTCAATTCCAGCCATAATGTACTCGATTTCCTTCATAAAGAATTTATGTCCCTCCGTAATTCATTCTAGATAGTTCGCACTTTAAGGATATCCCGTGTGTGCACGTGCTGGGCACTCACGGTCACTCATCTAGAAGAATCAAATCCCGTTTGCTGACCTACCATGCTGGAAGTGCATTTCCCTCACCGTCTATAGCCAACGGCTTCGTCTTCGTTGCGATTTTCTTACCGTGGCGCTTGATGACGACGGATGTCTGCGTCATTCAACTGGCCGTCCTTCGTCGGTGCTCTCACCCACACGTTTCAATTCATGTTTACACTTGCGAAATGTGATGTGTGGTTGTGTAGATGAGAGCTATCACTTCTTCAAAGTCTACACATACTTCAACAGTCAGCACTGAGCCGTACGGATGAACTTACCTTGGTTAGTTCACATATTACTAATTCTAATCATTTGTTGCTCAAGGTGTCAACCGTGAGTCCAGGGTCCAGATGCCTCGGATTGTCGATTGTACAACAGGATCAAATGGTAAAATCTCAAAAGTATTTTGGACAGCAAGTGGCGTTTATCAGAAACAAGTGGTCTACATATGGAAATATTAGGTCATCTGCAAGTTACTGTGGCACAACAACGAAGGGTTTTATGGCAAACGCAAAAACTGCGGAGGTGAAACGAAAACAAAACCGGCTATGGCATAGTGAGAAACTGCGGAAGCTCTCTGTGTTCTCACTACTACCTGATTCAAGCTTGCGGAAGTACATGACTAATGATTATACTCCATCATCATCGACCGCAGTGCTACATTGGTAGTTTGGACTGGTACTTCGCTAAATCGGTGTGCCGAATATCACCCACCCTTCGACTCGCACAACTCGGATTTGGAGCCCTGCTTATTTCCCTCTGCTTCCACGGCTTTCACTTCATCACTGCTCCACTGTCGGTAGACTCCTCGTTTTTAGAAGTTGTGGCCCTCCTGCGTGTTCACCATTTTCTTCTAAACTGCGATGTCGATTGTAAATGGCGCCCTGCTCTATGTTTACATAAAAGTTGGCTTATTTTTTATGCATGATGTACACTTTAGGTTTGTTTCCATTAACGCCTACATTTATTTTCTTACTTACCCCGGCCTTGTTTCTCTTGATACCGCTGCAACTGCCACTTGCTTTTCTATCTTTCCCATCGGATATTGTTGGTTTTCTCATATTCAGGTATCCGGCCGTCTTCGAAGCAGCTCACCTTTTGGGTCGCCCAAAACAAGTCAACATCGTGGCACACTGTTGTAAGTGTTCGGTGATTCTGATTGTGCTTTTCTCGACCTCTGTGTTTAACCCTCTTGACCATCTGTGCACGATTTTCCAACCTACCTACTTCCCGGTGCTGCACAACCTTGGGGTGGACATCCTAACTATGTCATCATTTGTGATCTGGAAAATTAGCTAACACATCGGGAATGGTGGCCTTCCAAATAATTACATGAGAACCTCTGATGCGCATCTTTTATGCATTAGCACTTCAGTTGCACTGTGTCTACACCGGTGGGCATAATATTGCGTGTTTTCGGGACTTATTTCCGCAATTTGTACTATGTTTGGCTTCGTCTAATGGGAATACTCATCCATTACCGGCATATCTGTTACTTGCTATCCGCCGCTGCTGATCGTTAGGGTGTGTGGGGCGGAATGCACTGCCTCCGTAACCGTGCTAGTCTCAATGAGAGACGTCATCACTGAACGGACTACTGCTTTTCCATCACCCTGTGTGTGTTCGGTACCCATATCCTCCTAACAGCGAAGGTGTTGAATGAAGGTAAGCCAGCCCCGAACCCATTGTGATTCCCGTTCATCTATCCTTCAATTTTAGTCTTTCTGATATGCACCGGATATGGTGTTACGCGTGAAGTTGCGGATCAGGCAACGTATATTTCCCATTGTCACTCGGTAGGCAAAAACGTCCTTTGGCTGTTCGCAGCCATAGCGATGTACAACTCTGCGAACGGATATCATGGACCATGAAGATTTGAGGATATTGATGCATCACCTCGCTTACGCGCGTTGGCGTGGAGTTCATCTTGCCAGGTTAGCAAGGAGTACCTGCTACCGTGGAATCCTGTGGCCCTTGCATCCACCTCAACATTTCACATGTTCTGCTTACCGAGAACCTTTACTGAGACCTTATCGCCTATCTTTGTTTACGCCTTTGGCGATTCTCACCTACACACTGTACCTAGTCGCCTCCAACTGGTTCCTGCTTTGTTTTGTACTCCACATTCTTCCGTCGCCAACCTATTGACGCTTTGTCTCTCCGCTTTCGCTTCTGTTCAGGTCTCTCTTAGTTCAAGCTCGCGAGCTCACTCTATCCATTATTTTCTCCCAAGCTACTCTCGCATTGGCCAGTGCCCAGATTTCGCCTGCTGACAAGCAGCTTTTGGTACGAGAGCTAGCTGGTGAATTAGTGAGTTCTTTTTCTTAGATTTGACGAAACTGTTTGGACGACGTTTATTGGATTTTCGCTATCCTTACTTTCTCTAGCTTAACCCATTCTTTTCTGATGTCTTTTTTAAGGACACTACCTAAAATGCGCTTAATGGCATTATATTATCCTATTGTTTATAATGTTGTTTGTACTTTTAGTTAACACATTAATCCTCGTCATACGGAAATAATTTTGACCAGTCTAAGTTCATTTTTGAAAAGAAACATTTCCTTTACTTGTATGATCACAAATGTGGATAAAGTGGAAAACCAAAAATAGTTGGTGCAGTTTAAGTAATTACTCATTGAAAAGTACCATATTTGTGTTGTTATATGTCTAAAGCTAATCATCACAGTTATTGCATCCATGAGCTGTGACCTGTCCTTTTTTAAGAACGCCACAGCAAAGAACGTGACATATGACTTGGGAATAACTACACCATTGGTAACATGATTGAACATATGTTCATATTTTATAAATATTTCGATGTATTATGCTTATAGCATTGCATTGTGAAACCTGTTGTATTGCAGTAACCTACTTTTTTCTCTTTAATGTCATTGTTTTTGTTAAAATTGTATTTTAATTGTATTACAATTGGCTAAAAATGTTTCTTCAACAGGAATTTTAAAATATACTATGTACAGAAGCTGATGGTATACTGGAGGCCAACATCAATGAAGTGATTCAGGATGCTGGGGATTTCTTGATTAGCTGTCAGCGAGGCAGTTACTCAGTGACGCTGAGGTTAGCTTAGTATTTACTCATAGATCTGTGATTACAGTCAACACGAGGAACCAGAAAGCAGCAGTAAAGGTATATAAGAGGCTTACTGCTCCCCCACTTGTTTCTTCAATACCAGCTCATTAAGACACCAGAGCCAGAATATCAAGGAAAGTTTTATGTAGGTGTGGAAAATGCGGCGCGGTGCGAACGAGTTGTGTATTGGAGAACGTTCATGGTATAATATTTCGAACATAGAACAATCGGATTCATTTACGCTGTCCATTCGTGCTGCTATTTCATTCTACGCTCCGTCATGTGCTATCGACAGCTTGCTGTGACCGTATGGTACGGACCCAAAACTCCAGCCTCACCCGTTTCCGTGGCTGGTTGAATTGTACACCACGCGCCCGTCCTCCGTGGTGCTCCGTTATTCGCTGTTAATGGCGCCTGCTCGTTTCACCATACTACTCATTAATAGTGCACCACCTAGGTGCACATACTCAGAGACAGTGGTCTGAATGTGTACTTGATTTCTTAAAGGAATAATTCACACCGTATAAATCTTTTGAACGGTACTTTGCTAATTCTGTTATTAAGCACATGATAAGGCAGACAATTGAGTACACTCGTTCAAAAAGTGACTAGTCATTCAGTATAACAACGGCTGAAGTGCGTGCTTTTCTAGCTATTCCGTTTAACTCTGGCTTTAATCCATTACCAGAAGGGCATATGCATTTGGGCCCTGAACAAGATCTCCACAATGCGACCATCAGTCAAACTATGAATCGGGATAAATTTGACATGATCATGAAGTATCCCCACCTAGCAAGCAATACCATTTTCCACGCATATGACAAATTTGTAAATGTTCCACCGGATTGTAACCTCAATGAAATATTTATGAAATTCTTCCTCATGGAAGAAAATCTGTGTGTGGAAGGCTTGATACCATATTACGGCCGTCATGGACTGAAGCGAAGTATCAGAAGAAAGCCTATTAGATTCGGATAAAAATAGTGGGTCGTTGGAACACCTTTCGTTTATACTCCCTATCTGGATCTCTACCAAAGAGCTGAGGCTAAATATGACAAGACAGGTTTGGGTTATGGCATTGTTATGAACCTAGTGGACATGCGGCCGAAGGAGTGGTCGTATCACAACATTTTTGATGATTTTTTATGTGCTTGCCACTCATGAAAGCCTTAACCAACATAGCATCAGAGAAACTGTGACAGTTCTAGCATACTACGTATGAACAATGGACCGCAAATTTTGTCTAAATTTGGATTACATATACTTTTATAATGAGTAGCTGTCTAATATCTTATATCTTTGAAAGTAATCTTAAACACTGTCACTTCGAATCCGCAAACAAATGTTTTTGTTCAGAAAATGCGGTTTCATTTTTTTATAAATTCCCATGTCATGTTGCAAGCGTCCTTAAAAAATGCAACTTAGAAAAACATCATATTTCCTGAAGTAACCCACATTTTTAAAATCCAAACCTCGTGTTTGTTTTTTCATCATTTTCTATAACATCAGTAAAAATGGAAAAAATCCAAAACCTCAGCAGAAAATGGGTCAATCCCTTGTTCTGTGATATATATTATTATGGTCTTGAGCTTCGTGCTTCCTTCACAATTCTTATTCATGCTGCACCTCATTTACAGTCGATAACGCTGTGTGTGTCTTGCGGTGGATCAAACCTTTTCTTTCACTGCTTGGATCTAGTAGGTTAGCTGTTCTACACTCCTGATAGTAACTATACTAATTTCTATTTTTGTTTTGCCCTATAAGCATCACGCGTTCCTTCGCCGTAGTATACTCGGTAGCACCGCAATTTACTTGGATGGATAATGGTTATCTTTGGCTCACCTTCGCCATCCGAAGCTATTAGATGCA
The DNA here is from genome assembly GCA_944474145.2 of Dicrocoelium dendriticum. Taxonomy (NCBI): domain Eukaryota; kingdom Metazoa; phylum Platyhelminthes; class Trematoda; order Plagiorchiida; family Dicrocoeliidae; genus Dicrocoelium; species Dicrocoelium dendriticum. The sequence goes on along the minus strand of OX104063.1, from coordinate 247,469,283 downwards.
TTACATCAACTCAGGTCTATAGATCGCTCCTATTAGCTAGACTGGATGCTCCACAACATCACCACTTGGGCGGAGACCTCGATATTTATCATGCACACCTCTTTATGGATGCTGGTTGCAGTAAACGAAGCGCGTCCCTACCTCGTTCGGGTCTTTTTTAGCGATCGGACTGTGTATTTTTGGTACTGTTTTGAATCCAAAGCACAAATCTTACGCGGATTTCGGGGCACGCGTTTAGCGACCTCGTGTTTACTACAGACTCATCTAATGCGCTGTTTATCTCTTTTCGTCCACTCTTAACGAATCTCGCGTCGTAGTTTCGTAGCGAAACTAGTTCAACCGGGTTATCTTCGATCCGTAACTGTCACTGTCAATCTTCTTGGCGCTATCGGTGATCTCATATACATAGCTTCGATTTACGAAGTTCGAATTAAATGTCAGGTGATAAGCTCCCATTTGGCATGACAAACATGTTTAGGGTCACTTTCCCATCAAAATCTTGCCACGCTTGCTAGTGAAAAGCGTCGTACGATAGAACTGCAACCCCGTGATTCTGACTTGAGGTCACCGCCATTGTCCTATATTTAGAGGGTGAATGAGGCGAAAGAGTTATATCCGTGTCCACAAAGACACTTGAATGTCATGCGCCCCCGAGTTTGTGAAGCCAATTGCCACCCATCTGCTGAACTGCGCTTATGGGGCTTAGCAGGTGTGGCTAACTTACCAAACCGCATGCATTTAGTCCGCTTTGTTGGTCCCCACAGTACATCATTAAATCCTTTCTTTTGTTTTAAAGTGGTGCACCTCTGTAGCGTAGTTCCTACCACATCGGCTTAGTGACCTACTGGACCCGGGCTCGCTAACGATGGTAATTTCCGGAATACATTTCGTCCGCGCCCAACAACTAATGTCCGCTTGGTAACGAGCCCCTTTGTTTTGAATTACCGCGTTTTCCGATCCACACTTGATGGTCCGCATAACTTTTACTGTCTGTTCCTCCCTGCATTCGATCACATTTAAACCCACGAATTCCTATAACCCTCGAGAAGAACGTTTCTGGGCTAATAGTCTCACTAACTTCCTCTGTTATTGCCAAACTGTTGAGCACTTAACAGAACACTTCACCACCAGTTTGCTCATATCTGAGATGTCAATGTGATTGTGTCTCCACATAGACGCATACTCCGAGCACACTCCGTGCACTTTACTTGTCACTCTCTGGCTGCTAACACATCAAAATCGGACACTAAACAATGGGCATTTATACTAGCACCTCGTACGTATCCGTCACCACACGTTGTTAGGCTTGCGCTTGGTGCTTACACACATATCAGGGTCCGTTGGTGAGCTTAATTGCCATCCTTCCCTTCGTTTGTGCCATTCCGACCCGATACAAAGCGCGTTTTTATTGTGTTGTGGCAAAGCGAAACTGTCGAAACTTTTTGTCATGTCCGCACCTTTTCTCTGAGTGTTGCCCCAGTTTGTTAAATTCAGTACTTCCGTTGGTATGCAATGAACCACTTTTGTCCCTCCGCACTGTGTATGACGTTTGATCGCGAGTGTGCGTCTCCCATGATTGTTTAGGTTAAACCGACAACTTCGTAATATTTGCTCATTGCAACACTCATGCCACACTCTTTCTAAATCGCTTCCTCCAAACATTTGCGAGGGCTCTTCATTTCTCTAAGTTGATCCCTGATCTATTTCCCTATGACTATCCACCAGTAGCCTAAAGGATTACACGCCCGCCTTGCAATCCGGAGGTTACCGGTTCAAATCCATGTAGACGCAGGCGACTTCAGGGCTTACCTAGCTCACACGCCGCAGGTGGTGATTGCGTGGCAATGAATGCATCGGCGTGCTGCTGAACCCTCTATTCCACTTTGACTAGGCCTTTCCTACTCACTTCAGCTTTAGGCGGTCAGTATTCACCATATGCACACTCGGATGCACCGATTTGAATCTAGAGCGCATAGATTTCACACGAATTTTGCAGCTTATTTAAATCACACACGTGCTCTTGTCTACCAAGTGGACTACAGACCCTAGAGGAGACCTAGTGTGTTGTTTTCCTCTTCGTTCATCCTTACAAAACCTTGTGTTGTATTCTCCTTGCAATGCGTAGAGGAAAATCCAGTACTCCCTTAGACCATCCATCAAGCTGCTCTATTAAGCGTTGAGGTGAAGCAGTTCCATCCACCGAACTCACCTTGATCTCTGCTAGCCAACGACACCGGAAAGCGTTGTCATGGTCTTGTTTGTGACATAAGCGCTCCTCTCTTTTTGGATGCAGTCTTAGTAACCGATTTGATCATTATTTGTACCTAACTGACGCACATTCCAAGTCAAGACAGCATGCCTACATCCAAACACATAGGTAGTTGTGCTTCCGGGGTACATTTGTCGAAAGCACTCACTTGTTTTGAAGCTTTGGTCCGTTTTACTGTCCGAATACCCCGAGTTGGCTTTTAATCCGTGTCTTACACCTTCTCACCGACTTTTGTACACAGGGTGCCTCCTGTCCTTTTGGTCGATCTTCTCGTCGAAGCCAATCTTTCAGCCGTCGGTCTAGCACCATTCATTCTTCCCACAGTCCAGAAAGTCGTTCTCCCAGCACCCAACGACAACGGATCAATCCTCGGGATTCGTCTCCCCACACCCCAGCGCTTGCATCGATGGCCGCTGCAGCTACGCGTTCGACTAACTTCTTCGGAAATGGGATCTTTATTGGCGACTCCTCTGAGGCATTTGGCTTTGAACAAGCCGTGGAGCGCTTTGCAGATCTATTGCGGCTGACGCTGTAATGTTTCCTTTCCACCAAATCGATTGTTACCACACGAGATCATCTTTTAGTGCATTTCACATGTATTATTACACTTCTCTGTATAGTTGTTCGACGCCTTTCCTTTTCTTTCTTTAATGCTTGCTGTATCCAGTCACATCTGGTCTTGTATGCTGTGGTTATTTCCCGGGCAAATTGGATGGGCTAGGCCAATGAACCACTCTATGTCCCCAAGAAACATGGTCCTTGGCCGCCTCGCACTTTGTACGACGTCGAGTACTTGCAGAAGTTGACCCTTTGACACGATATTTTTAGCATGCAATACAGAGACCGCTTGCAAGGAAGATGCGAAGTTGTGGTGTCAATGGAACAGTGGTGTATTATGGGTTTTTTTAATCTAACTGCTTAGCAAGTCCTATGGGATAGTCAGAATGGAAACTACAAGCTGGGGAGGTAAAGTGTGGCGGCAAAATGAAAAGCGTTTTGCTATCCCCAACATGGCGTTAACACGAAGGAAAACGTATAGCAGTCTAAATTGATTGTGAGAGGAATGCCAGTGTGCACCCTGTTTGTTTCATACTTCCGTCTCTCAAAGTACTATCTTTCGTAAGGCAGGTATTTGTTAGACATAAGTAATGTGGAGGCAGTAACAACCGGAGGGCGTCTCATTGTGAGCACATGCGAAAATTTAAACTTCAGAGACATCCTAACTGGCCTTGTGGCTTGGTCAAATTTAGCTGTTAGCCCTTCATGTGCAGTTTGCACTAGATGACTGCAAACATGATCGGGATGCTGCGGGATCCGCTAGGTCACTGTTTCGGATCAGATAACGCAACCCGATTTCTAATCTGCAGCTGTCAACGGAAATTCTCGATCCACCGAAGGACATGACTCTCGATTCCTTAGCGTGTGGAGACGAATCGGGTGATTCAGTGGTCGCAGGCCCTTGAAATTCAAGGTGAATGGCATCCATAACTATCCTTTTATCAGCCGTTCCCCTTCAACTACCGCGTGAAATCAGCAAGTTTTACTTTATGACTAGTGTTAATGAAAACCGTGTTGCTCCGATACTACGATGTTACAATACCCTAAGTGGTCGATTAAGTCCACAACGACGGTGACTTCCGTTGCTTTTGTGAGCACGGGGGCGGGTCACTGAGCGCTTTCTCACAAGTTCTAAACGACTGCCCTTCCTAGAGTTTAGCGTAATTACGCTATACTTCTGCATATCATGCGCCACTTGTTCATCTTGGCGCATCCGCAGGAGGTATAGTGACGGAACTCCTAGCTTTGCTTCATCTCCCCGGGTAAATGATATAGAATCCAGGAGCATTATATTTGCTCGAGGAAAGCAGTTTCTTACTTAAGTTTTGGTGTTAAACGTGACGTGAACAAGTCCTGGAGTCAGAACGATGGCTTTGCCTTCATGATGCTGACTGACCTCACTATGATAAGTCGAGCCATATTGCATCTATTAGACTTTGGCCGCCTCTCCAGCGCTCTGCCTCACCCGGACAATTGTGCTAAGCGATGCGAATGCTTTTAACATGCATGTATAGCCTTTTGTTATTGTAAAATTTTCTGGCTAGGTATCGTTGGCCTGGCACTTGGTGTTCATGGACTAGCGTACCACAATTGATGCGCTTAGACCACGTGGTCTCTCTAGGTTTCGAGACCGAGATGGGTTCCGCAGACACATGCCACGCTGCATCCTTTGTTGTCATGGGTTTTCGATTTCTGCTCCTAATGAACGACTGGGTCTTGGTGAAAATAACCGGTTTTTTGTTACTATCATATTGTTGACGCCTCTAGCGATCTATGTCTAGACATTGTCGGCGTAGCAGTTTGTTATTTAAGTTCAAGACCCAACTATATTCAGCTCCAGTTCTGTCACGATATTTTTGTGCGTCGGTTCAGTGTGTTCCTTCGGGTATTCAGCGCAGCACATCTGTAAAATATGTTCACAAGGTCATTGGATCCTGGGTGGGTCTCAACGGTTTACTCATCATAAACCTTTCATTTGGAAGTGTAGGGCCTAGTAAGCCTGGTTTGTTGTCAGCTCTGTTTGGCGTTCAGTGGAGTATTAGCGATAAAATTTTACGACCTCGAATTTTTCACTACAGGATCTCGAAGCTTCCATACAGTGTGAAAGCCATCTGAGATAAGAACATAAGTGTAACTTGTATGTAAAATTTTTACCATGGTCGATGCCCTTTGGGAATCTATCTGTGGGATGGGCAATTTGAGCTATAAACAACTGTCACGAAGAAGCTGTCGTCAGTTATTGGCCGCAGACTGCACCATTGCAAGTCGGTAACCCGCTTTTCGGGATCACCCACTGACTGGCATTGTATATCGTTGCGATGACAGAATTATACCATCTCCCTGGCTAGGGCGGTCGTCACGGAAAGGTGACTTCTCTGAAGCGCCATCTCGGCATCGACAACCTCTAAACGACACTGTTTTGTTGTGGAAACGAGATCGCAACCGTTTACTATATGCAATTCACCACAGCTAGACTCAGTATAAGCAAATATCTGAAATCTGTGTAGTTTTCTGTCGGCCACTCCGAGGCCTAATAGCGGAATTCAGAAGCATCGTTGAGGGGCCGCAGTCATCCTTCCATTCAGTCCACCTCATAGTGAGACAACTTTTGCTGATTCTTGTTAACGGTTCATCTGAATCTGACATTGCTTTCAAACAGCAGATTTTCTCATCTACCGCCTATGCGAGGGCCAGCAGGTAATCACACCACCGCCAACTGGTCTACATATTTTCGTTTCGTGCTCGATACGAAACATTAAGGTTCAGTAGATACAGCTACTCTGCTTATAAAAATTACCAGCAGATGAGCAAAACGACTATTGAATCGAAAATAAAACAGAATGAATGCAGAAGAATCAACAAATTTTCTCGTGGTAATGCCGTCGATTAAGGTTAGAGGGACGGATGCAGTCGCAACGTTGGTTTCTCGACTGCGTCGTTTCGGGTTGAGTTTACGAGCACTTACGTAGGGTTAATGAAAAGTGTCGAACCTCAAAGGCCGAACGAGATACAGATTCTTCGATGCTTCTATATCGCAACCTAATCACCCTCAAGCGCAACACACTTATTTCAGCGGTGCTGAACGCCTTTATCCCAGTGGATTGTTTTCTGAGCGATGGAAGAGGTGTGAGCTGGAGAGTTGCCACTGGGAAATGACTCCTCTCGTCAGTATTCCTGTCCTCTTATCTCGAATTTTTTGTCTGGGACGTTTCAGAAGCCCACAGTAATACTTTCTAATGGTACTGTGATCTTTTCCAAGAAAAACAATCATCACCACACCTCGGAACTCCAAAGAAACGGATACCATCACCTTGCCAGCTGACGACATAACCTTGGCCTCCTTTGGTGTTGATGATGCACGTCTCCATTGCTTTTCTTTCCATAGTGAGGAATTCTTCAAGGAAATTATCGACATCTGCCTCAAACAGTTTCAAATTGTTCTTTGATATCACGTCGAGTGCGATTTTGAGTAACCCAACTCCGTAATAATATTATCTGCTCGCTCTTGGGAGATGCCAAACCTCCACAATCTGACGAGTTGTTAATCGTCGAACTTGCATGATCATATCCACCGCCAGATCAAGATTTTCTTTGGTGGAAGCTGTTGATGGTCTCTCTAATCTGGGCTCATCTTCAATACTCTTCCTGCCGCACTTGAATTCCTGCACCCAACGTTTAACTGGCATATCAAGGGACATTGTCATGCATATCGTGGTGAATTTCAGCTAGTGGCATTCCTTTGAGAAAGAAATATTTGGTCACTTCACGGTGATCCATTTCCACTAAATTTCAGACCCTATTCAATTCGTGAATCTGCTGAAATGAAAGTAAAAGAGGTAGCAATATGAATTTGTATCATGTGAACAAGGAAAGTGGGAGGTTATAAAAAAAACTTTAGTTAGCTTGCCTGACTATTTGATTCTTATGCCAGGCTTGATATTCTTCATTCCACCCGCCTATGTGGTTACACAATTGGCACCCATCCAAAAATGTGCAGTCCAACTCCTCCATCTGATTTCTCACCTTTATTTACCTTGTCACTCAACAGCGCGTATTGAGGCTGGGCGATTCAAGCGCCTCCAGGCGGTCACACGTAGAGCACGACTAGTCGTCGTAAGGGACTCAACTTTAACTAACAGTCTACTATCGCTTCAGTAAGTACTTCAGACCCACTACGCATAAGTTCCGCTTCGTTGCCTGTTCAAAGCGTATTCTGGTTCACTTATACTGCGTGTACCTCTCTAACCTCGACTGCCACCCCCATATGATCACCTTAGCCTTATCCCTGTCCCACATGGGCTCCACTTAACGAGAATTTTGCTGCTACGTGCTTTCGTTTCATCAGCGCTGTTCAACTTGTTGATTGTTTTAAATAACCGAGACTACCCATTGCATAAGACAGTACCGGGCTGTGATTTCACGCTGTTCCTTCGCCCGTTAGGGTTACTTTCTCCAACCATGTTGTCACTATACGGTTTCAAGAAGTAGGGTCTCCACATGATATTTCCTGACTTCATTGCGAATAAACTTCTGTCCTGTCTACTGAAACTGATCAGAAAATATAAATCATCGGCTTTACGCCATAATAGCGCTTCGCTGCCGCGCGACCATCAGTCGCCCGTGGGCTGAGTATACCGCGAGGACGCCCGCCCCTATGCGGATTCGAACCGGTGACCTTATGATTGCAATCTACGCGTACAAACCATTCGGCCACCGGCCGGCATGCAGCCGACTTATCTTCTAAATAAACTGGCACTTGCTAGTTTTTATCAAGACATTTCAGGCGGGCCAACTATTTGATTCTCTCCAACTTTTCAGACTGCACCACGCCATCACTAACGAGAAGCTCTGTGCGCTTATTCACTATTGAAGTTCAGTCATTTCATGGTCTGCACTGTCTCCCAACTGATCCCGCATGCATCCGTCTTCAGATGAAGTGTCGTTGCGGAAATTGCTTTAATCCCCAATTCCCACATTTCTTGCAGCTCCATTCAGATTGACTTGTTGCTCACGACGCCCATGAGTTCACCTCTCCTCTTATTTTGCACACGCATCAGAGTTTAAATACTTCCTTCATCAAAACAACCAATTTCTTTCTAGGGAGCAGAACACGTAAATGTATGTCCTTGTGTGATTTGTCATGGCGAGCTCAGAGGGAGTGCCAAAATTCCAAAACCTGGACTACATACATGGTACTTCGTAACTTCTGTGTGCAATTGGTCCGCGAGTACAAGGTAGCACAACAAAAACTAATATGACGATTCTGCACGAACTGCAAACTCTTGCACACGAACCTTAATAGTCTTAAGATGCATCGCGGAACCCCAGCACTGCTCACGATTGAGGGATACACGCGATAAGTGAGAGTAGTAGTCAATATCTTACGGTTTCATTACTCCGATACGTTCCAGAGGGTAACGAACCCAAGTAATTTTCCAGTTTTTCTGTTGTCCCACCGTCAGATTTATCCGATATCATATTCCCTGCAGAAGCTGTTGTCTCTGCGTACCCGTAGTTCTCTTGGAGTCGGTAAGATTCGGTCGAAGGCTCTGCAGACATCACTGCGGATAGCGGCCTCCGGTCGGTTATTTTTGGCTGTATTGACAAGATCACTTTGTGTTGGCTTTCTGCGTTCATTGGAAGTATTTCGTGGAAATTGAGATACACTTCAGTTTCATTTCCGATTCTGAAATTTCCGACCAGAAAAACTTGTGTTTTCATCGCTTGATTTCGGCGATATTGCTATCGTCATTTTCTCCGTCAATTGGTCGCCATCTTGTTTTCGGATTATTCACAATGTCGAAGCAGTCATCCTGTGGTACTTGCTCTAAGCTAGTCGGATACCGTGCAAACGCCCTCACGTGTGTTTTGTGCCAAGTTAATTACCACATTTCATGTGTTGGATTATCAATTGAGCATTTTCATCGTCTTCGCGAGATCCAACACGATTTCATCCAAACTATATGTGAAAATTGTCGAAATAAGATACAGCCAGAAAGAGTAAAGCCGACGTGTAGGCCTCAGCGTTTCGTTGCGAACAGCTCCGTGTGTTTGGCCCAACAACCTAGCCCGAAGAGCCTTCAGGTTTCGGCTCAGTCTTCCTCCTCTACCCATGCAAACTCACCGACACGAAGTCCAACCGTTGTGAGAAGCCCAGTTGCACCTGGCATAAATTGTTTACCTTTGTTGTGTCTAACGGACACTGATGTCCCAGCAGGTGAAAGTCTGAGTGCTGAAGACCAGTGGAAAGAACAGAGAACGAAATTACGAAGGGAAGTTGGGCGTTTAAGTTCTGTGACTCAACAGTTAGCCAAAGCACGTGAGGCTGGTAGTATACTTCGCCCTGCAAGGTCAACCTCGTCCGACCAGAGGCGTTATAATCTCGTGATCTTTCACGCACCGGAGTCCAGTGATCCATCACCCCAAGTGCGCTACGATCACGACGTCGAGTTTTACAAGGTCTAATTGATAGACTCCTCGACGCTGGTGAGGACTCGGTAAAAGTGAGGCAGGTTACGCGTCTTGGAAAGCAAGGTGATCAACAAAATCGGCCTATGCGAATCACTTTTGTGGACGAAGCCAGTCCAAGGCTGATCATGTCCCGCCTAAGTAGGCTGAAAGGTTTGAAGACCCATGTTCGTCCAAACCTGGACCCAGTAGACAGGGAGCGGCTCAAGTCTGCCATCATTGAGTTGAAAAGACGCGCTGGTGAGGGGGAAACAAATCTTTGTATCGTAAATTTTCGGGTGGTTTCCAACAATCCGCGAATCAGGATAAACAGGCTGCTCACACTTCAAGCACGCCCGGCGGCTCCTGCTGCGGCCTGCGAGTAGCCTTCACAAACGTTTGCAGTATTATGAATAAGCGCGATGAGCTTTGTTGTTTCGTTGCGTCTGGGCGGCCGGACGTAGTGGCACTCGCAGAGACATGGCTGCATGCAGAGTTATACACCCAAGAACTTGAACTCAATCGTTACTCGTGCTTCCGATGCGATAGACTAAAGAATGCCCACGGTGGTGTCTTAATTTACATCCGGTCTTCCCTGCGTGGGAGACTTGTGAGCACCTGCCGAAGTGACGATGGTTTGTGTGAGCTACTGTGGTGCTCCATCTGCCTCAGGCGCGGAGAACTGCTTGTGGGCGCAGTTTATCGCAGTCCCCTGTGTCGTTGTTTGGATTGGCTGCCCATTCTTCGAACCCACATGACTCGTCCACACTTTCTACTTATGGGCAATTTTAGCTGTCCTCAAATACGATGGCTTGATGTGCATTTGATGCCTGGACCTAGTGAGGTTGAAGCAAAGTTCGTGGATTTGGTACTTGAAACTGTTGCATCGCAACACATATGCCAGCCAACACGCATATCAACACGTTTAACCCAGTCCTGTCTCGACCTGATGTTAACGAGCCATGAATAACGAGTGCGTGACGTTAGGATCCTGGAGCCCCTGGCTACTAGCGACCACTCAGTACTGATAGCTGATATGAAATTATCTTTTTCGTATTCACATTCACATCCGCTGCAACCAGCTCCCAACTACTGGAAAACTGACTTCGGTGGTCTAGCTCGAACCGCGAGCCAACTGGATTGGTCTCTGTCACAAGCTGCATCTGTGATTTTTGGATATTTATAAAAGAGAGAGTGACATCATTGTGTTCCCAATTTGTGCCATTGAAATGTCGGAAGGTTGGACCGATCAAGCCTCATTGGTTTGACAAGGAGTATGGAAATCTGGCTCGGAGGCGGCGCAGACTGTTGGACAAATTCCCCCTCTCTGGCTCTGCCAATGATTACGAAGGGTATAAATGTCAGCGGAACCTCTGCAACAGTGCCAAAAATTAAACGCCGACATTTCGAAGAGCAGCTCGTATTAGCCGCGAAGACCGCCCCAAAGAGAATCTTTGCATACGTGAAGCGACGCCTGAAGCCGGCAGGTGATGTGCCAGTGCTAGATGGCACGGATGGACAGCCCCTAACATCCAGCACTGAGCGTGCGTCCGCGTTGGCGGCGCGCTACGCTTCTGTATTTGCGAATAACCAGGTGTCTGTTCCGAGTTCGACGTGTACCGCTTTTACCGAACTCCATAGTCTGTGTTACGGCGTTGAATAGGTAGGTCAACTACTTGCCAACCTTGACGGCACTAAGCCTGCCGGACCTGATGGGCTTCACCCACTAGTTCTCAAATCACTTTCAACCATCCTCTCTCCTGTCGTGACTGACCTTTTCAACAGGTCGCTGTCCGAAGGTTTGTTGCCGGTTGACTGGAAATGTTCGGTGGTGAAGCCTATTCCGAAAGGCGACGACCCTAGCAAAGCAGAAAATTACAGGCCAATTTGTCTGACACCTATTTTGGCAAAGGTTGCTGAGAAAATCGTGAAGAAGGGATTGCTGCAGTTGCCACAGTCAAACGAGGTCCTGACGCTCGCACAGCACGGTTTTATGCAAGATCGCTCATGCATTACAAACTTGCTTGTGACGAGGCATGAGTGGTTGAAGGCAATAAGCAAGGGGAAGTCCGTCGAAGTGATATTCTTCGATTTCAGTAAAGCGTTCGACAAGATCAGTCATGAGGTTCTCCTTCCCAAACTCAGAATGTGTGGTGTCGGTGGCTCACTGCACCGGTGGATCCGCGACTTTCTTGTTGCACGAAGTGGAGGGTACACGTCGACGACCATCTAACTGACTGGTACCCCTCTATAAGTGGCGTGCCTCAAGGCACTGTGCTGGGGCCCACTCTGTTCCTGATCCACATCAACGATCTACCGCAGCTTCTCCTGTCACCCTGTGCCTTGTTTGCGGACGACATGAAGATTTGGAGAGAAATCGACGCTCCCGATGACTGTAGCCTACTTCAGCAAGACATAAACCGCCTATCCACATGGTCTGCAGAAGTTCTTCTCCCGGTCAACCCAGCCAAGTCTGTATTTATGAGCCTGGGGAAGGGTGCTAACGACCGAACCAACACCCTTGACAGCCAAACGCTATATCCCACACCCTCCGTGAAACACCTAGGTGTACTCTCACGCTACGATTTGAAGTCCGTGGACAACACGAACAGGCTATATCTTAACGGACTGCCCATGCTTTGGGCGCTCAAATGTAGCTTCGGCACATGGTCTGAAGAGGTTGCCACTCGTCTCTTCCCTTCTTTCATTAGACCAATGCTAGAGTAGGGTTCGCCCGCCTGCTTTCCGATTACCCTAGGCGAGGCACGAAAGATCGAACAGGTCCAACACGTTGCTACCAGGCTGATCCCGAGTTTACGTGGCTTTGGGTATGAAGACCGGGGCGAGAAACTAGAACTTTACACCTTGTCCTACAGTCGGGTGCGAGTCGACCTCATTATGACCTACCGTATTCTACATCTCGGTGACTTCCCAATGCTGCACTTGCGAGGGCCATGCAGCACACGCGGACACAGATACAAACTTGTCGTGCCGGATGTGAAATGTGTTCCCCACCCACTGTGCTTGGAACGGAGAGTGGTAAACATTTGGAGCAGTTTACCTGAACATGTGATTGAGGCAACATCTGTGCAACAGTTCCAAACGTTGTCCGATTTGTACTTTGTCACTATTCGATTCAGAGAACGACTGCACACTTACGATGACGTATCACATTTGTGAATCCTGAAATATCGTAAGTCAGATATTTTAAATGTTACCTTAGAACGACAACGATATTCACGGCTGACAACTTTTATAACGTTTTTCACCAGATTTCGAACGAGTTGTACAGAATTTATTTCTACTTGCTCTATAATACAGTATTGAGTTAGAAGAACCGCTGGGCATTTTTGATCAGCGCTGACTACAAGAGAACAAAAGTCCCCCAGTACGGAACTGAGTGGTCATCACCACTATTCATAAGGGAGGTATTCGCATTGACCTTGCCGATTACCGTCCGATAACTCTGATTCTGCTTTTCTTAAGGTTATGGAATCAATCATCGCAGGTGTATTGACGCAATATCTGGAAAACTACAGCGTAATGTTCCCGGAACGACATGGCCTCCGCCAAAATTGCCCATGTACTACTAACCTGTTACTAGCACGCGGTAGCTGGGCCCAAGCAAGTGATGTTGGAATTGAAGTCGATCTCCTCTACGTGGACTTCTCAAAAGCGTATGATCGCTTACATAATTGGATTCTCTTTCAGAAGCTTCGGACCTATGACATTGATAACCCAATCCTGGGTTGGATAGCAAATTTTTATGTTAGCTCGCCTAGACTGGAGAGTCCATGTATCCATGTCCGACGCAATTGAGTTCCATTGCTGCCTGCCGCCAGGCTCCGTGCTAGTGCCACGCCTATCCTTGACTTTCATAAACGATTTAGCGTGATTTATTGCTTCCGATTCCATGTTATTCGTAGTTGATAACCAGATAGGTCAAACGGTCAGCAGACCGGACATCTACGGAGGGCTCCAGAACGATCTTGTCGTTATTTCTAATCTTTCAGCTAAGTACATCCTGACATACAATGTGGAAAAGTGCCGGTTTCTTCCAATACGTCGACATTTAATGTCTTTAAGTACACTGCTTTCAGACCAGTCCCCTGGAGCGCGAATATGTTGGGCTCATATAGAATGACCTTAGCTGTTGAAAACAATCTGAGGCAGCCACAAAAAGGAGAAGCGATTATCACGCGGTGTGTTGCGGAGGGTATTCGGGACTTCGGACTCATCAATCTCCCCGCAAATGCTCAATTTTTACATACGCCCTCAAGTCTAAGCTTGGCAACCTTGATTGAAGCGTGACCTCGAAGTGTTAGAAGCACTACAACGTCAAGAGTATACGCAGCCTCTCTTACTAACAAGCGCCAAAGTTACTTGCAGTTTCCAGCTGACGCTGCAAGAAGGTCCCAATTCCTAGTCACCTCGACACAGGCGAGTTTAGTGCTTGAGTTGCGCGGTGTCTATGAATCGGCTAACATTTGATTTGATTGACGTGCGGCTCACAGCTGCTTTCACCGGTGAGACGAATGATGACAAAATATATTGTGAAGGAGACATTCGACCTGATTGACTGTGTGCAAAACGTGAATATTGCTGACAAGGTAATGTGTTCAATGGACGTACAGTCTTTGTTCACTAGCATCCCGTTAAGAGAAACGTTGGATTTCTTATGTGAGTTTATCATGAGTAATAAAGTAGTGTTACCGATTCTCGTGGCATATCTTATGCATTTGCTGCTACTATGCACGGAAAATGTGCATTTCTTATTTGAAGATAAGCCGTACCGACAGGTGGATGGTGTAGCCATGGGAAGTCCGCTTGGGCCGGTATTTGCTGACATCTTCATGACGATGATTGAAATGAGATGTGAGCCGCACATCAATCAAATGCGTTTATACCGGCGTTAAGTAGATGACACACTAGTGCTCGCACCAAGTGGAGACGCTGTTCTATCTTTCCTCAATGTGCTTGCTAACGCACATACAAACGCCCGTTTTACCTGTGAATTGGAGGATAACAATTGCCTTCCGATTTTGGATGTCGTCGACCACACGAAAAGACGGCTCCATAAAGCGTTCTGTTCACAGGAAATCTACATGGACAGGACTGTATGAACGTTTCAACAGCTTCGCCCCTATACAATACAAACGGTGCTTAGTCAAGCCGCTGTTTACTCGAGCCTGCAGAATATGCACTGGCGACTGTATGGAATCGGAATTGCTGTTTATCAACCAGACGCTACGGGCCAACGGATATCCAGAGGCGTTCATTCGATTTCACAGTCCACTGAAAGAAAACAGGCCGAGGGTACTTATTGTGCCCAAACTGTCTGTCTACCTTCAATTACCTTTCAAAGACGATATCGTGGCCGCCCAACTTGAAAGACCTTTGCATACGGCGATTCGTCGAACATTCAATGTCGCCAAATTCTGCCCCATTTGGGAGACCAGGAAGTTGCCTATGCTTCCAGTGAAGCCTACTCGACCGATCTCGGCCACAACACATTGTATTTACCAATTCGTTTGTAACTGCGGTAGTAGTTACATTGGCAGAACAGATCGATCCTTGGGTAAACGCCTTGGATAGCATATCCCAAAACGGATTGCTAAAGTATCGACACAACCAGCAGCCGAACGAGAAAAGCTATCTAATTTGCCGGCATCATCGATCGCCAGACATCTACTTGAATCAGGCCATCAAGTTGATCCTAGGTCAACATTTACAGTTATCTATCGAAATGACAGCCACAAAGTATTGAGGTTTGCCGAAGCGGTGGCACTTAACCGGCATCGCCCTATCCTTTGTGTACAAAAACACTTAACAATCTCCCTGAAGCTTCCTTGGGGCTCATGACCCTAAGATCAAGCTCGTTGATCTGTTATTCTTGCGTCTACGTAATTTTCCTTTGTGACCGGTTTCAAATCTTCGATTTTTCTGTCACGTGATTCATATGTATGCTGTTAGTTTGCGAGTGAGCAGATAACACGAAATGGTTCCATCTCGTAATACCAGTCTTCTCATTGTCTTGTTTGGAATGATAAGGG
The DNA here is from genome assembly GCA_944474145.2 of Dicrocoelium dendriticum. Classification (NCBI taxonomy): domain Eukaryota; kingdom Metazoa; phylum Platyhelminthes; class Trematoda; order Plagiorchiida; family Dicrocoeliidae; genus Dicrocoelium; species Dicrocoelium dendriticum. The sequence continues at coordinate 247,453,956 of OX104063.1, read as the reverse complement.
AACTCAGTGCTTTAAATTTTAACGTCACTGTGACCGCTCAACTCCAATTCTTTGCAAACTATCCGGGACGCCGCGCATAACTTGCAGTTTGCTGCTTTTATCCAAATAAAACGAGCGATCAGTAAACGTTTTAACAGAAGTTGGCCACGTCAACTGAATGGAAAATTTTATGCTTTCTATCAATCTGCGCTCGTTGCTCAAAGATGCGTGACTGATTACTACGGTGACATCTTCATTCTTTACCTATTGATTTATAGTTGTAATATTCTCATATTCACTGCTACTGTTTTATCACCTTTGTGGTACCTGGCGTGAAATGCGTCCACCTGGGTGCATAAAACTTGACCTGACTTGACTTGTTCTACTGTCCCCGCTTCATATACCGGGGCTGACTGCACTTAAAGCGAACGCTTGCCGTCGCGATGTGCACCTCGACGGTGAACAAGTCGGACTGTGAATTGTATCCACATACAGTTCAACCTGCCGCGGCGACAAGCCAGAAACATCCCCAACGTTTTCTCCTATAAGTAATATCCCTATGCATGAACCTGCCTATGGCGAGCGCCTGTCTAAGGCGACCACTGTTTGTCGGTCGCTTGAGTGGTCGCCTTGGACAGGTTTGATCGTAGGTCTAACTCGCACTCCTCATTCCATTGACTTTACTCTGAATTTATAATATGTAGGGGCAGAGGCCATCTCTGTAGCAGCAGGCGTCCTATGGTTGTTCGCAAATACAGTGACAGGGCATTTTCTGAAACGGACGCCTTCATCTATAATCATGCAACACCCAGATCGCTTTGTTACACTCGACTGTGGCAGTGAATGGGGAAGAGTGTATTGTTTTGCCCTATTCAAAGCCAAATCACAACAAGCAGCATGTTTGCGAATGAAATCAGTCCAAATTAAACAAGTAATCTGGAAACAATCAGTTCATACGCAGTTGTGTATTTTGGACTAGCTGCTGAAGGAATGTTGAGTGCGCAACTATAGAGAACCACTGTGTAGCAATGTACTTTGTCTCGTGTCTACCTGACGCCCATACGTATAGCGGTAGAACAGGATGGTTGGCCGTGCACGTGTGTGCCTACGTGTGTCAGTGACGCGTTCATGACGTGTCTGAACGTGTGAGGGGAATACACCACAGTGAGCAAGGTGGTCTCTTCCTAAGTTCGGCATGGAGCATCGTTTCCATACGTTACTCAGCAGCCCCCTTGGTCATCCGTCAACCACCGTTGTGTCTCGATGTGGATGTGTATTGTGTTTACTTCGTAGGACACTCGTCGTGAAAGTTACCTAGTATATTTTTCATAATGTGAGACATGTGATCTTGAGCCACTGTAGCTCATTTCTGTCGCAGGGGAATATTGTTTGCTTGCAACAGTGCATTCGGTTGATACCACAAGGGTCCCGGATTCGAATCGCAGCATTTCTATGCCTACACCTGATGAGTACCAATGCGTACGAAACCAACCATAGAACGCAGTGTTGGAAGCAAGCAAGACCCAATATTTATGGGCTTCAGATGCGATCGCAGTGCCCGAATTGATTCGAGCTCAGTTCAAAGTGAATCATGGCACAAACTATGATCGCGTATCGCAATCCATCTACGAGGGTCATCCAATGAATAAGGTGAATTTTTCGGTATAAGGACCTCTTAATACAAATAAAAGCTTACTTTTTATTTTTCCACGTAGTTTCCCAGCACTTTCACACACTTTTCCCCTCTGTGCACATGCTTCCGTATTCCCTCAGCGTAAAAATCTTTGGACTGATGTCTCAGCCAGTCGTTCACAACACTTTTGACTTTGTCGTCACTTTCAAACTTCGTGCCTCTCGTGAACGCTTTCAAGGGACCAAACAGGTGAAAGTCTGAAGTGGCAAGCTCTGGGCTGTTTAAGGGGGGGTGGGTGAGGGAACAGCTCCCAGCCCAGCTCGTTGATGGTCTGCACCGCTCGGGCTGCTGTGTGAGGCCTTGCCTTGTCATGATGCAAGATGACTCCTTCTGACTGATGACCCCTGCGCTTGTTCTTTATGTCTTTCTTGACCTGCCTCAGCAGTTCACAGTAGTTGTCACTGTTCACAGTGCTTCCTTTCTCAAGGAATGAAATGGTGATTGAGCCTTGCACATCCCAAAAAACGGTGAACATCACTTTCCTCGTGGACCGCTGGGACTTGAACTTCTTCTTCACTGAAGAGCCTACGTGCTTCCACTCCATGGACTGCCGTTTGGACTCAGGCTCATATTGGCAAACCCATGTCTGGTCACATGTGACCACCTTCTTTAGAAACTCATCACCATCCTTCTCATAGCGGCAGAGACACTGCTGGCACAACTCGACCCTCCTCTGTTTGTGCTCTGCAGTAAGCATCTTTGGCACCCACTGGCAGCTGACCTTCGCGTAGCCAAGGTCATCATGGACAATTTTGTGTGCTGTCCCAACAGATAAGCTTAAAGTCCTTGCAATGTCATCCACTGTCACCCTTCTGTCCGACTGAATGAGGTCATTGACTGATTCGATCACCTCAGGAGACCTCACTTCTGTAGGCCTCGCGGGCCTGTCTTCATCCTCAGCATTGCTCCGTCCGTCTTTAAACCATTTTGCCCACTTGTAGCCACTTTAGGCACCATACACAGTTGACATTCTCCTATGAATTTCAACTGGTTTGCACTCTTCAGCAACCAAAAACTTGATAACTGACCGCTGTTCAATCCTGGAGCATGCTTCTTGGCCGGCCATCTTTGTTAATCGCTAAAACTCACATAGTTTTTTTTTCAATCTGCAAAAGAAATTACATCCATGTGAAAAAGAAGTAAAACAACAAAAATAAAAAAGTAAGCTTCCATCTGTATTAGAAGTCCTTATACCGAAAAATTCACCTTATTTATTGAATGACCCTCGTACATAATGCTTACTTTGGAATGACCCTCAATCACCTATTTCAGCCATTTAATCTTCAATCGTCTGTGCCTATATTTGCCTATCCGATGCGTGCAGCTTAGCAGCCGTGCATGCAGAGATGTCATGTATGCATACGACCTCTCCGAGAGTAATATGAATAGCTCCTTTTTTAACGTTTCCATTATGAAACAGTAACTTCCCTTTAGTGATTTGAAACGCGCAGTAAGAAGACGAAAACTGGCAGATGCACGCAGTCATTTTGTTCATTATGCGCCCTCGCAAATAACTGGTAGTCTGACAGACTATTCACCCCCGGGACTTCTTTTCTAAAGGCAGGTTCCGAAATTCTGTGGCAACCGGTCCAATCGTCTACCAAGTTGCTTATTTGGTGGCCGGCCCGTAACCTGACGGCACGGGTTCAAGCCTGCGTACAGGCAGGGCGACCCTCGTGGTCTCCTTAGCCCACGTGTGGCCGGTGGTTGTTGCGCGGCAGCTAAGCGTCGGTACTGCGAATCGGTATACTGATGATGCCTTTCTTATGTGGTGATACAACAACTGTGTTTCTAATTCTAATCGAAGTCCTTTGATGGCCAATTTCTGTGGCTCCATTTTTTCTGCTTAGGGACATCAGTTGCAGCTGAGATTCCTTCTTACCATTTCTAAGTTGCTCACCTTCCAGTCCACCTCTGTTAGTGTGATGTTGCATGCACTGATCGATTTTAGTTCAGTCCATCCCATAAACTCATAATGCGTTACGTAGGCCACTGTAACTTCAGCATGTCACCTTTGTGTACCCAAAGTTGTTTTGGCCAGTCAATCCAAATACCAGGTTCCATTATCGTGCGGTACAGCAGAATATTCGTTTCCTCTACCTATTGAACAACAAGCTTAACTTTCTTCGTGCACACGTGTGCCTACACTCATTGGAATCAGCCTGACGAGCTCTGTTTACTGTAGTTGTTCTTTAGAATTTTAATAGCACACTGAAAAGACGAACACTGGTAGATGCTCGCATTTCGTATTGTCTCCTCAATACAATCAAGCGAAACTATTTATTTACCGTTCTAGGGGTGTTACCAAACCACACAGGGCAGTTCTTAGCTGGTTTATCGCCACGGCCTCGACGAATCGTAAGAAACCAGCTAAGATCTGTCTGTTGCATACAAAGCAACCAGTTGTTGACTTTTCAGTTACCCCTGGTACTTGGATCGTCGTCACCATTCCACTCACTACATTTGATTGGCTTGGTAACACCCTTTGAACGGCATATAAATACTTTTTCGTTGTGGTGCTGATCAGCATCAATACTCGTTAACCGAGGGGGAGAAACTCACCTCAGCTAGTGTGCCGCAATACAAAAGAGCCAATAGATTAAACATTACAGACTACAAAAACTAAAAAGTAACCTAACGCTAAAATCACATTATGCCTTGAATTTGAGGTCGATGTTGGAATGGGAAGCTAAAGAGGAGGAGAAGGGGGCAAGGAGCCTCACAACACAAGCGCCATTGAGGTCGGCTCCCTGCTATGTCAGCTAATGTATCCAATCAAACGCGTACATCGTCCTTCGGGCCCCAGTCCGGCAGTTGGCGAACATCAACCAACGCCAAGTTCGAACTGAAGGACTTCATTCTTCTTGATCAAGTCATCGCTTGTCCACCCCTCCTCTTCCATCCAGCCCGTAGATGGTACTGATGAGACAATACGAAATGCGTGCATCTAACAGTGTTTTCCTTGTGCTATTCCAACAACTGAAGGGACTAATTGTTTTAACTTTTCAATTTGGTTAATGCTCTTGATATCGCCTTACCTGGTGACGATCCACAAAGTATGCAAACCAATATGAATTGTTTGCTGCTTGAGGCATCTAAGTATGGCATGAATTTCGCGCTCTCGAAGTATAGTGTGCTGCTCCAGTATTGGCCCACACTTGCTCTCGTGATCAGTTTTCAAGCTGCACAGTTTGAATAGACAGATAGTTTCGTTTACCTTGGGAGCTGTCTTTCTGCTGGCGGCACTACTAGCAAGGTAATAATAATAATGTGTCAGCTGTACGCTGTAAATGCGTTTCGCTGCCACGCGACCACTGTCAGTCGCGCGTGAGCGGAGTACACTGCGAGGACGCCCGCCCATACGCGGAATCGAACCAATGACTTTATGATTGCAAACCAGAGGCACAGACCACTCCGGCACCGGCCGACTAGTTAGGTAGTTTGTCTTCTCATCGCTAAAACCCGATCAGCATTTATCAATCTGAGGCGCTTATGACGTCATCGTGACATCTCCATCTTAATAAAGTAGCGCGTTTACAGTGCCCCTGTTCGTCCGGTGTTGTTGTATAGGCGTGAATCTTGATAAATTCGCGTGGAGGACGTGCGCCCTCTTTACACCTTCGAAAACGATTGTTCGAGGAGGATTGCTCGTGTGTGGTGGCAGCACCGATTTCACCGTGATCATGTTAGGAATCGCGTCTGAGGAATGCGAGTATTCCCTTTCACAAGCTGTTTTCGCTGTGCCAATTGAGATGACTCGGTCAAGTCCTACGCATGGTGCCTGGGCGATTGCCATATCGCGTTCTGCTCGCTCCTTCAGGACCGGGCTGGATGCGACTGTGTGCTGGTCAGCCTTCTGCCTCGCGACAACACCTGAGATCGCTGGGTTTCCATCTAGCCACCATTGGATCCGTACGTCTTCCTGGATGGGGAGCCAAGGATTATGAGTACAAGTGGATTGACACACTTGAAAACATAGGCCGAAACCGGATTCAGTGAAAGACCTGTGCGCAGGATTGTGTTGATTCACATTTTTAATGCTTATAACCTTAAACGTGACAAAAGAAGAAAGTGAGGTTGACGTGTGCGAAACTAGCAAAAGATGTTTCGTTTTATTTTTGGTCAACTAGTACTTACCCTTGATTCCCATGGTTATTTTGACAGCACCATGTTCACTTTTTAGGCTGTTGATTAGGGAACAGCGGTTTTATATGGGTAAAAAGGCTAAAGCCTAACAGGTTCCGTAGAATAATCATGGTGAAATTTCAATATATGCGAAAATCGTCATCCGAATTAGGTTCACACCGGTGGACTCACCGCGGTATTCGTTGCATAAAATGTTAATCTAATGTAAGTTCATAAGGAATGGTGATAAATGAGAAGTCGTTGAATATTGTGCCGTCTCCTAGTGTACACATACAGGAGGTGAAAAATATGGAACGTATTCTTTGAGTTGACCGGCAGCGAAAACTCTAACAGATACTCGTCTCTAAACATGCGCGGTGAGTTATCTAATATGGTTCAGCGAAATGAATTCACAGTCAACTGGGGCTTTGGACTCTACCAGCGTCGGAGCACAGATGACAAATTCCGATAGGACATTCCACCCTTTGCAAACGCGCATGGAAATGGAATTCCGACGGCATTCCAAACGACTGTACTGCTCTGCCAGCTTGAAAAGATGGTGGCCTCTCAAATTACTGTTGTTACTGAGCTCCAGCAAATAGCGACACGTGGTTTAGATATCTCATAATCGGGTAAGTCGAAATGAGGTCCCCAAGTAATCGCTGATATTGTCCGCTGATGGCTCCACTCACTCTAAGTCATCGTTCATACAGCAAGTTATGAAACTTTTGACACTCGGGCGTTGGGCTATCTCCAAAGCGGTGCGATGTCTTCTCAGCCATGGCTGCCAGACTTGCATTGTATGTACTACGTGTGCAAGATCACTGACTCCAGGACACTGTGAATCGTTGCTGGGGAGACGGGGTGCACGGTTCTCGTGGCCGTGTTAGGCTCAAAGAGTGATTCCATGCGTCCAGTGTGGAGCGGATTACGGTCCATCCACCGTCTTGTGTACCTCTTATGCACATGATTCCCTACATAGATAGACAGGAATGCTGCTACTGTGCATGTTGAAGGTGTGTGAGCCGTCTCCGTTGGTGAAACGTGGCTCCTATCCACATGCCTCCCAATCTTCTTGCTTCGGATTTACGCTGGATATGGGGTGTGTGAATGGAGCTGTATGTGGTGCAGCGCAAGCCACCCATGGTCCCTCCGTAGGCACAGGCGTCCTGTGGTTATGTTTTGAAGACAACCGTGACAGACAAGTCCGGAACCGGATACTGCCAACCAGAAGCTGTTGGATGATCATTCCACAATCTGATCCAGTTTAGTTTGTCTAAATTTAAGGTGATCCAAGTTCGTTATCATCCGAACATGATCTACAAGGTTGGAGACCACGTCTTTCATACACTCACCTAGGGGCGCGACCCTGGGCTGGTGTTTCAGGCTGACCTGGGTTGGTCAACGCAATTTGAAAGCACCAAAATCCGAGAACCAACACGTTGGTATGCTGCGGAAGGCATTCGAGCCGTTTGATCCATCAGCCCGTCCGCAGTTCCTTAAGACATACGTTCGACCTCATGTAGAATACGCAACCCAGGTCTGGTATCCCTTGCACAAAAAGACCTCGCAGTGCTCCAGACTACACATTTTTCTTCATTGGTGGCTGCAGACGTGTTCAAGGCCCTTGTTTGACCCGATTGAAGTGAAGTGCGGTGATCCCCAAGAATCAGTGCTGGAGCTGCGAGCACTCCTGGTTCTCACTGAAGATCTCTCGCGTGTCATCACCCCGAATTTCCTGCTTTACCCCTTTAGAATCAAGACATAGCAGGTGATCGATACTCGAGAGCATCACAACTTGATGCAACAGTACCTTGACTGTGCTTCTGAGTGGTCAAAAATGAATCTACTATCGTTTAACACGGATAGACAATATGGCTTATGTAGCCAGCAGCAGATACTACTTAGGGGTTAAGAGAACACATCTTACAGTACGCCTTACATATAGGTGACCTCGGCGTAAGAACTCAGCATGGTCCCGGCTTTCCGAGGTAATCCATAGATGTGTCGAAAACCGGGAACCAGCACGTTTATCTCTCACGTATGGTGATCGGTAGATCCGACTTATCCATTTTCCCACAACAGCTCAACGCGTACATGAAGACCAATGTGAGGACACAATTCAGACCCTGCAATTCTGGTGGAAACGCAATTTCTTTTCACAGTGAAATGCAACTGCGAGAGTACAGAATCTGTTCCACCTCTCATACCAACGGCGACTGGCAGCCCGATGGGAATACAATGGAAAGGATGGACGACTTATCAATTTAGAAAGAGAATTTGACGGTGCACCACACCATTTGCATCGCATGATATAATCCACCTCCATGAAATAAGGATGAAACACAAGTAGGCACTGCTTACCAGTCCCCATGAAATCTGGATGACCAGGTTTTCAATTGCGAGTCCACAGATGTGCGCTACCATTTTAATTAAATGCAATATATTTTACCCAAACCGTTCTACGGCATTGTCAGTTTTTTTGCCCATTTACCATTATTATTCCACTATTCTTTACCTTTGAGGCTCAACGAACTACTGTCTTGCGTTCTCGTTCGATTCCAGAAACTAAATCCCAATGGATGTTACTATCTATTAAATTTACAACTCTACCTATAATTCACGTTCATGAAATTACAATAAAACACAGTCAGGCACTGCTGCACAGTTTGCTGACAAAACTCCTGTTGCACTACAAAATTATGCGAAATTATGGTTGCCAAATAGTCTGCATGCTCTGCACAGCTCGCGCGGGCCGGTGGTGCGTATTAATTACCAAATGTGTGTCATCCTCCCTTTGTATTTGCTTTTATAACAAGGAATTCACTTTCACCAAAGATACTACGCGCTGCACTTTGTATACTGCGAAAGGCGCATGTCTATCAACCTGTCCAGCTGGATTCCGACTTCGTTCCTCGTGACCTTCAGTAAATTGATTCGGGGTTAAGTTTCTTGCTTGTCTGTCATTCTTCACTCTGTAAACAACTGGGTCGCCTTGAGCGGAGTATCGGATAACGGTGCAGGTAGAGCGGGTTTCTCGCGCTGCATGACAAACTTTCAATGAGGACAAGCTATTGGCTGGCCATCTGAATCCAGTAGGCGGACTGCAGATTGGCCCCGGTTTCAAGAGGTCCGCATGCATCAAACCCTGTCACACACGTTCCACACGGAAAACCGAGGTCGTAATTTGATCTAACCTCATCAACTGTGTACAATGAAACTCCGTTTATCCCCACGAGGCAGACCCGTTGTCGTACAATGAAAGGGTGTGTGCGATCTACTGTCTGTTTGTCTGTTAAATCATGTTTGAATCGTGCTATGTCCACATGATATTATTTTACAGCACCCTCTTCCACTGCGCTCACTTAGAGAAGTGTAGTGAAGTCGCGAACGCTGTCTAATTCACTCACCCTTTTAGGTTTACATTCGACGATATCATCTTTCACTCAACCGATGCAACGTGCACCGTTGTAACAGTTTCTACACTTCTCTCTCCTTTTGCTTGAGTCATTGGCAGTAGTTCATAGGACACTATCGTATGGCAGTAATTTGATAGTCCGGCGGAACCGGTTGGCCAAGCTGACTCGTTTCGGTCCTCCGTTTCATCCTACCGCATGCGTACAAGGACTAGACCATAGTTTAACCCAGCAGGATCAACTGCTACCTCGCTTCCTCCAGTGGAAACCAAATAGCTCCGAGTCACCAGTTGGTGTGAACTTCATGAATTTGTCAAACGAACCAGGCGGAACAGAGGCCCACCTTCTCAAACATGAATACACAACTACTCCACTGGATTCTCCGACGGAATGTTGTGCGTGGTGTCACAAACCGCGAAATCAGTTTAATGTGGAACTTACCAAGCACATGCTATCTCAGGCTACTGATCTGAACCCCGTTTGTTGCTCGCAAGTGTGCTTTGATCAACTCCGAAGAGCCCAGTTCAAGCATAGAACTCGCGTGAATGCTCTACCTGATAACCAGCTTCCGATTGTGACATCCGGAAGACCCCCATACTTCCCATACGCTAACACTCAATGTGTGAACGGAAAGAGCGCGACTGCGCACAACGCAGTGGGCTCCCCATCTCTCTCAACAACGTCCCGTCTTACACGTCGGCGCATTCATAAAATCGCGTTCACTACCAAACCGACTCAGTCGTCTGCAATGTCGTCGACTCAAGTTAACGATATGCGCGACACCGGTTCCGAATATAATCTTCATCGCATGCTCGAGACCCTGGTTGCCATACGAACTGCCAATCCCTACTTAATGCCTGCTTGGAACACTCTGCTAGCACCAACACTCGTATCGTCTGATGTATCTCATGACGAACTGGAATCCGAAAATTCATCCTTCGGACCAGTTAGTCTGAATCCCGCAATGTGTGGGGCAATGGCTAACTGGGGGATGCCGAGTCAAATGACGAGCCCTATTGGAGAGTGCAGTCGATTCACTCCCCTACCCATCATATTGCCAATCTTTAAAAACGCACCGGATATCCTCCGCATTTTACATCGATTTGGGTATCACTCAGCTTTGGATTGTCGGCCTCTACGACCCTGCCAAGAAGCTGGCACGCAGACAGATGAATCTGTGACACACATGACTATACCAGCTGATCCGGCACAAGACGGTGTGGTTCTCGACCTGCGGGTAGTTAAACCACCCAACTCTACCAAAACTCAGATAAGGCCCCGTTTATCTGAGAGGTCGTTAAACAACCGTGGTGGCAATTGCTACAAAATGATTGACCTCAGAACCAAAGCTATGAACTTCGTAAGTCTAATACCCGTCGCACAAAAAAGGAAAAAGAAAGGACGTTTGTAAACATTTGCTACTGTTTTGCCTTCTACCAAGTGAACTGTTCATGCACCTAGTCTATCCTTCCACCATTTCCGGCTTGGATGCAGTTGTGTTCAAAGTTTTCCGAAAAATGTATTAGTTTCCAATATTGACGTTTCACTACATTAATATCTGAAGCTGTTTTGTCTGCTGTGCTTTATAACTCGTCTAAATGGCTGGAGGGTTCATTCCATGACTGGTAATTACTTCATGATACATGCTCTACCTGGCACAACGATATTCCCAAACGAACGTGTAAAATTATCAGCAACACCGAAGGATGCACCGTTAGGAAATCCTGTGATACATGGGTTGCTGTCAGGCGGTCAGATTGGTTGCCAGAACTGTCTCTTAGATCTCAACTTGGCGTGGAAATAATTGTGAGTAACCTATCGCATTGATAATCCAAATTAGACATTGGAACAATGATTTATTATGGAGAGCGGTATGATGCCTGACGAGTCCTATAAGATGGTTAGATTGAGAACTTTAAGGCCGAGCATAAGAGCATCAGTAAAACAAAGAACGCGACGGTAAACTTTACACGATCTGCACATAAACGCATGTCAATCCACTAACCTCCGTTTTTATAGAAATGAATGATGGGCACACTGCTTGCTTACATTATGTCCTCTAAAAACTATACTGTACTCTGTAAGTGGCTTATTGCATCATGGAAGAAGTTCCCACGACTAACCAACTCGAGTGGCGAAACGTTTCTGGTGAATTTCCAGTCGGCTAAACTACACAGTCATTGTTCCATGGTGGTGTTGTGAATGTTACAAGAATGCAAATGAAGGTAGTTTATATACTCCGGAAATTGACGCCATTAAAAAGTCACGCTGTAGACGCCGGCGCCATCCTCTGTACTCTCCTAGGGCTCTCATTGTTGGTTGGCTTTGAGGCGGAACTATCCTTCATCATCATTAGTCGTCCTTCGCGATGAAGCCCCAGGCATAGCTTGATCGTGCTGACACCATGGATGATAGGCCTGAATGGCTTATACCGCATCAGGTCTCACCCACATTTTCAGCAGTTGCAGCGATAATGTGTCAAACCTATTGGAAGCTCACCGCGAGGGACCGGAAACTTTGTCACTAGTTTTCTGCACCTACTTCACACAGCCGAGGTCGACGTTATTCAGTACCCAAACGTCGCTGTCTTTTGGGACTTTCTGCACGATGTGATCTCCAAACGTAGGTACGTTATTTGTCCAGCCACCTATTTGAATCACCAAACAGGCAGATTATTCGTTGTCAGTTCGCTAGCACCATCTGGAACTCGTTGGAGTACGTCACAAACGTCTTGACTAGTAAATGCTCACCATTCATAAACATCTTCGGTGTCAATTGTAACATTTAACTTGATCGTACAACCATGAACCTTAATGAGCACAAAAAGTATACACGGCTCCAGCACTGAACCTTACGGAACACTAGATAAGGCAATCGCAGTCGGAGAAAGAAAACGATGCACAGGTATTGGCCAACGAAGACTTCAGCAAAATGACATCCTTGCTGGTTCGAATATCCACTGTTTCGAATCAACGACCTGCAGTCAGTGCAGTATGATCGCATGACGCTGTCGAAGTGAGCGGTGCTGTGAGGTTGTTACATCTTCTAAACCCTGAATTCGATTACGCTTACAAAGGGCCAACGGTGTATAAGAGGGGACAACTTGGTTCCTCAAAAGTATAGGCTCACTGGTCGGATGTGCCTCTTACCTGGCGGTAACATTATGAGGAAGATCATCTCAACTACACCCCATCATCTAACAATCCCTCAGTTGTAGCGACCTTTCCTCACACCAAGTTGGTGCTGATCTTGCACAGTTATCTTTACAGACTGTTCATAATCCGGGATAAAATTGGTGGCGGGAATTTGTCACAGTGATGACGGATGGGATGCGATACAACAAGACCAGGTAACCTAGTCATACTGACTGACGACAGTCGCTGTCATCCGAACACCTGCACTGTTTTTTTGTTTGTCAAGGGTTCTACCATCTTCACGAACAATGAGTATTTACATTAGTGACGAGTTCCGTAAAGATGGATTAACCGTCCACCGTTTACCCCTGTGTTGATGGCTATCCAGTCAGTCCCCGTTGTAATCGATTCCTTCTAAGTCATTTACATCGTACATAACCTGCAAAACGTGTACTATCTGCGACATTTCGTCCTTCTGGTTCTAAAACCCTAGAACACTTACAAATTCAACTGATTCCACTGCTAATTTGGTTATCTTCAAGAGTTGTAACATACTGGACTTAAAATGTTTCGAAATACTGGTAGCTCGGGTTGATGAATCAATTGTTCATTTGTTCTCCGAACTTGGCGGTTTTGTCGCAAACGTTTCACCACCCTGCGAGGTGGCATCCTCAGTGCAGTGATATGTAGCGTGCATGGATGTCACCTCGCATGGTGGTGAAACGTTTGCGACAAAACCGCCAAGCTCGGTGAACAAATGAACAATTGCTACTGGACTTAGTTCTTCCACCTTGCCACATGGACGGTGAGTATATGTTTCCGTGATACACTTTATCTTGACCAATGGACCCCATGGACGAATGAAAAGTAGAACAGCTGGTTTGCGTACGGTTTTCTCACATCCGACTTAGTGTATGAGGACACTATGCGCTTTTGTGTATGCTTCGAAACACTTCCAAACCCCGTCATTCACCACGTTTAGCATATGTTTTCTTTGTTGCATATCTTCACCTTATTTCTTCACGGACACTCGCCATCTTTAGTGAACTAGTCTACTTGGATTTAGTATTTATGCATCTGTTCAGTAACTGTTATAACGCGTCTTAGTTGTTCCGACCCTTAGCCGGAACGGACGAACGTACATCACAGTGCTCCACGCGTGCAGAGTAGGTAATTTTGTTCGTAACGCTGCGGGCTAACGAGACCTATTCGCCAGACCCATATGCTGGCTGACTGGGGACAAATCATGCGTAACCTAGACCTACTGCACTGAGCCTCGAACGAGAAAGGAAAACTAGCAGTTAGCAATGGTTTTTTCACTGACTAAACCAAGGCGAAGTATGCCTTCCATACCTTCATCTTTATAGCTCAATCGAAAAGCATCAACTATAAAGAAAGGTGGATGGTAACAAGGCACGAGTTGTCGCCAAGTGGTGGTATGCTCAGGGGATCTCAGTTAGCGTCATTGTGAGCTTGTGCGGTAACTGCCGCAGCGACTGAGGAGCTCAGGTGGTTCACTGCAACTTAACGCAATGGATACGGTAGTACCATGTGGAGAGTTCAGTGGGTTCACTGCAGTAAACGCAGTGTCCTGAGTAAAGCTCAATTGGCTCCCTCTGACTTGACCTTAATGTCCTGAAGACACCTCGGTCTGAGTCGCCGCATATTGATCGTACGTCTGGGTGAGCCCGGCGAAATGTACGCAAGTTCCGCGGAGCTGTGTTAGCATCGTAACACTTACCCTTTTACTCTTGACAGACAATCGTTCCGTATTATCACTCCTACTCCAATATAGCCCAAGATGACTTGCTTTCTCTCAACTTAGATATGAACTGAGAATTCGAGATTGTTTGTGTCCCGCTCTCCCGTCCTGAGACCGAGTTCAGTTAGACCGCCGATCATCAAACAACCGCGGAAAGTGATGAATGGTTCCTAGTGATAGGCGACTATACCATCTACCTTTGTCAATCCGTCGGAATGCTCACTGCGTTTCTTAGTATGACCATGTTCCTTTTTGATGATCTAACCACAAGTGAGGACGGTGAAACATCAAACTGGGAGTTGCGGACGTAGTGCACAAATCTAGGTTGTGTTCAACGTTATCGCATTGCTCACCTGCGTGATTAAGAGCTATTCAAGACATCAAAGCATTTCCCGACTTGAGAACTGTGGCCATATCGCGTTACCAAAATCTGAAGCGATCACTCGCTGACTAGTGTTGCAGTGCCCTGGTTGGCGTTCGATCATCAACCTGATGGTTCTACAAGGAACAGCTTGCTCCGCACACTCTGTTTGTCAGAACTGCAAATTGTTGAACCCTGTGGTCAATCGTTCTCCTGTTGAAGAGTATAATGGAAGGAACTATCTATGTCAGTGATCACCGCTTTTACAGGGAGATCCATTACACTGATTACTGGTAAATCTGCCTAGCATAGTGGATAGGAGAGGTCTGTGGCGCCCATCAACTTTGTTCCCCCATCCGATCTAGTAGTCCCGTTATCCAACGACTGACGTGCTTCATTCATGTCTCTTTTCTGTTTTCGCTACGTGTTTTTGTTTTATCGTAACGACGAATAAGGATAGCTGAATATGGCTCTCCCTTTAAAGTGAACATTAGTTGGTTAACGGAACTTCATTGGATTGATTCTTGTCGATACGAATGGGCGCAATGCTCAATCCATCATCATGCCTAATCTGCCAAAGTTGCTTTTACATCAGAGGCTCCCGTAGCTCAACGATGAAGGAATGTTGAGACTAGTTCAGTAGATAGGGCGCAGTGTATGAAACTGAAAGTATATATATATATATATATATATATATATGTGTGTGTGTGTGTGTGTGTGTAACAGTCTACGAATAGACATGGAGACATCAAAAACCATTGAACACAAAGGAAGGTACAGGTGTCGTAAAAGAAAACACAACACAGCACTGAGGAATTCATGGTTTCGTCAAAGGGCAAGATAATATCCGGTTGCCCAAGCCGAGGTACAGTATTATAAAGGGAACACCACCCCGGGTCATTGGTCGAATAGCCTGCTCGCAAGGCAGCGGAGCGAATTCTGGGAATCGCGCCCATTGGGAGCCGGTGACTAATTGCTCAGTTTATACGACTTTCGTTTGTTCAGTTGTCAAACAGGGGCCCAATGCTCCCCACGATTTCAGCACTAAGTTGCTGGAATGTAATGCTTCACCAGTATAAAGCAATGAGCAGTGACTTTATTTAGTGGCAAGTCATATCCGTCGCGTCACAGTGTTGTTAAACGGACATATGTGGCTTTTTGTAGGGAGAACGCTTGTCTGGCGAAAACCCACCACGTCCTGGAACTCTGCCACCGAACGATTTGTCGGAACGGGTTAATCCCGAACCACCCAGCTGGCACCACGAAGAGGTTGTTCGGCAAGCCAGCCATGAAACTGAAAGAAACAACCGCGCTTGCATATTGAACTTCACCGCTAGCTGGGAAATGAGCCAGTGGCGTTGCGAGTGTGGGTGTGAGTGACAAGCTTCCGGCACAGCACCACGTGTTACGCCGACTGGGATCAATAATGTCCTATCTGGGTGCATATCATGGTCAAAGTTGGTGATACCGTATATGCTATCTGATGCGAACGAAAAGAAGTCGAAGCACTGATGAATAAGTTGCAAGTGACGGATTGTACAAATAAGTGCGGTGACTTAATCGGAATGGGTGAAGAGTTGCATACTGCTCCCACTCAATGCAGACCCCAAAGCCCCCTGCAAAATGTGGTTGGCACTGTGAAATACTTCTGGAAAGTAGTTTGCGGCAAGCAGGCGTTAAATGGCTTGGATGAAGGAAATATGTTTTCCTAAGGATGTCACAAGTGTACTCTGTGGACCTCCCTAGTGCAACTGTAGAGATGGAGCATGAAACGATAATAACGGAGAAAAGAAACACGCTTAAGCACCACGAACTTAGTCAGACGAAGCCAAACAAGCTCCAAGGAAAGAGATGAGAATTTGTCGCCTGTGACGAGGCATACCGAACATGAAGCAAACAAAAAAGAGAAGCTATCTGTGGAAAAGTCAGTCAATAGCAAGATACTAATCCGAAAAAATTAGTTCCCTAGAGCATTGTAAACAACGCTGTGAGAAGAAGAAAGATGGCAGATGTCAACATTTCGTATTATCTCGTCAGTGCCAATACGATAACGGGAATATATATATACCCCTACACCTAGGATGTGAACGGATAAAGTAGAGACATGGTAGGGTAGAGATATGACACCCCTATGTCCTTGGGAGCCTTAAACTTAGGAATAACTGTTTTTGCACACGGAGGGCCGATTTGATTCTTCTACTTGCGACAGCCTCAGCGAAATGTTGGATGGGGTATTGGCATGTCTCAACAAGATTGTTAACTAAGTGGTAGGGTCGAATGGATGACAAGTAGACAATAAATGTCTACTTATAGATGAGGCAGGTGGCTTTCATGAACAGATGGTAGACAAAGCGGAAGACTGGATAATTTCACGCTGCACCCACTTAGGTACATGTTCCCTTACTTTGGAATTCAACATTTTCTCGGTACGACCTATGTAGCGTGACGCGCAGATACAAGTGGATTGGTAAATGCATCGTGAAATGGCGCCGACAGATTGTCTTTCTTTCGTTGGGGAAACATGCACTTCGTTGGCTCGGTTAATAAGGACAGCTTGGGCAGCAACGGAAATTATTCGCTTGGCTGTCCTCATAGTGGCTAAATCACCTTTAAACGGAAGTTCTATAAATATCTTCTTCTTGGTCACCGTTGGAACCTTCTCTCACGCCACTCTCATTTGGCTATGTTTTGCGATAAACCGCTGAGAATAACCGTTTTCCAAGGACGCATTAGTCAGCAGGTCCTGTTCCTCTTTCAGGCAATCGGGCTGCTTATTCTTCTTGAGCGATTGAACAAGGTTTTCACTAGTGTCTGCTTGTACCACATTGGAGTGCTGGTAAAGTACAGGTACTGCCTGGACCATGCCGGTTTTCGGTAAACGAATCACTTTACGAAACCGTTTTCTCTACGACTAATCAGTACGTCCAAAAATGGGAAACACTTCTTACATTCTGCTTCGCTTTTTACTCTGCAGTTTGCATGCATACCATTAAAAGTTCGACAAAACGTGTAATATCTGTTGTTGATGAACAGAACGCTAAATTATCATCCACGTAGCGTTTGTAGTAGGAAAGGCGGGAAATTCCTGCACTCACCATGGACATGAAGAAATCCGATAATATTGGACCCAATGGACTCCCTATTGCTACACCATCTATCTGGCGATATGGGGTGTTTCGAAAGTGGAAGTGGTATTTTCAGTGTAAAGGAACGGCGTGTCTTTCAACAGCTCGGTTGGTATTGGAATAAGCTTGAAGGTTCCGCCAACTTTTCAACGGCCTCACGTAGCGCAACATTTGTAAACAAAGATTGTAAATCTAATGAATACATGACAATATCTGACAAATCTATGCTGTCAAGAGTTTCGATGAGTGCAAATGAGTCCTTGGTACTGTGTGGAATAGTATGCTTCTTTAACGGTATAAGAATGTTTACAAGCCAGCGAGCAAGGTTGTGTTGCGGGGAATTTACCAGTGATAGAATTGGTCTGAGGTGTGTACCACTCATATGAGTCTTCAATAACACATATATTTGAGGCGTGGTAGTGCTCACCGGTTTCAAGCTATTACGCGTCGACAATTCGATGTGTTATTGTATTGGCCTTGAAGAGACAATACGATTGTTAATATCTGCCAGCTTTCGTCTTCTCGCGGAGTTATTTGAAATACTTAAGCAAACTAATTGTTTCAAATTTCTTGAACGACGAATTCCCCTTGATTCAGTCAGGCAACTACGCCATATAGTTAGCCTGCGATGCAAAATTGTATGCTGCCCTGTAGAGCTATGTTTTCTTTCTAACTATATCACCCTGCGTCAGTATCCCCGTTCGATTTCGAAACTACTGCGTGCAAGCAAACGCACGTAAAAATTCTTGCTGTAGCCTTGGCGTATTGTCCACGGAAGACAAGCCAGACACCCCCACTCGACAAACCTACGCTCACAAGGAACTGCAGAACAAACAATTACTACGTAACCAAAAGAAAATGACAGTAATATGTTCAAACGTCCCAGAACCCACTAGCGAATCGCTAAAAGGTAGACAAGCTGAGGAGCAAAACCGGTGGGCTGAAATAACCAGCGCACTCGGACTGAAAGTTCTCCCAACTGGTCTTACACGCCTTTCACGAAATCCATCATCTCCACACTTAGGGGAACCTCGGTTACTGCGAGTAACGTTTGGCAACACGCGTGACCTGGAAGATGTTCTCTTAGCAAGCCACATGCTAGTGAACTCTTCTGTCAGTGCCCGCATTTTTCCTGACAGGCCATGGGCAGAAAGACAGAAGCATAAATCCAACCCTAGTTCGTCACGTCAAAATGAGATGAAGAAAGTGGTATTGGTTCATGGTGTGCCAGAATTGAAGCATGACGATAGCAGTGAACGACAGAAGCACGACATCGAAGAATGGCGGTACATCGCAGAACTATACGACATGAAGAATGTCGTGGCTTTTGACGTCACCCGTCTAACTGCTTCCACAAACTACCAAGGTAGCGGGCCACGAATTTTGAAATTTACCTTGGCTGCGCCTGAAATGGTATCAGTGGCAATCCAAGCATGGCATGACAAAAGGAAACTTGGGCCGCCAGAAGTACGGTTAAGACCATTTCTTCAATTAGCACAGACCTCAGATACAGATGAGCCAGCCTCAATTGTACCCATCTCAAACCAGCCAACTGTGCAAACAACCGTTTCAAAAAACTTCAGCAGACCGGCACTATTTGTGCCGGTCACTCACAGCGAACCGAGCTCCTGATGCGTCAACAAATAAAATGCTGCTACACCAACACTCAGGGGTTGTACTCTAAGCTCTCGGAGCTGCGCCACCGACATGAAACGACCACTTGGGACCTCATAGCAGTCACTGAAACTTGGCTCTCAAACGACATACTTGATCCGGAGATTGAACTCAGTGAGATGTCAGTCATACGAAATGATCGTCCATCTCGCGGGGGCGGTGTTGCTCTCTACTATCGAGATTATCTGAAATGTGAGGCACTTACCGAAAATTCCCTCGTTATTCCCGACGCACTATTTTGCCGACTGCACCTAGCAGGTCGAGATGTTGTTTCACAGAAGAAGAGTGATGCTTGCCTCTTAGCAGTTATTTATAGACCTCCGAACTCATCAGCAGACAGCGATAACATTCTGTTAAACGCCCTCCGCTATGCTGTTTCACAAAAGTACTCTCACTATCTTATAATGGGTGACTTTAATGTTCCTTCAATAGCATCAGTGTCCCCTAATGGGCCATCATTTAAATCGAAACTCCTCGAATTTATAGATATGGCAGTTTTGTATAACCATATGCATCGACCAACCAGACATCGCGGTTCAAACAAGCCATCACTCCTGGACTTAATCCTGACTAATGAAGAGTTGATGGTTGAGTCAGTAGCATACGATCCTCCACTGGGCCGTAGCGACCATTCAGTCCTAACATTTGGTTACGTATGTTATGCCAGTATTGTTGCTACAGAAAGTGAGACTCAACGAACTATTACGGACTAGTATAAGCTGCGCAGCTTAGCAGCAACCGTTGACTGGGACCTACAGACGCACAGCTCAGCGAATGACGCGTGGAATGAATTGGAAGACAAAATTAACTGGGTCATACAATCAGCATCGAAGGTTGTACCATTACGAGCATCGCGCCGGACCAATACCTGGATCCGGAGCAGAACACGTAAATGGATCAACAGAAGAGATGAAATCTGGAGGCAACATTTGCTAAGCCCATGTGATATCACATGGCAGGATTACAAAGTCATAAGAAACTACTGCACGTCACTCATTGTAGTCGATAAGTACGAATGGCAGGAGAATATGGTGCTGAAATTTACGAGTAACACCAAACCGCTATATAGATTTGTGGATGGCAAAAGAGACCTTAAGCCCGGAATACCACCACTCAGGACGGCCAGTGGCCTAACAACTACTGCTGTGGATGCCGCGAATGCTCTACTCTTGCAGTTTGGCTCGGTAGCAACAAATGTCATGGAACCATCGACCTATCAACTCCCAACAAATGTCGTGGGCTTATCTAGCGTCACCTTTACTACAGCAGCTGTTGCAAGCAAACTACAGTCTCTCCGGGAGTACAGTGCCCCTGGAATCGACATGATCTGCCCAAAAATACTAAAAACCCTTGCCTCCACCATAGCAACACCACTTGCAACCTTTTTTCAGTGTCTGCTTAACTCCCATACACTCCCATCTGAGTGGAACAATGGAATTATCACTCCGATATATAAAGGAGGTAAGCGTTCGGATCCTGCTAACTACCGACCTATTACTCTCCTTCCTGTTTTGTCAAAAGTTATGGAATCGGTAGTCGCAGATGAACTGACGCGATACTTTGAAAGTCAACTGATAATTTCTAATGCCCAACATGGGTTCCGACGCAGACGATCTTGTCTCACCAATTTGCTGATTACTCGGGACTTATGGACCAGGGCGGCTGATGAAGGAGTCCCCATAGATGTGATATACTTGGATTTTTCTAAAGCATTCGACAGGGTCAATCACTTCTTTCTCCTCCAAAAGTTTGCTGCCTACGGTATCAACGGTTCCCTGCTCACTTGGTTGGAAGACTACTTACACGACAGAGCAATCAAGGTAAGAGTAGCTGACACCTATTCCTAAAGCCTTTACGTCTCCAGTGGTGTACCACAAGGATCCGTCCTCGGCCCGCTATTTTTAGTCTACATCAATGACCTTCCAGCAGACATTCTATCTCCAATGCAAATATTTGCAGACGACGCTAAAATATGGAGAGCTATTCGCTCAGCATCCGACCATGTCTACCTCCAGGAAGATCTGACCCGGATTAACGAATAGGCAGAAAAGAACCAGCTCCCACTGAACGCCGCAAAGTGCCACCTGCTGACGGTGCAAAACAGCTTCGTTAACACATACCTTTTGGGGCAACATGTCATGCAACACGTGACTAGTGAACGCGACCTAGGTATAATCGTGCAAGAGAGTCTTGGAAATTCGATCCAGTGTTCGAAAGCAGCAAGTGTAGCGAACTTGAACTTGAGACTTTTGAGGCGGGCTCTCGGCACTTTTGAGCGACAGCTAGTACCATTGTTGAGTAACTCCTACATTCGTCCTCATGTTGAATATGCAATTCAGGCCTGGTGTCCATGGTTAAAACGAGACATCCGCCTCTTGGAACAGCCCCAAAGAAGAGCCACAAAAGCAACGCGTGGACTATCCGGTATAAGTTACGAAATGCGTCTTCGTGTTCTCGGGGTGTTCTCATTAGAATACCGACGGCTTCGCGGTGATCTTACTCTCACATACCGGATACTAACCGAAAGCGAGCATCCATGTACATCGCTGTTGACTCTAGCCCCATACAAACAAAACCGAGGCAACCACCTGAAACTAATGACGCAACACTCTCGTTTGAATTGTAGAAAGTATTTTTTCTCACTTAGAATCTGTTCTCACTGGAATGCATTACCAAACTATGTGGTGAACGCACCAGACATGACGACATTCGAAAGACTCTTAGATTTTCATCTTAGTGATAAACGATACACAACACTTTGTTAAAGTGCAATGATTTAACCACTGCTACTTTACGTTCCAAGTTGGAACATTTTGATTTTAATTTTCTTTTGCATATCCATCCTGTGGGTCTTGTAAAGTTATGCTTTTTATCCCATCATACACCATTGAACCATTGAACCCGTCCGTTGGCAACTTCAGACGAATTGCCTCCTCTCTAATAGAAACGGTCCAAATGAGACTTACTGGGTTACTCGAAACGCAAATGCGCTTGATGCCCGTTACGGATGACTTATCTCTGTGCTACAAGATAGTGTTCAGTAATTTCTGTAGATATACAATTTACCGTACCAAGTAGAAATGCAGAAATCGCCTACAACACTCATTGGTAGATAACCAAGAGGAGACCATTTCTCGTGACACCGATGAGTACGTGTTGAACCTTGCAAAAGTTCCGTCGGATACGTTACTATTAGAGGCACTGTCGCCCGGATTGGATTAGAACATCTCTTCTGGTAAGCTAAACCGTTTGTTAATAGAGGACCAGTTTGAGAACTTCTTTGATCAGTTAACAGACCTCCAGCCTGATAGTACAGATAAACTTATCTGGTTTTTAAAAAAATTCGCTGATATTGCACATGAGTTCATATTGACCCCAGTGAAGGAAGAATGTGAACTTACAAAACGTTATCCTCATGCACTTCGAAAGCTGAACACCAAAGATGTAATGCTACTTAAACCGGACAAGCACTACGAAGTTCTTGTTATGATTACCGCGGATTACGTGCAAAAGATGCAGGTTATACTTAACGAGGACAGCAGATAATGGACGTCTCAAAAGACTGGACGATATTTGTGATGTGGTAGGTCCCATCACAAATGATCTAAAAATACTTCTTCCACATCCAACGAACGACGAGAGATAGTATAATGGCATAAAACCGAGTAACTCTACAACGTCTCAAATATATGGGTTACTGAAGATTCATATGAGTGGTACACACCTCAGACCAATTCTATCACTGGTAAATTCCCCGCAACACAAGCTTGCTCGCTGGCTTGTAGACATTCTTATTCCGTTAAAGAAGCATACTATTCCATCCAGTACCAAGGACTTATTTGCACTCATCGAAACTCTTGACAGCATAGATTTGTCAGATATTGTCATGTATTCATTAGATTTACAATCTTTGTTTACAAATGTTGCGCTACGTGAGGCCATTGAAAAGTTGGCGAAAACTTCAAGCTTGTTCCAATACCAACCGAGCTGTTGAAAGACACGCCGTTCCTTTACACTGAAAATACCACTTCCACTTTCGAAACACCCCATATCGCCAGATAGATGGTGTAGCAATAGGGAGTCCATTGGGTCCAATATTATCGGATTTCTTCATGTCCATGGTGAGTGCAGGAATTTCCCGCCTTTCCTACTACAAATGCTACGTGGATGATAATTTAGCGTTCTGTTCATCAACAACAGATATTACACGTTTTGTCGAACTTTTAATAGTATACATGCAAACTACAGAGTAAAAAGCGAGGCAGAATGTAAGAAGTGTCTCCCATTTTTGGACGTACTGGTTAGTCGTAGAGAAAACGGTTTCGTAAAGTGATTCGTTTACCGAAAACCGGCATGGTCCAGGCAGTACCTGTACTTTACCAGCACTCCAATGTGGTACAAGCAGACACTAGTGAAAACCTTGTTCAATCGCTCAAGAAGAATAAGCAGCCCGATCGCCTGAAAGAGGAACAGGACCTGCTGACTAATGCGTCCTTGGAAAACGGTTATTCTCAGCGGTTTATCGCAAAACATAGCCAAATGAGAGTGGCGTGAGAGAAGGTCCCAACGGTGGCAAAGAAGAAGATATTTATAGAACTTTCGTTTAAAGGTGATTTAGCCACTATGAGGACAGCCAAGCGAATAATTTCCGTTGCTGCCCAAGCTGTCCTTATTAACCGAGCCAACGAGGTGTATGTTTCCCGAACGAAAGAAAGACGATCTGTCGGCGCCATTTCACGATGCATTTACCAATCCACTTGTATCTGCGCCTCACGCTACATAGGTCGTACCGAGAAAATGTTGAATTCCAAAGTAAGGGAACATGTACCTAAGTGGGTGCAGCGTGAAATTATCCAGTCTTCCGCTTTGTCTACCACCTGTACATGAAACCACCTGCCTCATCTATAAGTAGCCATTTATTGTCTACTTGTCATCCATTCGACCCTACCACTTAGTTAACAATCTTGTTGAGACATGCCAATACCCGCATCCTACATTTCGCCGAGGTTGTCGCAAGTAGAAGAATCAAATCGGCACTCCGTGTGCAAAGACAGTTATTCCTAAGCTTAAGTCTGCCATGGACGTAGGGGTGTCATATCTCTACCCTACCATGTCTCTATTTAATCCGGTCACATCCTATATATATATATATATATATATATATATATATATATATATATATATATATATATATATATATATTCCATTATCGTATTGGCACTGACGAGACAATCCGAAAAATGTTGACATCTGGCAGCTTTCTTCTTCTCACAAATTTGTTTAGTATACACCTTTGTCGCTGGCTACTGTAATAATCCCAAGTGCTGCAAGTTTATCTGAATTTAGCAAAATTACTTTGTTGTAACGAACCCAGGTTTATCAGTGATTGTCTCACGGAATGAATGTTGCAGGATCAAATATGCAGAGGTGATTCTCTAACTGGAGCAAGTGGGTGCAAATAGGGGTCGGGCAGTAAATTCCAATGTGTGGCTCTTTGTGTGACAGAAACGGCATATCTGAGTGGCGGCATCTATTTCCAGATTCACCTTTCACTATGACCTCCATGGGGACAGCCACAGTACGCGTGTGACTACAGAGGGACCATGGATGGCTTTCGATGCACCACGCACAGCTCCATCCACATACCCCATATCCAGTGTAACACCCGAAAGAAAATTACTGGAAAGCATGTTGACCGGAGCCACGTTTCTTCAACAGAGCCGGTTTAAACTTACAGCATTTACCGTAGCGTTCGTGTTTACGGTGTGAATCATGCGCAAAAGACGTACACAATGCGGTGGTTGAACCGTAGTCCGCTCCACATTGGATGCATGGAACCACTATTTGAGCCTAGCACGGCCACGAAAGCAGTATACCCCGTCACCGCATGCAATGATTAACTGTCTCCTAGAGCCAGTAAAATTTAAGTAGCGATTCTTCGTCAGGTAGGCACCCTGTCAAAAGTTGCATCAAGTGCAACCACACTGGAGATATCAAACAACGAGTGAAAAATATGAAAGCTAATTTACACGCCAAATGGGTGGTATATACGCGGCAGAATGAAAGAATGGAGTAAAGCAAATAAATGCGTATGAAGCCCAATCTAGTATAATGATGATCTTGGGTAACTGTAATGATAAGTCAGGGGACATAAACGTGTTAACACCAAGCATGCCAGAAATATACGAGGAATATGCGGACGCTTAACAGAACTGAGCAAGGAAGAATCAATGAATTCAGTGAGAACTAATGTGTCATGGAACAAACAACAACCAACACCTGAAACCCAAATGATAAGCGCACGCACACGTACAAACCAACTGCAGCGACGATGTAGCACACGTGCCACATTAACCATATAATCAGCCTGTTAGCAAATGGAATCGAAAGTAGCGTATTTACCAAGCGGTGAGTTGATTATAATTACCTATCCAAGTGACTCATCGCTTGTTCCATGTTGGTCCAATCGCCCACCCGGATTGCTCACCAGGCAGACTTGGCGAACCACTCGCTACCGCATGTGCTACAGCACCATGCGCTGGACGTCGATGGGCGACGATGAGCGACGCCTATCACTTCGGATACCGGCGTAACTTCCCCATGCAGCAGTGATTTAGCATGAACTTGGGCAACCACACACTTGTTATGCTGTCGCCATTTCCACCGATTCACTGCCATCTCCCCCAAACACCTGAAATCCACGCTGGTTCCTGATCGGATAACCTTGATAATATCCCGGTAACGTAACTCTGCTTTTCTCACGTTCTGCTTCCCTGCGCGCAGTTGGCCATAAAACAGCTGTTTCAGTATCCTCGTCGAATTCATGCAGCGGACATGCCCAGGCCTCCTCGTGTGCCGCAGCTGAAGTATGCAATCAGTTGCCTCCATGCCACTACGGCGGAGCACCTCCGTGTTAGGAACTCGTTCACCTCAACCGATGCGTAGAATATGACGCAGACACATGTGATGACGGCACTTCAAGTAACGGAGGTCTTTCCCATACATAGTCCAGCTGTCGTTGTCGTATAGAAGAATGGATAGCCCCATCAACACTACACTAAGCTTCGTGCCATCAGTAAGCTGGTGAATCCTCCACACACAATCTGCTAGCTTGCCAAGTGCAACAGCCGCATTCGATGCGCGAATGAGCAGGTCGTTCATTAGATGCAGGGCGATCGAAATAGCAAAAGCGGAAAGTGGTTTATAAAGCGTCGTTCCCAATGTACATCTGCGGCAGTCCCACGGATTCCAATTCTAGTGTGAGCTGAATAAGGTCAGCAGTCTTGCTTGTCTTGATAGTGAGCCCGAATTTGGTCGCTGTCTAAGCGAGAGCTGAAGTCATGTATGGCAACTCATCCACGCTGTGTGGGGACAATGTGCACTCGTCGGCAAACATCAACACACGGATAGTTGCCTCACGCAATCGGGTTCTCGCCCAAGCGCAACGAGTGTGCAGCAACGCACCATCAATACCGTGCTCCACAGAGACAATGCAATCATAAGCAGTACCAAAAGCACAAGATGGCGCTGCATGAAGGTAAATATTAAACAGGGCAGGGGCTAGGACACAGCTTTGCATTACACCAGAGACAACATCAAAGTAATCTGAGGTTTGTTCACAGATCTACACACTCGCCTGCATACAAATGTTCATGTACACAATACGATTGACCAAATTACCTGGGTAACCGAACTTAGACAACACCAACTACAGTTCCTCGGGGTTTACCGTGCCGAGTGCCTGGTGAAGTTGGCAACCATCGACTACGATGGCTGGTGTCACTCTCGGCATATATATATATATATATATATATATATATATATATATATATATATATGAGTGACGCGGGAGAGCCTATGGTGCACTGAGGCTGGTGGTGGCTAGATCCTGACAGATGGTCTATCCACTGCTGTTACTGTGGTGCCATTGGCTCATGTCCTGGGCGCCTCCTCTTGGCGACCGCTGGGTGGGAGTTGGGTTTCACCCTTCTCCATGCTAAGATCCAGGACACCAATCCGCATGAGTCAGCTAACTGACCATGTGCTAGACCCGCTGCCTTTCGGGTGTTCATTTAATCGGAGGCTTTGGCTGAGGACCCGAGTCGTTCTCCTGTCAGGTGTGGGCGCCCTGGCAATATCCTAGTCCATCCTCTTCGGAGGTTAGGAATTGGTCGATGGCCCTCTTCCCGTAAAACCTAACCATGTGAGACAACAGGTTTAGGGGTTATAAGCTCACAGCTCGATTAGCGTAGAGCACGAGTGCCACGCATTGTCTCTGACGGTGGGAGGACACCTCCGGGTGTTCCATGGTTTGCTACTGCCCGCCTCAAGCCAGGCAGCCCCTGGTCAAATTGGCGCAAACCCGCCAAAAACCCCCATGCGTCTGGCCGTGGTCGCAGGTGCATATCCTACTACGGTCGCAAAACATATAATAATTGTTCCAGTACCTCAAAGGCTGCGTGTGACGGCCGTCAAGCAGATCCCCATCTGTCTCTGCAATCACATTCCCGAGCTGGATCTGCTCTCCACTGCCTTGTGGGTGAGGATATTGAGCCAAAGGCTCCGGCCGGAGTCCCTCAAACAAACCAAATCACACACTGCCTTGTGGGTCAAGCTATTGAGTCAAAGGCTCCGGGTGGAGTCCCTCAAGCAAACCACCAAATCACCCACTGCCTTGTGGGTCAGGCTATTGAGCCAAAGGCTCCGGGTTTGAGTCCCTCAAGCAAAGCTCCAAAGCACAACGACCACCTCGCGTTCGATTGCCCACCAATGCAATGGTATGCCTGCGCGCAAAGCACTCAGCATCGGGTGCTGGAACGTGCGCACACTACTGGACCGGAACTCCAGCGAGCGCCCGGAGCGACGCACTGCACTGGTCGCGATGGAGCTCGCGCGCTACCACATCGATATTGCGGCGCTCAGTGAAACTCGGCTCGCTGAGCAAGGTAAGTTGCATGAAGCAGGTGCTGGCTACACATTCTACTGGGTGGGCAATGCCGCCTCAGCACCACATGAACATGGGGTCGGATTTGCAATATCCGATCGCCTCCATGGCCAGCTGGTGGGTGAACCAACGGGCATCAGCGCGCGACTGATGACTGTACATTTAGGACTAGGAAGAGGTAAGTTCGCCACTTTTATCAAAACGTACGGTCCAACCATGTGTTATCCTGATGACACGCGTGATCAGTTCTACACTGAGCTATCCTCCGTGATACGGTCTGTGCCGAGGAGCGACCGACTACTTCTGCTGGGTGATTTCCACGCGCGCGTTGGGCGTGATGCATCAGCATGGACAGATGTTGTCGGTTCGCATGGCATTGGTTCAGCGAATGCGAACGGTGACAGGCTGCTCTCACTGTGTGCCACTCACGGCCTGACGATCACGAACACTCGGTTTACACTGAGTGCGAGTGATTTAGCAACTTGGACGCACCCACGGAGTGGTCACGCTCACCTGCTCGACTATGTCATCGTACGCCAGCGTGATATGCGTGAAGTGCGCATGACACATGTACTGCGTGGAGCTGAGTGTGGCACTGATCACAACTTGGTGCGGACCAAACTGTACATATATTTTCGTAACGCAATCTATAACACTCCCGCAGTGAATCGGCGTAAATTTAACATTCTCTCCCTCGGTACTGTGGCGAAACGTACTGAGCTGGAGAAGGCGATGGCTGCACGCCTGTGTGATGTGGACTGCATAGCCACAGTGGGCGACCTGTGGCACCACATTCGCGACCAGGTGACAGCTGCTGCCGAGGAGACCATCGGGCGCGCAAACTGTAAACGGCCTGATTGGTTTGATGACAACAATGTGATGATCCGCGCATTGGTGTCGGAGAAGAATGCAGCATTTGCCGCATATGTTGCCGACCCCAGTGACTTGGGAAAGAGGAGTCAGTTTCGCAAACTACGACGGCGACTGACCCGAGAGCTCCGCCGCATTAAAAATGCATGGTGGACGGAGAAGGCGAAGCAGATGGAATGCTACGCCGAACGCCGTCAACACAAGGAATTCTTTGACTTTTTGAAGGCGGTGTATGGACCGAGATTGGAGCCGCTGAGGACACTGATCGATGGTAGTTCATGCGCTACCTGCACACAGACTGCAGACATAATGCAGATCTGGCGGAAACACTTTGACTGTCTCTTGAACAACCGTTCAGAGATCGACTGGACTACATTGAACGGCCTGAAACAGCACGATGTGAAGGCGGATCTGTCGGATACGCCGACACTGGATGAGACGCAGAGAGCACTTGCTCAGCTGCGAAACGGCAAGTGTGCCGGAGCCGACGGGATCCCGCCTGAAGTATTGAAACACGGCGGACCCGCGTTGTTGACTGCGCTGCACCACTTGGAGCAACGCGTGTGGATTGAGGAGAAGGTGCCTGCTGAGCTGAGGGATGCCTTTGTGCTACCACTGTACAAGGGCAAAGGTAGCATGCAATGTTGCACGAATTATCGTGGCACCAACTTGCTGAGTTGTGTGGGCAAGGTGATTGCCCGAATCCTGCTCAACCGCCTCGTCAGTCAGGTTTTGGAACCTAACGTGGCGGAAGAGCAGTGTGTATTCCGTTCGGGTCGCAGCACCATAGATATGGTGTTTGCGGCTCGTCAGTTGCAAGAGAACTGCAGAGAACGATACCAGCCATTGTACACGCTTTTTGTTGATTTCACCAAAGCACTTAATACGGTGAACCGCGAGGCATTGTGGCTGGTGTTGGGTAAGTTTGGTTGTCCGCGTAAGTTTGTAAGTTTAATTGAATGTATGCACAGTGGTATGCGAGCGAGGGTGCAGCTGAGTGGAGAGACCACGGATGACTTTGCAGTTGTCTCTGGTGTGAAGCAAGGCTGTGTCTTAGCTCCTGCCCTGTTTAATCTATATCTTCATGCAATGTTGTCTTGTGCTTTTGATGCGGCTTGTGCTTACGGTGTTCGTGTGGAGCACCGTATTGATGGTGGGTTGCTGTACATCCGTCGTTTCGGTGCGAGAACCCTAGTCTGTGAGACAACTATCCGTATGCTACTGTTTGCTGACGACTGTGCGTTGTTTGCACACAGCGCGGATGAGTTGCAGCACATGATTATTGCTCTGGCTTCGACAGCGGCCGAATTCGGGCTCACCAGCAACACAAGCAAAACTGTCTGTCTCTTTCAGCCTTCACCGTAGGTGTAATCTTCAATATTGCTGCGAATCAGCATTGGTGCTGCAGTATTGGAAACCACCTCCCGTTTCAGCTACCTTGGCAGCGTGATGTCGACTGATCAGCAGCTACACGTTGAGCTGCGTATTCGCGTGTCGAAGGCAACGGCAGCATTCGAGAAGCTTGAGTACCGAGTGTGGAATAACCATCAGCTTAGCATTGCCACGTAGCTGATGGTGTATAAATCCATGGTACTGTCCGTTCTTCTAGACGGCAGTGAAACTTGGACGATGTACTGGCGGGATATGCGAAATCTCGAGCGGTTTCATCAGCAGTGTCTGCGATGAATTTTGCGGATCGGCTGGGGCGACAGAGTTGCAGACACGGAGGTTTTGCGCCGAAGTGGGATGTATGCAGTGGACTGCATATTCTTATTGAGACACCTGAGATGGCTCGATCATGTGAGCCGTGTGGATTCGACGCGGATACCGAAACAACTCTTATACGGTCAGCTGAGTACTGGGAAGCGTCACGTGGGGTAACCAAAGTTACGTTACCAGGACATGATTAAAGTGAGCCTCACACGTTCTAACCTTGATTGCAGGTCATGGGAATCGAAGGCGGTTGATCGGCGTGCATGGCGCGATCTAATCACGAAGGCAGTTGCTGAAGTGCGGGAGAAAGCCCTCATGCATGCAGAGAAGAAGCGGCAAGTGCGGAAGCGGCAAGCACCGATGAATTGTACTCCATCGACATCGAGCGCATGGTGCTGTAGAACATGCGGTCGCGAGTGCCTTAGTCAGGCAGGCTTAGTGAGCCATGAGCGAGGCCACTCGGGACTACTACCGAAGCGACGACGGGTTCTGCAGAGAACATAGGCGGAACCGGCGCAGCGTTTGTAGGTACGCTGCATTCGATTTACTAACCGCGTGCTTGCATGCTAAGTCTCTATTGCAGGTGGTGGGTTTTCAGTTTTGTCCTAATGCCTTTCTTTCTCCTATAAATGTCTAGTGTCTAGTGAGCCATGAGCGATGCCAATCTGGACCACTACAGAAGCGACGACGGGTCCTGCAGATAAGCATTCAAAACCGGCGCAGCGTCTGTATATACGCTGCATTCGATTTACTAACCGCGTGCTTGCATGCTAAGTCTCTTTATTTCAGGTTGTGGCTTTTCAATTTTGCCTTAATGCTTTTCTTTCTCATATAAATGTCTACCTGTACACTATTCCATTAAATTGCACACCTCGCTTAAGCCAATTGTATTCGATTTCCATAACATTTTTGTGTTCGTGGCATTTCCGTATAGTATACTTTCTCACCTCGTGAACTTATCTGGGATTCGTTTGTAAACAACTTATTTCATATGCTCATTAACTTAAGGTTTATGTCACCGTTTCCTTCTGCATTAATCGAGTTATTTTCTTTGTCTCTCCCTCTCTCTCTCCCTCTCTCAATTGTTTGGCTGTTGTTTGATATCCCCGGTGTGGCTGCGTTTCATGTGCATGTTAACAAGGTGCCTACCTGTCTATTACCCACTACCTCCTCCATACTGGTTCCAGGAGACAGGTGGTCGTTGCTGGAGGGGAGAGGGTGCACGGTTATTGTGGCCGTGCTAGGCTCGAAGAGTGGTTCCATGCAGTCAGTGTGGAGCGGACTACGGTCCAGCCACCGTCTTGTGTGCGCTTGATTCCCAAATACAGCGTGCTTGTGTTTGCTGTGAAGGAGTGTGGGCCGGCTCCGTTGATGAAACGTGGTTCCCATCCGCATGCCTCCCGGTCTTATTCCTTCGGGTTTACACTGGATATGGGGTGTGTGGTTGGAGCTGTGGGTGGTGCAGCGCAAGCCATCTATGGTCCCTCTGTAGGCACAGGCGTCCTGTGGCTTGCCACAGTGACAGGCAAATTCGAAGCCGGATGCCGCAAACCATATTGTAGCGAAAACGACAAGACAGGGGGGTAGACGTTTATTGCACACCGAAAATGGGCACATGAGGGTCTCGCGCGGGCCATCGAATATCGACTAGGTTTCCGTCCCACAACGCAACACAGGTACGGATGTTAGAGACGAGCCAGTCCTTTCGCTTTGGGAGCTCTGACTTGGAAGATCCGCCTTCCTGTTTTCGCCTCGATCTCCGCTTCTCTGCACCCGATTTGGATCGGCCAGGAGTCGTTCGAGAGCTCTCGACTTGCTTGTTCTGGGCTGTGTCAATCGGCTCGGCCTCGGTCCTGTGGGCTGCGCTAGCGGCGTATTTGTCTGATTTATTGCGCTGTCCACATATTCCCGCTCCGTAGTTCCGGGCCCAGGCTCGTCGCTAGCCGTCTTTCGCGATCCGCTCTCAGCTAGCTCCGAAGGGCTCCCCAGAGCCATTCTTGGAAGCGGCCCCTCTACACCCGCCCCTCCTCCAGGACCTTTCTTCTTCTCGTACCATGGTCGCAGGAGAGCAGCATTCACCCAACGTTTCATTCCTCCGCAGTCGATTAAGAAGTTGCCCGCTTTCTGGTCGATAATGGTGTAGGGGACTTTCCAGCGTTCTCGGAACTTGCTTGCGCCCGGCCCGTCATGATCCGGCCGATCGTTGTTCCGTAACTTGACCCGTTCTCCAATCCTGAATGGCCTCCACTTGTGAGCCTCATGCCTGGCGTCGTAATTTCGCTTATTCCGCGCTTGTCGAGCTTTGGTTTCGCTTCTAGCTTTCCATCGCAGTCGCTCTTGATGCTCAGCTGGATGTTTCCACTCACCCTGGTTCGGTAGGCAAGTATCGAGCGCAATCCGTGGTCCTCTACCGAACAGTAATTCGAATGGCGAGACCTTGGTGGTTGATTGCATGCTGGTCCGATACGCGATCAGAACCTGAGGCAAAGCATCTTCCCATGCCAACTTCGTGCAGTTTATCCACGTCTTCAATGTCCGGTTGAACCGCTCGGTCATCCCGTTGGTTTGTGGGTGGTACGGTGAAGTTCGCCGTCTCTGGATGCCCCACTTGTCCAACACTGACTTAAACGCTCTTGACTCGAAGCAGGGCCCTTGGTCCGTGATGATACACTGTGGGATACCATACCTTGCAGGCACATTGAATTCGAATACTTGCGACACTGTCTCGCCTGTTTGGTCCTTGATTGGTATGGCTTCCACCCATCGAGTGAAGTGGTCAATCATCACTAGAATGTATCTGTTTCCTGTTCGACTCACTGGTAAGGGCCCAAAGACGTCCAGTCCCCAACACTGAAGTGGCTCACCAACCTCCATCGATCGCATCGGCGGTCTCGGGGACTCCATCTCCCGACTCGTTTGGCAGTTTGGGCACCCCCGAATGTATGCCGCGACGTCCTTCCTCATGGTTGGCCAAAACACTCGCCTCCGCAGCAATTCAAAGACCCGCTCAAATCCCATATGGGCGCCATCATGAGTCATGCGCATCACACGTTCTCGCTGATTTGGTGGAACAAAAGGCACTTTCCGTCCGTCTATCGCCACCACCACGTTATCGTTTTCGACCTTCAACCTGTCCCAGATCTTGAGGAGTTTCTCCACCTCCTCCGATGTAGCCTCCGGTTTGGTGCCAGCCCGTAAGTGAGAGCACAACACATTCATGAATTCATCTGTCCTTTGATCTCCCAGCAGGTTCCTCTCCCCCATCGCGAACGCACGCACCGGTATAGCATGGTCTGGCATGATGTCGTCCAAACACGGGCGTGACAACATATCTGGCAATACATTCTGCGTACCATCCACGTGCTCAATGGTGAAGTTGAATTCCTGCAATCGGTAGGCCCATCGCGCAAGCCGTCCCCGCGGGTCTTTCGCCGTCATCAACCACGAGAGCGATTTGTGGTCAGTGACGACCCCGAATTCATTCGCCAGTAAGTAATTTCTCCACTTCTCTAACGCCCACACGGTGGCCAAGCATTCTTTCTCCGTTGTTGAATACTTCTGCTCCGCCCCCGTCAGCACTCTGCTCGCGTACTCCACCACCCCAGCCGGTTGAGACAAAACCGCACCGATTGCCACGTTGCTTGCGTCGACCGCCACAGTGAACCTCTCACCAGGATTGGGTAGCCGTAGACATGTCGGGGCTTCTGCTATGCATGCCTTTAGCTGGTCAAAGGCTTGATCCGCTTCAGCTGTCCACACGAACGGCACGTCCTTGCGAAGCAGCTTTAACAACGGGCTGACCTTCTCTGCGAACTGGGGCACAAACTTTGCATCAAATGCCACCACACCCAAGAACGAACGGAGCTGACGCTTGGATTTTGGTTTTGTGAAGCACTTGATAGTCTCGCGTTTCTCCGGAAGTGGATGGACTTGACCATTGCCCACGATGTGACCCAAGCATACAATTGACTTTTGGCCAATCTGCGACTTTTTACGACTGAGTTTCAGACCAGCTTCATCCAGTCTCTGCAGTACTGCTCCAAGTCTGGTCACATGTTCCTGTTCCGTCTCAGAGAAGACGATGATGTCATCACCGTACATAACCACGCCTTGCAGGTTCGCGAGGACCATCAGCAACAAACGCCTGAATGTAGCCGGGGCGTTGCACAATCCAAACGGCATTCTCAAAAACTCATACTGCTGGCCATTGACACTGAAAGCCGTCTTGTGGCGATCTTCTTCTACGATCGGCAGTTGCCAATATCCCGAGCGGAGATCAATCAGAGATATCTGCTTCGCACTGTGAAGGCTTGAGAAAATTTCTTCCATCTGAGGCATCGGGAATGCATCCATTCACCGTCACCCTGTTTAGTTCTCTGAAATCGATGCAAAATCGATAGGTTCCGTCGGCCTTCTTCGTCAATAGCACGGGTGATGAATACGGGCTGTGCGTTCGCCTGATGATTCCTTTCGATTCCATCTCGGTCACCTGCTTCTGTATCTCCACCAGGGTGTTCTGTGGAATTCGTCTGAAGGTTGGCTTGCATTGTCCTCCTGGGATCAACGGTATTCGGTGTTCAACCCAATTGCAAAATCCGTAATCATCTTCCGCGTCTGTGAATAAGTGGGCATACCTGCTCAGTACGTTGCGTATTGCACGGTTCTGACAATCAGGCACGGCTTTGAGGGCACCAACCCGGTCGGTTCTCCTCTTGTTTATCTCGATCGTCTCGTTAGCCACGATCACCACATCGTTTTTCAGGTCAATTGTGACACCGAGCCGTTTCAGGATGTCGGTTCCGATGATGGTGTCGGTCGTCTCCTCCACGATGAACATGTCATGGCTGATGAGCGTTTCTCCTATCCTGATTCGTAACCGCTGCGTGCCCGTCACTTTCAAAGAATGCCCACCGACCGTCTGCATCGTGATTGAAGATGGGTTTACTGGAACCCCATTGAACCTCTTCGTAATTGACACTGCCGCTCCTGTGTCTACTATGGCTCGGACAGACACACCTTCTATGGTTACCTGGAGGACTGGTACTCGCCACCGACTCGGCATGGATAGAGAGAAACAATGGGGCACATTGACGTTGGTGCAAAATCTCGCCACATGACCACTCTGGTTGCATCGGAAACAGCGGCGACCGTTCCGGATTACCCGTACATTGCGTTGTGAAGTGGTGCTTGAAGATTCTATCGCCAACAGCTGCTCCACCATTTCGGATAGGCGATTTACTTTCTGTTCCAACTCAGCATGCTGGATGCTTCTCACTGTCACTCGTTCCGACAAATTCTGGGCGACCGTCACCAGATCCAACGCTTTGCTGTCTCCCACCAGCGACACCAATTTCACCTGATCATGGAGTGGACCGGGCAGACTTCGGATAAACTGCTGTTTCAGTAGGCACTCTCTTGCGTTACCCTCTAACTCGAGGAGCCCAATCGTTAGATGTCTGTCCAGCTGCTGGAAAAACACCATCAAATCCTCCTGTTCGTCCCACCCGGCTGCGTGAAATCGTTGCAGTGCTCGTTCTTTCTCCAGATCCTTCCCAAATTCTGCACACAAGGCAGCCCTCATCTCAGCGAACGAACAACCGGGTTTGGCCTTTCGAGTGAGCAGATACACCGCCTCGGCTCGTCCACTCAACCGTGTGCCCAAAGCAATTAGCAAATTTGCATCCCCCCTCACATCCGTACAAGCCGCAATTCCGTCGAACTCATCGAGCCACGCCTCCACGTCACCGGCCGCAAATTGCTCTAACTGGGTCAACTCCATCGCGACTGGTCACGGTACCAGTGTAGCGAAAACGACAAGACAGGGGGGTAGACGTTTATTGCACACCGAAAATGGGCACATGAGGGTCTCGCGCGGGCCATCGAATATCGACTAGGTTTCCGTCCCACAACGCAACACAGGTACGGATGTTAGAGACGAGCCAGTCCTTTCGCTTTGGGAGCTCTGACTTGGAAGATCCGCCTTCCTGTTTTCGCCTCGATCTCCGCTTCTCTGCACCCGATTTGGATCGGCCAGGAGTCGTTCGAGAGCTCTCGACTTACTTGTTCTGGGCTGTGTCAATCGGCTCGGCCTCGGTCCTGTGGGCTGCGCTAGCGGCGTATTTGTCTGATTTATTGCGCTGTCCACATATTCCCTCTCCGTAGTTCCGGGCCCAGGCTCGTCGCTAGCCGTCTTTCGCGATCCGCTCTCAGCTAGCTCCGAAGGGCTCCCCAGAGCCATTCTTGGAAGCGGCCCCTCTACAATATGAGAGTGCCCTATGCTGAGGCTGATGTTGCATTCTTGATGCTTTTTCACCGTAGTTGTGCTAAACCAACTTACACTTAAACTAGGTCTTTTAAGCTGGCTAAATTTCATTCCACTTTACTTGGTTTGTTCTGCCAACCTGAATACTCTTCTATTAACTGGCCACGCTGCTTACATTAATTGCGCTTATCTTCGGTAACTTTGTTGCTTTTGTAGCACTTTAAGTAACTTGTGGACATTTCTTACTTATCGCGGATTCGTTGCTAACCAACTTACTTCCTATGCTAATTTAGTGAAGAGTTATACCACCGTATATGTATGCATTATTGGATTTGTTTTATTTCATCTTGTCGTTCCAGGTGATTGGCTGTTGCTTGATATCCACGATGTGACTGCGCTTGATGTGCATGTTAACAAGGTGCCTACCTCTCTATTACCCACTACCTCCTCCATACTGGTTCCAGGAGACAGGTGGTCGTTGCTGGTGACGGGGTGCACGGTCCTTGTGGCCGTGCTAGGCTCGAAGAGGGGTTCCATGCAGTCAGTGTGGAGCGGACTACGGTCCAGCCACCGTCTTGTGTGCGCTTGATTCCCCAAATACAGCGTGCTTGTGTTTGCCTGTGAAGGAGTGTGGGCCGGCTCCGTTGATGAAACGTGGCTCCCATCGACATGGCTGATGGTCTTATTCCTTCGGGTTTACATTGGATATGGGGTGTGTGGTTGGAGCTGTGGGTGGTGCAGCGCAAGCCACCCGTGGTCCCTCTGTAGGCGCAGGCGTCTTGTGTCTGGCCACATTGACATGCAAATCCGAAACCGGATGCCGGCAACCATATATATGAGAGTTTAGTATGCTATTGTCGTGCTTAGTAATGCTTGTGCTTACTTGTGATCTCATTCCTGCTGCATAATATCCGTGCAGCCTATCTGCAATGTCGACGTTACAGTTGTACACAACACCCGTGCTGCCCATACTTAATCGATTCAAGGAAAATCTAGACCGGTCCTAGGTAGCAATACATTCCAGCAAGCAGTTCTTTACATTTATCTGTTTTGCAAATCACCCCAGTGATGGGAATGAGATAGACTTTATTAGGAAGAAGCCTATTGAGCATATCCTTTTGTGACATTTCTTAATCATCTGCCATCTCTTCGCTATTGTCTGGTTCTTGACATTTGTTTAAGCCCAGCATTTCTTTAACTTGATTGGGCAACATACGTCGTTCGCAATAAATGTTTATTCAGAGTCCCATTTCGACTAATACCGTTTTCACGGACATACGTAATTGGCTCTTATTTTATCGCTTCTTATTCGCCTGCCTCAAACAACATCTCCAATGTTGGCCCCGATGTGCTGTAGTAGATTTGCTTCACTCACTATTATACCGTATATAAAGAATTAGGGTACTCATGCATACAGCTCGGTTGTGGCTCTTTTCCGTGTCCTCCTTGCGGTTATGGAGTGCGAACAATCGGCGGCGACATAACAGACTGTAACTTAAATCACCATCCAACACTAGATTAAATTTCCCACTTAGTGCACACGGAAGTTATTTTGAAAGCCGGTAAAAATTTTTAGCTCTGACAAACGCTATTAGCTGAGCCATGGAACCTAATGCCAAAGGAGTCGGCCGACAAATTCCCTCAATTGGAGTGGCCAGAAAGTGCAGCGCTGGAAGTGAGGACCAAGAAAATTACTTTCAGCGCGAGACTCTTCTAACTTTTATTCTGTGAATGGAGACATTGTGTGTGTGCTTGTGAAGTGATGCTGAACACTCACCATTGTGTAACATTAAGGTCGATCTCTAGATGAATCCGAAATCTTTTCCTGTTAGGACTTCGCCCTGGAGACCTAGAGGGTTGGAAACCTCCACATCGACACGGTGTGAAAAGGAACCTTCTGTTTTTGCAATGTGTATTCCTAGTTAATCAAACTAAATAATCCCCCGTTTTATTTTGTCCTCAAATATTATACCATCCATGAGCTGAGGTGTTCAACCCGTCCAAATCTGTACAAATTGGCTAACGAAATTTGTATAACGATTGGTCTTATCACCCTATTACTTTGCACAATTTTACTAGGTCTAGTCGCTGAAGGTGGTCCCAAACAAACGAGTCCAACATCTTGTGTTGCCGTTGCGCTATTAGTGTTCTAGTCTGCAGCCCGTTCTTGAGTTGCCAGGTCTAACAATCAAACAGATTTCATGTGACGACCCATGGCTTTCAGTATTTTGCATATGTGCGTTTTAGAATACCTGACAGGTATAGTTTCTTGTGTGTGTGCTGTGAATATGCATACATGTAAACCGAGTGATCTGACTACGAGGAGACTGCGATGACCAAAAGTCTACCATATTTATTAGTTTAGTGCGCGCTGAAATGCTTCTGCTCATGCGACAGAAATTTTACACTTGAACACAAAACCTTATATTATTCTATAAAGTGACTTTCCAAACTTTTCTCCTTACGACTGCTCGAGCAGAAGAGTAGTGGAACATCGATCAAGGCTTGAATATTACGACACGTTGGCTCCTACTGCGCACTGGACAGCTCATCTCTTGTTGACTCAATTTTAAGCATTGATCTGTGAAAAGAATCGGGTGACTAAGTATGCAACGAAACAACTCGAGTTCACCACCGATCGATATGGAATCGGAAAATTGGCCCATCTGAAAGAAACCACACTGACTGTGGCGCCGATGCGTAGTCCACCGAGTTGTCCTGCACCTGGGTTCCTGCAACTTAATGACACGCCATCAACAGAATACAACTAATGCGTTTTCGAGTACTTTACTAATATGAAGTTCACCGCAGAGGATTATGAACGGCTACGTATTTGCTAGATCGGGTTTTGCATTCGGATACTGTGCTCTTTTTCTAACCCCTCTTTCTGCATTATTTAGGTGTGCATCAGTTGAAATTGTGTAAACCTTGGCTTCGCCAAATCACAAAGAATACTTGGTTCGGGCCAGTTTGGAGCCTCTCTCCTTCGTTGACGCTCGTGTGATTCAATGCATATCCATCTTTTTCGACACATGTCAATTATGCGATTTCTAAGATTTCTCTCTGTTTATTCTGTTGCAGGAAGTCTATCCAAATTGTTTTTAGGTGGATCCGACGTTGCCTTTCACCATGTCTCCCCAAAAATAACACCACAATACTGAAGTACCGATATGCCCATTTGAACGGGACTGGAATTGTGCCAACAACCCAAGGTCTTAGGCGTCCCCCGTGACTACTGTGAATGCCCCAGCAAATTGTACGTGCAAAGCAGCGAGATGTCGGTTGTTACACAACTCAGAGGTTTTCTTCACTGAGAGAAGATAAAGGATGCAGTGTGGTTAAC
The DNA here is from genome assembly GCA_944474145.2 of Dicrocoelium dendriticum. Lineage (NCBI taxonomy): Eukaryota > Metazoa > Platyhelminthes > Trematoda > Plagiorchiida > Dicrocoeliidae > Dicrocoelium > Dicrocoelium dendriticum. Next base: position 247,413,555 of record OX104063.1, on the reverse strand, counting down.
TGAAAACTCGGATACTGCGCACAATAAATAAACCAAGGCTGCTTAAAGTTGTTGAGTAGCCATCCATCACCTGTGTGATTATGCACTACCTCACGTGCTTTACCGACACTGGATCAAGTGTAGTCCCAAACAAACCTGAATGCGACTTACTTTCACTGCCGACAAAGTGTGTAAACAATTGATCTCGGAGCGTCCAATTGAGCGGTAAAGATTTCGCCAAGTTTCAACACTGGGTGTAGACATCCGAGTGTCTTTCGGAGACACAATGATTCGAGTGCACTGGACCTCACTAGACGTAGAACTTTGTTATATCTTGCTTGTTTGACCATTATCCTATTATATACTGGTGACTGAAGGCCCTCGCAGCCTCAATTATTAAATGCCTCCACAGCGGTGTTTATTTCCCTCTAACGCATGCAGCGATTATGCGCTCACCCGCAGAGCACACGCAAGTCTTTATTACGAATTTCATAACAAACCTACACGGTAATGACAGAAGTGGCTTGTTTCACTTAACTCACAAACTCAGATTGCAAACAATTTTAAGTATCGGCGTTTTCAAGGAGAAAGCACCCTGGTGTACCTAATATTGCTGGACACCAACCAAGTCTTTCTCTAGCTGCTTCAATTCAACCACAATACTAAGCTGAGAGGCCACCAACTTAAGTTGGCCACACAGTACAGTCGATTGGATTTCCGAAGAAATGTTTTCTCCCTTCGAGTACCCCAGATATGAAACGACCTTCCAAGTCCTGATAATTTTGCCCATACATTTACACCTTACAAAATATCATTTGAAGACACCATATCGCCTTTGCTTTGCGTACTAGATTATTCCGTTTCAATCGGAAGACGGAATCATGCGAACCAACCAGTGCGCCTACCAGCCTTATCCGTAAGGTAGTGGGGAAAACGTGCATGTATATTCATATGCATCACGTGTTGAGTCACCTAAAAGTCGAATGCTTCCATTTGTCGTTACTAACGTCGGGAGGTTTCGTGTCGATTTCAGGATTAAAGGCTGGGGTGTACCTACCTGCTTCGGAGATCCCGGTGCATGGTTAAGTATTTTCAAGGTTACTTTTGCTGGTCCAAAACGGTTCTGACATTGGCGGTAGTAACTGCCTACCTCCGTATCACGTGCCTTCGCTACTCTACTCGCTCTTTCTGACTAAATGGAAAACTTTAAACCTAAATCTATAGAGCTGTACGGGGATACTCAAACTATAGCCGGTAACGCTGGCAGTCGTGGGACTAATCCCTGGAGAGAGGATTCCTTGATCTGTGCGGTGTTACCCAGAAACTAGTCGTAAGCAATGATACCTAAGAAACGTGCCGAGTACGAAAGTACGGAAAACAGCCCGATCGGTTGGGCCCAACGGGTACTGACAAGAGCTACGGAGAATAGAAAGTAGTTAAGCAAGCGAAGGTATCAGTCTAACAGAACGAATCACGGGGCGAGTGAAAGTAATCCGAATATACCATCGATAAAACTAATGGACGGTAGGAAGATATGAATAGTACTAAAATTCCGTGTCACAAAATGCTGAAAACATGAAGGTTTCGTGTTCATTACTGCCGTGTTCCTCAAGGATCCGTCCTTGGTCCCCTCCGTTTTATGGTCTGCATTAACGACCTCCCGGATAATATTCAATCCTCGATGCAAATTGTTGCAGATGACGCAAAAATCTGGAGAGTTATTCGCTCAACATCAGACTGTGCCCTCCTCCAGAATGATTTGGATCGAATCAACAAATGGGCAGATATAGACCACTTCCCCCTGAATCCTGCCAAGTGTCACCTACTGTCATTGCGCAGCAATCTTGCCAACACGTACCTCTTGGGGCAGTACGTTTTACGGCGCGTGACCACAGAAAAAGACTTAGGTATCATTGTGCAAGAAAGTCTGGGGGATTCGCTCCAATGTTCCAAAGCAGCGAAGGTGGCGAACATGAACCTGAGACTTTTGAGGCGAGCTTTTGGTGTTTTTGAACGACAGTTGGTACCCATGCTTGTCAACTCCTATATCCGCCCCCACGTCGAATATGCCGTCCAGGCTTGGTGCCCATGGTTAAAACGGGACATTCATCTCTTAGAGCAGCCCCAACGAAGAGCTACTAAGGCAACACGCGGATTATCTGGTCTCAATTATGAAGTGCGTCTCAGTTTACTCGGAATGTTTTCCTCCGAATACTGACGACTCCGCGGAGATTTCATTCTCGCATACCGGATATTAACGGAAAGCGATCACCCGTGCAAATCGCTGCTCATCCTAGCCTCATATAAGTGATCGAGAGGTCATAACCTTAAGCTGATAATCCAACACTCCCGATTAGACTGTAGAAAATATTTTTACTCTCTTAAAATCTGTTCACAATGGAATGACTTGCCAACGCATGTGGTAAACGCTCCGAACATTACAGCTTTCAAACAATTGTTAGACATTCATCTGAATGACAAACAACACATTGTGGTGTGATGTACTAGGTTTAGACTATTGGCATTTCAGTTCCATGTCGGAATCTAATGATTTTTATCTATTTTGCATTTACTATCCTATGGGTCTTGTAAAGCCAATGCTTTTTATCCCATCATACACTATTGAACTATTGAACTAGTAGGCTGTGAGTGAAGCCTTCGACAGAGATGAATGGGAGAACAGAGCACCAACCGGTGTGAACAAAAGCGGACAGAAATAAGGCGCGTAGAGCTCGCTGGTTCTTCGTTTCTTTATTATCGCTTATTTATTGTTTGGATTTGGATTGGAGTGCATCGTCGGTGGACCGTCAGGGCGGGCACGGCAGACTGCGAAAAGCTGGCTAGTTCATGAAAAATGTCGGCAGGACATTTCCTTCACTGCTGACCCTATGATGCGATTGAAAGGTGTCTCCCCCCCCCCCCAAATCCATGGCAAAGACAGTCCTTGACCCGCGGAGAATCCGAGGTATCGTCGTTGGAAGAACGTAGCCAAACGCTGACTGACCAGATTAGCCGTCTTTCTGCACCAGTACATTAAGGAATAGCGATCGCTTGGAGCCAAGGTGATACGGCTTGAGACTTAGGGCAGATGAACCAGAAGACGCCGCAGTTTTTCAAGTGATTTGGGTTTCGGAAGGCCAAACTCGGAAGGGTGGGATGTGGTCGCGACAGGTGGCTTGATGCGGTATGGAAAACGAGACAAGTATACGAATCAATAATATGTATTTTAATACAAGGATCTGGGTGTTTGTCGTTCAGCAAAACGCTTGTGAATAAAACACACGATTACCATGAAATGTAGCATATACGCATGTCAAGGAAAATAGCAAACGTCAACTAAATCAGAGAAACGGACCGGACATTTGACCTGTCTGCCGCGCCCGTCATTTACCTGGGGTTTGGGCTGGGTTAGCGGAGATTAAAGGATAATAGAGGGAGCTGGAGTAACTGGTACGAAAGATGCAGTTGTGGGTGAGTGTACCTGTGCTGTTGTGGCAAGTGAAGTTGGATGCGGGCTTTCAATGAATGCGTCATTGAGACGATTGATGGACACCGTTGTTCGGTGAGGATTCCGGTCTAAGGTAAAACGCTTAGGAGTTCGTTGCAGAAATCTGAAGGGGCCGGTGTAAGAAGACTAAAGTGGGCTAGGCACTGCGTCTATGCGGACGAAAACGTACGTGCGAGTAGAGAGTCCACCGTGCATCTGTACATCGCTGGTCTGCTCAAGAGGATGGGCCGGGTACAGCGAACGCATGCGTTGAGAAAGAGAGGTTACGAAGTTTCATGGTGGCATACACAATGGAGTGGAGGCGAAATGAGCTCTCCAGATAACCTCCGCGTTGCACCGCAGACCAACTCTGCTGGTGTGCACTGCAGGTCATCTTTGATGCTGTTGAGAATAGCTAGAAGTACTAGTGAAATATTTTCGCTCCAGTCAGCCTCAGAAGTGCCACAGAGAGATGACTTAATCTGTCCATGAAAGCGTTCGACTAGGCCATTCGCTGTTGGGTGATATGTTGTTGTATGAATACGGCGGCAGCCTAAGAAGTTACAAAATATATCGAATGGCGAAGATTCGAAAAGCGTTCCTCGGTCGGTCATGCTGATGGATGTGCATCTGTAATGGGACACCCAACGGTTCAAGATTGCACGGAGGAAGCTTTCGGCCTTGCATCTGCTACATGGATGGTTTCTTGCCATCTAGTGAAGAGACTGACACATGTCATTATGTATGCGAATCTGAAAGTAGGTGGTAAGGGCATATAGCAGGTCAAGATGTACATATGCGAATTAAGAATCCTGGGCGGGGATTGAGCCGAGAGAACTACGGAGCATCTATGTCCCTTGGAGTCCTGGCAGTGGAGCCAAGCACGAGCGCAGATACGAAACGCTCGATGATCAGTTTTGAAGGTGCACGAATATAAGGATGAAACAATGAGTGCAGAGTATCGAAGACAGTGCGTCTGAACGAGAAGGGCACACGAGGTTTAGGACAGTCTGTGGAAGTGTCACAAAGGATAGTTCCGTCCGTAATTTGGACAGGAACGCGTTGCGCATGCAGTGAAGTGGAATGTAGGGTGAGTGGGAGATCTTCCTTCTAAGCCTGAGCTGATGCCATGACAGCGAGCTTTACAGTATGCTGAATATTCACACGTTCTGCGTGCGCAAGGCACTTCCTTGACTTGACTTGAGTGAAGAGTGAGGTTGCCGTGAGAGAATGCGTCAGAAACTGGGTTTGATGACACCTGAGCCATTACGTATGTCAAAAGTGTATTAGGCAACAATGTCTAGATATCCAGTTCTCCGTGGTGAATATTTGTCAGAAGATGAGTGAATGGCGAAAATGTTAGGCGTGTGATCAGTGTAGACCGTGAAAGTCCTGCCTCCCAATGTATGTTGTAAGTGACGGATAGGTAAATAAATGACAAGCAGTTCTCTAACAAACGTGCTATGATGAGATTCTGTTGGTTGCAAGTGTTTGGACAAGAAACCGAAAGGTTGCCACTGCCCACCAACATGTTGTTGGAGAACAGCTCCTACCACAACGTCTGAAGCCTCAGTTGATAGAGAAAGAGGAACAGACGGTTCGGAATGGGCGAGTAAAGTTAGATCGGAGATAGCGTCCTTAAACTCCGTGAAAGCCGTGTAGGCCGTATCGTGGAAAAAGGGTTACACTCCTTTCCTCTGAGAAAATCAGTCAGTGGCTGCATACATCGAGAGCAGCCGGAAATGAGACCTCAATAGAAGTCGACTAAACCACAAAATCGACGGAGATACTTGGAAGAAGTTGGTGCTGGAAAGTCTTTAGTAGTGTGGAGCTTATCTGCATGAGGCTCGATACATGTCGATGAGACGAAGTGGACTAGAAATTCTACCGTTTGTTGCCAAGCTTGCACTTACTCGGGTTAACGCTTGCTACGGTAGAAATGGATGTTTAAACGCGAGGTGACGACATCTATCTAAACGCACGGTCTGGGCTGTAAGAATGAAGGGCGGTGGGCAGAATAAATTGTACTAAAGGAACCGTGGTTCTACCTAAATGATAATGAAGTAAATAGAAACGATTAACTTACGAATAGTTGAATGGACTCATAATTATGTACAGATATAATTCCGCGTGGTCAGTTCGGGCAGTCCGCGCTCATTCGAGGAAAACGATCAATGAATTTATGCGGGTTAAGGAGTGTTGCTTTACAAGTCCCGTTGGATAGTTATTGCGGATATCAACACAACAATAATGATAACAATGAGAGTAAAACAGTTAGTATCCTAAATATGAAAATAAGGACTTATCGTTTGCTCCGCTGTAGTCCTGAAATCCTTTAGATTCAAAGCACCCACAGTTAGCATCAAATAATCCCATTGTAAACTCCAGGTGTAAGATGGAGACGTAGTGCTAAGTGACAAAGTGTAAGTAGATGAATCTATCATCCAACCGTCTTTTAAATACTGTTAGTCTCTTTGCGGTGACAACCGATTCTGGGAGAGCATTCCACGGGTGGCAAACACGAATAGAAAAGAAATTTCTGCGGCACTCCAAACCGCTATACTGTTCTTCGCGTTTCACTGAGTGGCCCCTCAGGTTTGCATTGGTGCTGAGTTGCAGTACAGGACGGCACACATGATGTGGGTCTCGCAGAATCAAGTATGCCATAATCAGGTCGCCTCCTAGTCTGCGATAGCTTCCACTGAATACCCCCAATCGGTGCAGCCTCTCCTGGTATGAAAGATGGTGCATTCCAATTACGTTCTTAGATGCCCGGCGTTGTGGCTGCTCCAGTGCTTTAAGGTTGTGTTTCAGCCATGGATGCCAGGCTTGAATTGCGTATTCGACATGAAGGCGAACATATGCACTGAGCCTTTGTCGAAATATTGAGCTGTTTATCTGTCCAAACACGGATTGCAAACAGCCTCGAAGACAGGCTTCGAGGCCTTTTCGGATTGCTTGGAGCAACCCAAGTCATCTTGAACCAGGACAACCAAGTCACCCTCCGGAGTTGCTCGTTTTAGTATATTCGTTTCGAGCCGGTATGAGTACCTACTCTGATGTCGGACAGAAAGCATCTTGCATTTACTGATGTTGAAATACAGTAAGTTTTTGGTTAACCATTGATTGACCGTATCTAGGTCACTCTGAAGCGCATGTTGTTCGCCGTTCGCCTGGATGCTCCGCCAAATCTTGATATCGTCGGCAAACATTAGGAAGTTTGAAGTGCTTCCCTGTGCAAGGTCATTAATAAACACCAAAAACAATCGTGGACCTAGAACTGAGCCTTGCGGCACACCACACTCGACTTGTATCGGGTCCGATAAAGAGCTCCGAACTCTGACCACTAATTGCCGTTAAGAAGAAAGTTGGCAATCCAGCTCAAATGAGGGTCGCCGATCCCGTAATGCTGCAGCGTGGATAGTAGTATCCGATGGTCTAGACGATCGAAAGCCCTGGGAAAAATCCAGGTGGATCAAATCAACAACTTCTCCAGCGTCAGCTGCCTTAGTCCAACTACTGCGTGCGATTAATAAATTCGTTGTACATGACCGTTGTCGACGGAAACCGTGCTGCTCTAGCGAGATGGTGTTACGGTTTACCAGATAGCACACCATTGCATCGCAACTATGGATTCCATGGCCTTGGGGAGTACAGGATGAAGGGATACCTGGCGGTAGTTGGAGGGATCAGTTCTGATTCCACCTTTGTGAATCAGGGTTATTATTCTGAACTTCCACATAGCGGAGATTTGATTCTGGTCTAAGCAGCGCTGGAAAAACTGAGCTAAAGTTCCTGCCAATTGGCTTGCTGCTGCTCCCAGTGCCTCTGGACGAATGGAGTCGACACCCGGCAAGCTGTGTTTGCGTAGAGGCGTCAGCTTTTGCGATGAAGCCTCCACGGTAGAAGTGATATGGGTTAGTCCTGATGAGGAAATGACAAAGCTTGGAAGGTCGCTCGGTGGCACCACCCTCTGAAACCTAGGAGCATATTGTGTCCGCATCGCGTTTGCTGCTTCCACAGCCGTTCTTGTGGGGCCATCAGCTGTCCTGAGTGGAGGAAATCCTTGCCTCACCTTTCTTAGGCTATTGACGTGCTTGTACAGCAGTTTGTGGTTAGCACTGAAGGTTTTTGCGATGTTCTGCTGATAGGCGGCTTTGTCTTCTCTTAGCACTTGAGTGCAGTGATTACCTTGGGCTACGTAGTTGTTCCAATTTTCTCGTGTTGGAACTTCTCTGTACACTCGCCATGCTGCGTCGCGTATTGTCACCCGTTTTCGAGTTCTGCTCCTAACGAAAGAAACTGATGTACACTTATTGAAAATTTTATCTCTGAAGCCTCTGCAATCAATTGACTGAATTTGTTGACGAACTCGAGCCAAGCGACTTCCGGGGTTTCTCCATCAAAGATCAAGTTGTAGGGCTGACGAGCTGGGCTAATCGATCGGAGATTGTGATGGTTCGCAATCTCATCGTTCTCATTCTGATATGCTGCATAGCAGATGGAGTTGAAACTGATCAGTGCGTAATCACTGCGACCCGATGTAATAAGTGCTGGATTAAAACAATGTGTTCGGATATCTGAGCTCTATACATCGTTGTCAGTAAATAATGAAAGGTCATATAATAAAGACTAAGAGGAAAATGTAATATAGGCAGTACAGTTAATTCAGATTCTGAATGTTGATCAATGGCACTCATCTGTCTCATTATCGTGGTTAAGAATGTGAATAAAAGTGTACTACTTTTAAAAAGATAGTAGTAATGTTACATAAACGAATCAGGATTGGACAGTATCAGGTACGTCCGAGAATCAGGAATGCACAACGGTGATGCCGTGTTGGGTGAGCGGCTGGTAGAGTGATTGATTGGGTGCACTAGCTACAAGAATATTGGCTAGGTAGGGAGAAGCAAATTCTGGGCCACGAGTTATGTATGAAGCGTTGTAATGTATGTGTAATGTTGCACTATCTGAAAGGAATTCTTAACAACTCGAGCAACCCGAAGCGAGTGGACGACTGTTTTAGGAATGTTTTTCATCGACAGGTATCTGGTGCTAGGAACGAACAAGATCGAACTGACTGGAGACGGTCTTACCGGTTAGGCATGCAGTGAGGTCTTGCATGTGTGGCGACGATAGTGAAGACCTGGTGAAATGTTCTACGTAGACCTAAATGGTTAAGCAGGCTTGGCCGTAGTTATAAATGAGTGTGCCGTTCGCGACACTAAGGCTGAGGGTGGCCTGCTGAATCGCCTAGCCAGCGGCTGGAAGAACCACCCTTTCTTCAGCTCTGGGATCAAGCAGGAACGCGGTTCCAGTTTTGCATTTCTGAACGCAAAGTAAGCTGCTGCCGGAGGTGTGACCGTTGACGTTATTGATACATGATCTGGGGCCTGGAACTTTACACTTCTGAGTGGAGGAAAAGGTGCAAGGCATGGTACCTCGCTTCGCCTGAGGGCCAAAGCGACGTTCATATCAGCATAGTTTGTTGCGTGATAGGCTACTGCACTTAGCCGACTCGCTTAACAGCGTGTTATTGAGTACTGAAGGAGAATTAAATACTACATTAAACCCGGAGGGCTCTGAAGTAAGAGCTACATGATGCCTGCATGAAGTAGATGACTGCTAAGAAGTCTTAGGGTTATTCGGCGGGTTGCGCAATCGATTTGCTTAGCTAGAGGATCCACGCTCGGATCCGCCAGTTGTGTGATTAGTATGAGGGGACAGACGTTGGTGGATATGCTGATAATTTGGGCTATTTCAGGGGGGTGCTGTATCCAGAGTTCTCGGAGGATGAAGTCAGCCATTGTAGACGAGCAGAGGAGTCTCTTCATCTAACCTATAGGGTGCATTACCTCGTATCGCCTAGATGCAAGCCGTGGAATAGCCGTTCGATACGCCTACGCGTTGGTTGATCAAGTTGAGTTACAATCTCCTGCTTAAGAAAGACCTGTGTTTGGATTAGAAAAAGTGTCTGTGAGCTGTAAAACGAACTCACTATGAAGGCAACGTAGCAAATGACTACATTTGTTCGCTGACTCTTGTTCTGATGTCCAAATCTGGGATATTTGCTCACTTTACATTTAGATTTGCAGGAAATAAGGTTATGCTGCAAAAATTCATACTCTAGCAAGACAAACCATAAAAGTGCGTCATCAAATTGGGTACATGTAAAGATTAGCCGAAACTTTTAAATTTATAAATATTTTATGCTAGAACGCATCGACTGGGCTATAGAATATCAGAAAATAATAACCACCAAAATGCAAATCAGGTGGAAAATGGAACGAGCTCACGAAAAATGATTTCCGTGATGATGGAAGCGCGTTCGTAGTCGGATTACAACTTATAGGGTGTTACTCAGATACTAGTCGCAAGCAGTGATACCTAAGAAGCGTGCAGAGTAGGAAAATACGCAAAACAGCCGGATTGGTTGGGCCCAACGTGTATTGGCAAGCGCTACAAAAAAACAGAAAGCAGTTGATTATAAGTAGGTATCAGTCTAACGGTAAATCACTGGGAGAGCGAAAGTGATCCAAATTTACCATCAGTAAAACAAATGGACGATCGGGAGATATGAACAGTACTAAAATTCAGTGTGACAAAATACTGAAAGCATGAACGTTTCATGTTCACTATAGTTCATGATCGTGGTTTAAGGTAGCAAAAGCTCTTTTTGTCACGTCATTGTGTCGCCTTGGCCCCTACTCACTACAAAATGACACTAAGATGTCTCATGGTTGATGTAAAAGCCCGCTGCATCTAAATACTTCGTTCTGCTAACTCTCCGTAAATTGGTTACCCACTGAAATAACCACGTTCCCAGAAAACATGTCCAGTGCCTTATGAACAGTGACTTCTGCTAGAGCACCAATGCACATAATCGGGATTGCGGTTAGATGTTCTATTCATTGGTGACGCTTCTGGTACTTTGCGATAAAATGCCTTTTGATGTTAACCAATTTAGAAATGTTTCGGAAGACTTCATAAACGCTCCATAATGGGTCTGGAAAGCAAATTTTGTTACACGGTGGGTATATAACGAGTCACCACTAGTTTTCCATATCAATGGATCAATCGACTTATCACGGGTAAAAATGCAGAGCTTGATATTTCCTGTAGGTAAACAATTTAAAAAAAAACACAACAGTAACGCATATCGTTGGACTCATCGAACTTCCACTTGTTCACGTCGTTTGTTTGTTTCATGTGCCTCAGTAACGTTGGCTACGTGTTGTAGTGCATGTGACGCACTGTTTCATCAAGCTGAGTTTTGCATGCAGTCAAAGTGGAAGCGAAGATGACCGAAATTGGGAGAGCATTCCACCACTGGGATACACGAAGAGAGAAAAAATGTCGCCGGCATTCCAACCGCCTGTACTGTGTGGCTAACTTCGAGTGATGGCCTCGGAGTGAGGTATAGTGACTTCATTTCAATGTGTCGACATGTGTGGTTTGAATAATTTCGGATCTGAAACCCCCAATAAGATCACCGCACAGGCGATGGTATTGACCACCGAAAACTCCTATGGTCTGTAGTCTACCTTGGTAAGATGAGTCAGGCCCCTAACATTCTTTGTTGCTCTTCTTTGTGGAGTCTCAAGAGCGGCAAGATCATGCTTGCGCCAAACGTACCAGATTTGGATGGCGTATTCAACATGTGGCCTCATGCAAGCGTTGAGCGCTTGTGATATGATGATGGTATCAAACCGGCCATACACTCTCTACAAGTGACCCAAGTGCACATTGGTTTTCCTTGTTGCTTTTTCGGCCTGTTTCGAGCAAACGAGATCGTCCTGCACGAGCACTGCAAGATCAATGGCTTAAGTTATTGCTTCGTAAATGAATCACTGGATTTATGATGGGTAAAAAGACAAAGCTTGACAATTTCCGCGTGTCACGAATGAAAACAGGATGTGAATATATCAAGGAAAACAAAAAATAACGATTATCGGTGGGCTCACCGAATTTTCACCTCTGCGTGTAGATTGGTCATGTCATGATGTGTCTCAGTAACATTGGCTAAGTCTTGTAGTGCATGTGATGTAATGTTTCATCAATTTGCCTTTTAAATTCAGTTAATGCAGAAAAGATGACGGAAATTGTGAGATCATTCCATCACCGCGACAAGCGAAGTAAGAACAAATGCTGGTGGCATTCCAGCCGGCTGTGTTGTATGACTAACAACAACTTATGACTTGGAGAGTGGTATTGTGACTTAATTTCGATACCTGTCAACATGCGTGGTTTGGATAATTTAGGATTTGAATAATCAAAATAAGATCATCGCGCAGACAACGGCATTAACCACTGAAAACTCCTATGGTCTGTAGTCTACCTTGGTAAGGGGATGAGTCAGGCCCCTAACATTCTTTGTTGCTCTTCTTTGGGGAGTCTCAAGAGAACCAAGGTCATGTTTTCACCAGGGGGTACCAGACCTGGATGGTGTATTCATTATGTGGCCTTACGTAAGGGTTGGGCATTTGTGCAAAGATGATGGCATCAAATCGGCCAAACGCTCTCCCCAAGAGACCCTAGTACTGAGTGGCTTTCCTTGCCGCTTTTTCGGCATGTTTTGCGCAAGCGAAATCTGCCTAAGCGAGCAAACCAATGTTATTTTCATGGGAAACGCGTTCCAAATGGTGTTCGCCTAGCCAGTATGTGTTTGTTCTCTAGTGGCAAATGCTCAGTAATCGACATTTGAAAGCGTTGAACTCCAACATGTTCTGAACTGACCAATCGTGAGTCCTGTCGAGATCACCTTGTAGTGTCATGTGATCGTTTACTGTCCTGATAGTCCGACAGATCTTAAGATGGTCAGCGAAGAGTAAAACTTTTGAATAGCTCACACCCACGAGGTCGTTAATGAAGAAGATGAAAAACCTCGGTCCTAGAACGAATATTGTGGGACGCCACATTTCACCTCTATCTGGTCAGTGTAGGCACTATGAACTCTTACCTCTGAGTGAGGTTGAAGTAGGAGTGCACCTATCCAACTCAGGATGGAGTCGCAGATTCCACTGAGGAGGATGTTTTGATCAAAACGATGAAACGCTTTCGAGAAATCGTGGTACACAAAGTCAACTCCCTTCTCATCGTCGACAGATTCTATCCAGCTGACACGGTCTAACAAGCGATTCATGTCACATGAGCGGTTTCGGCGGGAACAGTGATGCCCCGTTACGATGATGTTTTATCTTTCTAACTCTTCCATGAGGGCCGCTGCAATAGTGGATTCCATGACCTTAGAAAGAACTGGGAGAAGAGTTATCAGGCGGTAGTTTTCCAGTTCAGCACGGTTGCCCCTCCCCCTCAAATTGGAGTGAGTACTCCACGCTTCCAAATGACCGGGACTTACATGTGGTTTAGACAATGTTGGAAAAACCGGACAACGGTTGGACCAGGCTACTGGCCGCCACTTTCAATAGCTTGGGTGTAAGTTGTCCACACCAGTAGAACTGTTAACATACAGGAACATCAGTCGCTTCAGTACGCCCGCGACAGTAAATGAGATGTGGCAGGTGACATGATCGGTGTAAGAGAGGTAAGGGAAATCAGTGAGTGCTGGAAATTTCAACTGAATTGTAGTCTAAGAGCGTTGGCCGCTTCTTGCACAGTTTTCGCTTGCTTGTGTGCGGTATCCAGAAAGGAAATACCACGCTGTAGTTTACGGAGTTCGTTGACATGCTTGTAAAGTAGCTTGGATTTGGAACAGAATCCTTCTGAGAAGGCCTTCTGATATTACAATTCCTCCTCGTGGATCAGCCTGACACAATGGTTGCGCTCGGTTTTACAGTTACTTCCAGAAGTCTTGTCCCTTTTTGTTCTGTTATTCGGGGACCAAGAATCACGCGTTCGGATAAGAGTGGAGCGCACTAAATTTCCAACTGTCCGGTAGCAGATATTGATCTGCAACTTTTCTTTGTAGGAGGTTGCCAACAAATGTGAAGCGTTAGTTCTGTTAATAAATAAAGTTAGCCGTGATGAACTTAACCGAATAGATGTTTAAAATGACCACCGTCGTTTCGCTTGCAGAGCAGTATTCGCCCGATGCTAGTGCCTATCACTATCTGCACTCAATCATGTTTACGGATGAGGCACTTTTCCGCCTGCACGGCGCCAAGAAGCGGTATATTTGGGCTATCAATAACCCACGAAAAATGCATCGCTTCGCGTCTACAGCATGTTGCACAGCTCATGGCATGGGCTGGGTTGACAGGCCGAGAAATTATCGGACCAGTTTTCTTCTCTATGTATGTGAAGGGTAAGTTGATTTTTCAACAGAACTAATCACATTTGTTATCATGTACTTACAAGGAAATGTCGCGGTCCAGTGTCATTCTACAGCTACAGGCCGAAGGTTTATTGAGTACCGTTTGGTGGCAGCAGGATGATGCGTCTGCACATTCTGCACAAACGGTACGTGGTTACCTAAACGAAACCTTCGGTAAAAGTTGGATCTGTCTTGGAGGACCTATGGACTGGTCTGCACGGTCTTCTGATTTTAACCCCTTGGATGTCTTCCTATAGGGGTACTTGAAACGCCGAGTGTATAAAAGCAGGCCAACCTGTCGTGAGGGACTAAAACGGAACATCGTAAACGAATGCCGCGGTATATCGGTGGACACATTGCAGAAACTGCTAGCCAATAGCATCCGGCGAGTACTGCTCTGCAAGCAAAACGACGGTGGTCATTTTGAACATCAACTTCGTTGGCTTTTCCTTGAAACATATCTAATGTAATTATATGTATAATAGCATAACGGTTGATTTCGATACCACATGGTTGCGATAATAATCAGTGCCAATACTTCGTCTGGTTAGGATGAATGTTAAGAGAAAATGAAACAAGACGGTTACGCGAGAAACGCGAGATGGCTCAATTGCGCGACAGGGCGCAAGCGTCGCTGTTGATGTTTACTGTTAAGTTGACAGCGATGAACGACAACCTTTGAAGCTCAGTAGGCTGCGTCAGGTGTTTCTTGCAAGACAGGGTCACGTATTTCCTTTGCAGATATGACGTTAACATCGTGTTTGCCAAGTAATTTAATTATGATTACACCATTCCTCTGTCAGTCATGGTTCGCACACGGTAAGGAAACTGTCGCTGGCAAGTAACGTAGGAGCTAAAAGACAGAGATGTTTTCACCAGCGATTTTCGTTGGCGACATCGGCACTTCGCTTCAACTGTTATAGATTCAATGTAGCCCACTTGCCAAGTATGCACAAACGATGCGGCATTATCTTAACGACTTGTTCGGTCACCGGTGGATCCGTCGCAGTGGTCCAAAGGATTGGCCTGCCCGGACACCAGATTTGAACCCATTAATTTTCTTCCTATGAGGTTATTTGAAACGAAATTTTCAGGACTACGCCTATTGCACTGGAACACTTGAAAGGTAGTATTGTCAAGGAATATCGCGCTATAAACAGGGAAACTTTGTAAAAAGTTATAGCCTTGTACCTCAGGCGATTTCCGCATTGCAAGCAGAATGCCGGCGGGCAAGTTGAGCATCTTCTTCGCTGACGAACATATCACCATTTCATGCTGTTTATGTTAATAGACGTATTCACCGTCAGCACTGATTTCTGGACTCAATTGGTGCATCGCCACACGGTGCCAAATCAGCATCGGGCCAGAATGCATTCAACGAGCAAGGCTGATTAGACAGTGCATAGACTGACCACTTCTATGCCAATTTGTTCACAATGCCAATACTTGATTTCATGAATATGCCTAAAGAATGCGGGTAGGATGGTGATGTGAGAATCGCTACGCGGTTTCGTAGTTTTATCGCCTTCATCGGCGTACCAACTCCGGCGTGGAGTGAGTGCTTCTAAACAATAACCTACCGTTCCAATAAAAAGGAGAGAAAGATGGTCCATCGACTTTTCGGTAAGAATGCAGATCGTGAAAGCGTGGCTTATCGATCATTTTAAATGTTATTAGCGGAACTTGCAGCTGTATGTTTCAGAATAGTTACCACAAGGATAACTGGCTTATGTTGGACGGTATGCGTGAGAATCCACATGCGTGTGCTGTGGTCCCACGATTTGTCAATCAGTTTTGTCTGCCAATGGGCCTCGTGCTTTGTGGAATACGTAAGTCTCGGTATTCGCGAGGACTAGATTTTGCCCAGGAATGCAGCTTCTCAGTTCTATGCCATTGGAATATTAGCACATCAGTGAATATGTTAGAATGAACGCTCAAGACTGTGACGGGAGAATAGGCTATGCGGTAGCGAGTAGGCGTTAGGCGGTACAGCTTTTCAAAACTCCTTTCTCAAAAGGTTACATTTCATCTTTGCAAGGTCTAATTGTAAGGAAAGTTTATTTTTCTAAGCTGCGTTGTTGGGAGCTAACTTTCAGTCTACTGGAGCATTTCCGATAACCATTTTGTTATCAACTGCGATAACACAAAACAAATATTGACAACGCCTTGCTCAGGTCAGTTAGACCTGTCCAAGCGCCACCACAATTCTACCGATGTAGCCTACTAATGATGCACTGCTGTCTTGATTTTGCACACGCATTCGTTCCAACCAGCCCGAAACACGGTATGTATCGATCGGTGAACTTGTCTTGCGGCTTGTCGTAGTTGACTTCCATTCAACCATCCGCGTTCATCCAGCGTTTTCACGATGGACGAGACTGGCAAGTACACCTGTACCCAGCTGCATGCATACGGCCATCACTCCGGTCGTTCACACCCATGTGACCGGGTGAGAGACATTTTGAGATAGACCAACATCTACTATTGGACAGTTGGCAATGTAGTGCGCTCTCATCCGAAGGCGCGACCTTTGGCCCTCGAGTAACAGCGTAAAAAAGGACAAGACTTCTGGGACTAAGCATATAGGTCTTCTTGGAGTTCAGGTTGGCTTTGTATCCTTGCCAAAGTGAACATCTCAAAGACATCCGTTTATGCATCCGAGTCCACAGCAGCAACAGAAGCAGAAACGTGCGTAGTGGACAAATACACGGTTTTTTTCTCGATGGGTTTGATGTTACCGGGGGGCTCAGACCCAGGTAGGTTTGAATTAGCGGACTCTGTCCAGAGCTTTTGACTCAATGGTCTACCCGCAAGACAGCGGGGCGAAGTCAGGAGATCGCGTCCACTGGCAGCCGGTCACCGATTGCCCGGTTCACACCTTTTTTGTTTAGCGATCTGTCAGACTGGGGCCTAGTCCGTTCAGAAATGCAGCGTCCAGCTGTGAAATTACGAAGCTTTGTTGAAGCGAAGCAAGGGGCGAGGATCTTATTTAGTGGCAAGTCACGTTGACCAGGTCACAGTGTTGTTGAACGGATATTTGTGGTCTTTTATAGGGATAATTCTTGCCGGGCGAAAGTCCACCACGTCCTGGAACACCACCGTCGAAACTTTTCGCAGGAACGGGCAAACTCGATCCAATCAGCTGGCACCACTAGTAGTTCGGCGAACTGCCACACACGGGCGAATATATAAGTGCATGCTTCGAAATAGCTGCACGGTTGTATGGGCCTAGCATGTAACGGCGCACAAAACGAAACAAGTTAACATGATGGTGACTCAGTTGCTTATAATAGTGAGCAAAAAGTCAAGGACATGGCTACCCTACTTGCATATAATAACAGCCAAAGAGGGAATCAAAAAGATGACGACTTACTTGTTAGTCACGTCCGCACCTGGCCAGATGAGGCGTGTAAGTGCTGATGAAAACTTTGTAGGATTACTCTGCACGGAAGCAGGTTCCTGGGAGACGGTTCCAGGAGTGGCCATATTAGTTAACTCGAAGTGCCGGCCATACCCACATTTATTGTTACTCTCAAACCACTTTTTTAGGGATAAAACGCTCCTGACACCCCACCGGGACCATTGAAAATCCGAACAACTTTCTCCACTATTCGGTTGTGTTATACAAAGTGATCAGGCCACGAAATCTCTCTGTGTCTCGCAAGGTCGAGAAATATACCATTTATTTATTTAGGTGCTAAAACACGACTAAATTTTGAAATATACTGACCAATCATCTTCCTCTTTCTGTTGATCTTCTCTAATAAGGAGTCACCAGTTCTACTACATCGGTGTATATCGAAAATGAGAGTTTACCGTTTTACTCAATTTTCCGTGGGAAAGCAATTACTTTGTTAAACTCCAACACTGTATCTTCCAAACTAATAAAATCTTTATGGATCACGCAATAAATGTTGTCTACCTAGTTGATGTGTGAGATCATCTACAAGTGGTCTCAGTAATACCGCTTTTAGTTTGGCAATAAACATATCGGCCAGCACTGGTTCCAGTGGAGACCGCAATGCACTTCCGTCATTCCATCGTTAAGATATGCCGTTAAAAAGAAAGGAAACATTGCAAGTGCATCTTTAGTATTCTGGAAAT